>OZ007577.1:26517200-26822200 GCA_963931925.1 Onchidella celtica
ACTTTGTTCCCGCAAAGGCTTTTTTACTACGCAACGTAGAGAAATGAAACTTGGCACATGTATGTAAAATTTATTAAGCCTGTACGTGTCGAGCTCATTTTTCCCCGAAACTCTTTACTTTCCCCAGAAATTCAGTTATAATTATCAGTTATCAATTCATGATTGCGAATACGACGTGATAATGTACTTCCGTCAATTTCGTCATTTCCGCCTCTTACCGGAAATGTAAACTAGAGTTCACTATCCAGCCACGCCAAGAAAACTTTGATAGTGATATACAGATAAGGTGAGTGCCATTCATTCATACCAAGAAAACTGTGCGTAAATATTTAGATCATTTTTTACTAACACATGAGCCCATGAAAAATGCTCGGTGCGCACTACTGTGCACTGTGTACTACTGTAATACTATCCTATCTATCTATTGATCGCCGATTTTATGTGGATGACCCAAAGTGTCTCGACATCAATGTCTTTGTGCTGATTCCTTTCGGTCTGGAGTGGTGAGCTTTGTTTTTTACCATTCGAAGAATGGGGCTGTTACTAGTTGTTTTAATCAGCGATGTTCTCTCTCTCTCTCGCTCTCTCTCTCTCGCTCTCTCTCGCGCGCTCTCTCTCGCGCGCTCTCTCTCTCGCGCTCTCTCTCTCGCGCTCTCTCTCTCGCGCTCTCTCTCTCTCGCGCTCTCTCTCTCGCGCTCTCTCTCGCTCTCTCGCTCTCTCTCGCTCTCTCTCTCTCTCTCTCTCTCGCTCTCTCTCGCTCTCTCTCTCTCGCTCTCTCTCGCTCTCTCTCGCTCTCTCTCTCTCGCTCTCTCTCTCTCTCGCTCTCTCTCTCTCTCTCTCTCTCTCTCTCTATCTCTATCTCTCTCTCTCCCCCCCAATCTCTGCTTTTCTACCCGTCCTATCCCCATCTAATTAATTTTCAAACAGAAAACATGTCAAGTCTCCCATACACTGAGCTAATCGAAGGGAGCCAAAATAAGTTCATTATATTTTACCGTCATTATAACATTTTTAAAAGATTGCCTGAAACTTCAGTGAACACAATAGCTCTTGATACAAAAGCGATTGGATTAGATTACTTGACACCTAAGAAAATTAATGTTATAATTTTCGAAACTGTCTTTCAGGCTGTAGCGTTGAGCAAAAAAGTAACCAAATTGCACGACAATGCAATACTCCCCCCAGAGTGATTTTTTTCTGTACGAGCTTTAGCAAAATCAGGAACGGGGCAGCAACACACCCCCAAACATAGGACAGCTCCAAAACATCCCAGGGACTTTTGGTGACGTTCAGAGTCATATCAGGCACAGTCCAGAGATTGCAGCACCTATCTTCGATAGGACGAGAAATCCCTTAGCCAATGACTTGTGTTTGGGGGTTTGTTGCTGCCCCGCTCCTGAATTTGCTAAAGCTCGTACGAAAAAAAATCACGCTGGCCGGATTTAGACCCGGCGGGGGGTGTTGGGGGGGGGGGGGATGGGGGGTTCCTCATATAATAATAGAAATTGAAATACACGGCAAATCAACAAATCTACACACCGACGTCCATTTATTGCAAGTAACTGGAGAAGACAATTGCAGACCTGAATCGACATAAAGGTCTTGAACACCTTGCTCTAACTGGAAAAATAGAGGGCAAAAAAAAAAAAAAAGCAGAGGTAGACAAAGAATAACATAACGTTACGCTCATTCGATAATTGCCTAAGTCATTTTTAGGCATTTTGAGTTAAGGCCGAAGAGGAATATTTTAATTAAGGATACACAATTCTGCGAATGCAATTTAGTGAACAGTGCATTTTTTACTGCTGAAAACTGCAACAGAACGCTATGCCTAAGTCTAATCCATCTTATTGGTACTGTTTTTTCTTATTATCTCAAAATGCCTAAAAATGACTTAGGCAATTATCGAATGAGCGTGACGATAATATCTAGAGAGTTTAAACAGATGGGCGACAGGGAAAAACCAGGACAATATGGGCTTTTTGCGAGCTTCCGAGAGGAGGAATGAGTGGCGAACCATGATCGTCGATATCTGTTCCAGATCCGGCACTTGAAGAAGAAGAAGAAGAAGAAGAAGGAGAATTGGAACTGACAAGTTATATTATGAAAGATTAAATGAGTTAGGTATCTGAATCTGAAGTAAATACTGGTATAAGACATGTAAACACATGCCAGCAAAGTTCCAGGGAGATTCACAGATAAGACCAGTCACGACCTTGCTTCTTGTTTGTTCCAACTCCACTTCCTGCACAGCTGAGAAATTCCACGTTAAACGTTTGCGGCTTCAGTTTATTATGATAAGGAGGTAGAATATATCGGAATTGTGAAACAGCTTGACTAGTGCCACAACGCATTTTAAACACGTATCAAAGTATGCATTTATTATACCTCTTCTATATACTACAAGATCTCCAGATTTTTCAAAAAATGGAGGCAGAACAAACGAGAACTAAGGTCGTCGAATTACACAGATAGAACCTAGCTATGCTGCTATGTACTCTTTACATTCCATAGGTAAAACTCGCTGTCTCAACAATCATATAATAATGGAGCTTGGGCCCAACTTTGTTCCCGCAAAGGCTTTTTTACTACGCAACGTAGAGAAATGAAACTTGGCACGTGTATGTAAAATGTATAAAGCCTGTACGTGTCGAGCTCATTTTTTCCCGAAACTCTTTACTTTTCCCCAGAAATTCAGTTATAATTATCAGTCATCAATTCATGATTGCGAATACGACGTGATAATGTACTTCCGTCAATTTCGTCATTTCCGCCTCTTAAGACCCCTTTCACACGGCGCGGGTCCACCCGCGCCCGCACATTTGCGTGGGGCCCAGCCGCACCCGCATACCCTTTCACACGGCGCGGGTGAAAATGGCACCCGCACTTAGATCTCTCCAGTTTTTAAAATCTATTTTACATTGTACAGTCGTGAAATATGGACAGTGATCGGTTTCTCCTCCTATATCTTGTATTTGCGACAAAAGAGGAGACATGGATGTACATTATCGATGTATCCTTTGATTGACGAAAGAACTTGTTCCATAGAGCTGGCCTCCTGTCGCGATGTGGGTTAGATGGGGAGAATTCGACTGACACTCTTTCGAGGTCCGCTCCCACAATCGACGAACACACAAAAAAAATACTTGCACTCTAAAAACTAAATAAATCAATTGCTTTGATTTTTAGCAGAACTGTAGGGCAGTTTAATTACAGGAATTAATGTAACAAATATAATTATAAATATAAATATCAATTCAAAGGCAACTGAATCTAACTAATGAAACTACAGCTTTCTATAAAGACTAACTTATTCACTCTAACTACTTGCAGGTCATATGAGTTCGATGCCAAATAGAATCCGCGCACGTGGCGACGGATATAACAGTTTAAATTCTATTAATTCAATGAGACATGTTATGATATGGACATTTCCTCTAGACACGCCATGGAGAATGCTTGTACAACCATGCGTTGTCTGGCGGTAGCTCTGAAACTGTCTTCAAAAGTAAGTAGAACGGTTCACTTTCATCATTACAAATTAGTATGAACTCTCACCATTAGGCCCTCACTGGGAGTGAGAGCGCTGGATGTAAACGCTGTGGGTTCATATCAAACCAAGTAGCTTAGGCTCTGGAGCTTTAAAACATCACGCTCCTCACAATATGGACTGCTCAACTGCGTCTCTATGTCTCTCATCTGGCTGAGGACTATCGCCGTCCACCTCGTAAATGGATTGTCTACATGTGGCCTCCATCCAAGCTCCGCACGGGTTTAAACACCAAAGCCATGTCTCGACCCTCCGTCCAGACCCATACATCCGATTGGTGCAGTCGCTTCAGCCCAGCCCGCAACATTAATCTATGCCTGCCATGGCCCTGCGCCAAAATCAAGGTCAATCCTACGGTCCAGACAAAACTCAAAATGCGAAACATTAACTACTAAAATCTTCAACCCCCGTGCTCTCTACTCCCATGCACGAACCTCCGAACGCCAACTAAGCGTCTAAACAAACCACCTCCACTCGCCCCTTATCCACGTTAATCAAAATCACGGGGTCGAGAACTGCTCTGCCACCCCTAGCCACACATTCATTCCATCTCGCCCCTCCCCCTCTCCATCCACCAGAAAAAAGGCGTTTCAAAACAAACTGTCCACGAGAACAGCCCAAGGACAAACCACGCCGGTTATAACCAACAAGATCGTAAAAATTAACTCACTGACGTCGTGACCCAGCACGGCACCCACGATCCCAATGCGATCATGACACCTCCCTAGCACTAATGATAATTATTAGCAGTTCTATATCAATAATTATCTGCATCCATACTGTTTCTGAAGAAAAAAAAAAGTCACAATCAAAAGAAAATACGGGATTAAAGCGCAGCCAAGGACAAATTCCTGCATACGGTGTACAATTTCAACTTCGCGGGTGCGGGTACCCTAGGGGAACCCGCGCAAACATTTCGCCCGCAAACAAGCTCGACCCGCACCCGCGCCGTGTGAAAGGCTCCATTGAAAACCTCAGCCTTAGGTTTGCGCGGGCCCCGCACATAAGTGCGGGTGCGGGTTGACCCGCGCCGTGTGAAAGGGGTCTTACCGGAAATGTAAACTAGAGTTTACGATCCAGCCACGCCAAGAAAACCTTGATAGTGATACCGAGTATAGTGTTATACAGATGAGGTAAGTGCCATTCATTCATACCAAGAAAACTGTGCGTAAATATTTAGATCATTTTTTACGAACACATGAGCCCATGAAAAATGCGCGGTGCGCACTACTGTGCACTGTGTACTACTGTAATACTATCCTATCTATCTATTGATCGCCGATTTTATGTGGATGACCTAAAGTGTCTCGACATCAATGTCTTTGTGCTGATTCCTTTCGGTCTGGAGTGGTGAGCTTTGTTTTTTACCATTCGAAGAATGGGGCAGTTACTAGTTTACATAATAAAGGTTAACCTCATTATCATATTTTTGTACAGAAGAAGAGGGGAGGGTAACTGAACCCCTTTGACCCCCTGTGAAATAATGCAGTCTTGTGTGTACTAAACAGAGCACACAGCAGTTCAGCGATGCCAAGGTCAAGGAACTTTTGAGAAGATCGGGGAGTGGGGAGATTAGTGGCAGAGAAAACACACGTCAGAAGAGGCGGAGAACGGAAGTTCCGGTCAAACTTTTCGTTTTGTACCCGCTCAAAATACATCTCTTATTTTGCCATTCAAAAGATGGTGAATAAATACTTGCTATAGACTGAATTTTGTCCAAAAAACGGAGGTGTCCACGTTAACTCATCATCAAAAATTGAAGCAGTACACTAAATTTCATACAGAAGTTAATAGAAGTGAGCAGAAGCGTGGAGGGAGGCAGAGCACTAAGGTAATAATTCAGAGAAATTATGAGGCGAATTAAAATTGTGGTGCACAGTTAGTGCTCAGAAAAGCGAAGCGGGGGTGAAAGAAGGAAGAAAGAGAAATGATCAAGATGGGATTAGAACCCGCGACCTCTGCTACGGCGCGGTACCCGTCGCCTTGCCGAGAAGAAAACCGATGGCTTAACCGTTCGGCCACTCCGTCTCTAGCCATCCCATCTTGATCATTTCTCTTTCTTCCTTCTTTCACTCCCGCTTTGCTTTTCTGAGCACTAACTAGGCACTACAACTTTAATTCGCCTCAAAATTTTCACTAAATTTCATAACTGTTGGCCAGGTAATCGCGAAATGTTTAGCTGCTTACATGTTCACCCTCTCGCCCGTGCAGATGCGGGGCTCTCTTGTAGAAGAGGGACAGCAGAGAATACATCTGACGTGATACTGCGTGTCGTAAGAGGCGACTAAAGGTGCAAAGGTCCTGGTCTCCCGAGAAGAGCCAGTTGGCGGTGGGCCAACTACCCACCCTGTAAAAATAAACCAGTTACAGAAACACAAGCAAATACTTCAAATCAGTCTTTTATCTTGGGAGAAGGGGGAGCATCTGCACCTGTAGATTCAATGAAGGACAATGGACAAAGCCGAAAGGACGCCACTGGCCCGACTGCTCCTTCATCAAGCAAGTCACTCCGGATTGCGTCGTGGAATGTCCGCTCCATGTATGAAGCAGGAAAGAGTGCCCAGGTTACAATGGAGATGAGGCGATACAGACTGCACATACTTGGAGTTAGCGAGACCCGCTGGATACAGTCCGGACTGAAACAACTTAATACTGGGGAAAAGATTTTGTATTCTGGAAGGGAGGACAAAAAGCATACAGAAGGAGTAGCGATCATCTTGAGCAAGCACGCCCAGAGGTCACTGAGGGGATGGGAACCCTACGGAAGGAGAATTATATTGGCATCATTTACTACTAAGAACAAGAACATCAACATGAACATTGTGCAGATATACGCCCCAACAAATGAAGCAACCGATGAGGACAAGGACGACTTCTACAACCAGCTTCAGGAAATAGTTGACACATTGCCAAGAAAAGATGTGAACATTATAATGGGAGACGCCAATGCCAAGATAGGACAGGACAATACAGGGTATGAGGACATTATGGGGTGCAATGGTTTAGGACAAATGAATGAGAATGGAGAGCGGTTTGCAAGTTTCTGCGCATTTAACAGCTATGTGATTGGAGGTTCAGTATTCCCACACAAGAGGATCCATAAGGCCACTTGGATTTCACCGGATGGAGTAACTGAAAATCAGATTGACCACTTTTGCATCACCCGACGATTCAGACGCTCACTAGAGGATGTCATAGTACAGAGAGGAGCAGATGTTGGATCTGACCATCACATGCTGCTGGCAAGACTCAAACTCCGCCTCAAGAAACAAGGTACCAGAGCAGGAACAAAGAGGAGAAAGTTTCAAGTGAGCCTTGTGGATGGAGACAAGAAGGAAGAGTTCCAGCTGACACTGAGGAATAGATTCAAACCCCTTGTTGACCTCGAAGAGACAGTAGATTTGGAGACTCACTGGGCTATGGTAAAAGGAGTATTTACATCGACATGTCAGGATGTTATTGGGGAAAAGAAAGTGGAACACAAGGAATGGATCAGTCAAAAATCACTGGACTTGATAAGGATAAGAAGAGACCTAAAAGAACGGGTAAATGCAAGTCGTACAAGAAGCTCAAGAGTTGGTAACCAGGAAGAGTACCGAGCATCAGCTAAAGAGGTCAAAAAATCAATTAAAAAAGACAAAGAGGAGTTCATAGGAATGTTAGCAGAGAAAGCAGAGAAGGCAGCAACAGGAGGACACATGAGGATCCTCTACCAGACTACAAAGACTCTTGCTGGAAAATATGGAAAACCTGAAGTTCCTGTCAAGGATTACAACAGGAAGGCTATTTTTGGAAAGGAAGCTCAGGCAAAAAGATGGATAGAACATTTTAACAGCCTCTTGAACAGACCTCCACCCGACATTCTACCCGCAAGAAATGATTTACCGATCAGTTGCGACCCTCCGACTAAAGCAGAGATTAATGATGCCATAAAGCAGTTAAATCGAGGCAAGGCAGCTGGACCAGACCAGATCCCACCAGAGGCGCTGAAGGCAGATGCTGCTGGGGCTGCAGAGGGTCTGCACTCACTATTCTCGAGGATTTGGATCGGAGGCAAGTTTCCAAAGGACTGGAAGGAAGGACACCTCGTGAAGCTCCCAAAAAAGGGGACCTCAGCAATTGTAGTGTCTACAGAGGAATCACACTTCTCTCCATCCCAGGAAAGGTTTTCAATCGGATTATTCTCAAGCGAATACAGAATGCAACAGACCAAAAACTTCGCGAGGAGCAAGCTGGTTTCAGGAGTAATCGATCAACCACCGACCAGATCGCCACGCTGAGAATCATAGTAGAGCAGTCGCTAGAGTGGAACTCCCAACTGATAGTGAACTTCCTTGACTACGAGAAGGCCTTTGATAGCATCGATAGAGAAACACTGTGGAGAATATTGAGACATTATGGAATCCCAGAGAAGATGGTGAATCTTATCAAGAGCATGTACGAGGGGACAAGTTGCAGAGTCGTACATGATGGTGAGCTTACTGACAGCTTTGATATCAAGACTGGTGTTAGGCAGGGTTGTTTGCTGTCCCCATTTCTGTTTATCCTGGTGATTGATTGGCTTATGAAAGAAACCACCAGTGGAGGAAGAAATGGCATACAATGGACCCCATGGACACAGCTGGACGATCTAGATTTTGCAGATGACTTGGCACTATTGTCGCACACACACGACCAGATGCAAGCAAAGACTACAGCTCTAAACAAAATTTCAGAATCTATTGGATTGAGGATACATCCCGCGAAGTCGAAGGTCCTAAAAATTGTTGCACCCCTAAGCGAACAAGTCACAGTAGGAGATCAACCACTGGAAGATGTAGAGTCCTTCTGCTATCTTGGTAGTATCATTGACAATAAGGGAGGAACAGAGGCAGAAGTCAAAGCACGAATTGGAAAGGCACAGGCAGCTTTCACATCCTTAAGCAAGATTTGGAGAACCAAGGATATATCTCTAAAAACAAAGCTGAGGATATTCAACTCGAACGTGAAGTCAGTCCTGTTGTATGGATGTGAGACTTGGAATGCGTCCCAGGCCTGCATAAAGAGAATCCAAGTTTTCATCAACAGATGTTTGAGGAAGCTACTTAAGATCAGATGGACAGACAAGGTCAGCAATGAAATTGTATGGAAAAGAACAAGACAGAACCCAGTCAGAGAGGAAATTGGTAGGAGGCGATGGAGATGGATCGGCCACACTCTCAGGAGGCCAGGAAACAGCATCACGAAGAAGGTATTGGACTGGAATCCCCAGGGCAAGAGATCAAGAGGAAGGCCGCGCGGAACGTGGAGAAGAGCCAGAGAAAATGATGTGCAACGAAGCGGAAAGACTTGGAATAATGTAAAGAGGCTGGCCCATGATAGAGAGGGATGGAAGGTGTTTGTTGGTGGCCTATACCCTGATCCAGGGTGAGAAAGGCAATGATGATGATGATGTTCACCCTCTGGCTCCATTACAGTACGATAATTTTTTTATTTTTTTTTTACAGACTACACACAATGCGGAAGTAAACAATTTGTTGTCATTTAAGCATTATAATAAGGATAATGCTCTATGGCTTTCCTGGGCAAATGAACGCATGAAACTGTGCTGGCAGGGAGGACGAGATAATTCTGGAACTGTGGGCGATTATGTTTGTTCCGGACTTTTCACTGTCATCGATTCTTTTTGCCTTGTTTTGTAAGCCAGTTGAGGTTCCCGATGTTGTCCTGGATAAACCTGACTCCGCCCACACCCCTCTCCGTGTGCACCCCCTCTCTCTATCCCTCTTCGTCTCTCTTTCTCTCCCTCTCCCCCTCTCTCACTATCCTGGTCTCCCTCTCTCTTATTCCTCTTCTTATCCCTCTTCCTTTCTCTCTCTCTATCCCTCTTCGCCTCTCCTTCTTCTTCACTCTCTCTCTTCCTCCTCTCTATCTTTCTTCTTCCTCCCTATCCTTCTTCTCTCTCTATCACTCTTCCTCCTCTTTGTCCCTCTCCATCCCTCTTCCTTTCTCTATCCCTCTACCGCTCTTTCTCTCCCTCTTCCCCGTCTCTCAGTCCCTCTTCCTCTCTCTCTTCCTCTGTATATCCATCTTTCTCTCTCTCAATCCCTCCTCTCAACCCCCCTTCCTCTCCCTCTCAATCCCTCTTCCTATCTCTCTCTCTTTATCCTTCCTCTCTCTCTATTCCTCTTCCCTTCTCGCTCTATTCCTCTTCTTCTCTCTATCTCTCTTCCTCTCTCAAAATCAAATCCAATCTCCTTTGCCTATTGGTATGCAATGCACGCTGTTCCTACTAGGGAAAAGTGCACCAAATTTACCGCTCTTGATAGGCAGACAAATAAAACTATGAAAGCCAGAGAAGGGTAAGAAGACACCATGCCAGGACGGAATGAATGGGAAATATAAACTTCAACAAACCAAACGCAGCTGTTAAGCATGCCCGTACCTTAGGAGTGAAACAGACCGAGCCTGGTATAGGCACTAGCCCGGTGGCTCGCCGTTCATAACTTTTGCTGTACACTGGCACAATAGGCACTGCCCACCCGCTGCATCCCACTGGGTCGCCGTGTTATAGCTTTGGTCCCATCGCTTATTATTATTGCTCGACGAAATGTGGATCATTTATTCATATACCAGCGGTTCTTAAGCCTTTTTCAGGCAATGCCCCCCCCCCCCAGGCTAAAAAAATTCTTTCATCGTCCTCCTTCCGCCCGCCCCCCCCCCAAAAGTCCCTACTCAAAGCCAAAAAAGATTTCACTAGAAAACATACTACACACAACTTATGATGTCAAGTTTTTCAGTCTTATTAATGACAACAGGCGTGTTGATTATTCGTTGTAAACCAGAAAGCATTCTTTATCAAATGCACTAAAAGAAATGGGCCTTTCCTGTTCATAAAACCCATGCAAGCATGCAGTTGAACAAGGCATTGGCTATCCCAGCGTTTGCCCTCAACTCGTGCCTCATCGTTTGCCCTCAACTCGTGCCTCATCGTTTGCCCTCAACTCGTGCCTCATCGTTTGCCCTCAACTCGTGCCTCATCGTTTGCCCTCAACTCGTGCCTCATCGTTTGCCCTCAACTCGTGCCTCATCGTTTGCCCTCAACTCGTGCCTCATCGTTTGCCCTCAACTCGTGCCTCATCGTTTGCCCTCAACTCGTGCCTCATCGTTTGCCCTCAATTCGTGCCTCATCGTTTGCCCTCAACTCGTGCCTCATCGTTTGCCCTCAACTCGTGCCTCATCGTTTGCCCTCAACTCGTGCCTCATCGTTTTGGCCCCACCCCCCCCCCTCGCCCTTTTCTTTGTTTTTGCCCTGTCTGGAAATCAAATGGATTTCGGTATGGCCCACGTTGAGAACAACTGGCATACACGATAGATTTTCCACTATGAGTCCGTCCTTTTGTTTTAGTTTTGTTTCCTTTTTTTTTTTTTTACATTCAATCCTGAAAGTCAAAAAGTCTGCCTTCTCCTGTTTTAGTGACAGGAATGGCCAACATGCTGAATAAATAAATAAAAAATAATACCCTATTAGAAATCGGATTTACAGATAATAATGGTCGATTTATGGACAATAATAGTTTATACGAGGAGAGAAATTAATATCCCATAACAAATCAGATTTACGGATTAGGTGACATTTGAATACATAATTATAGCGATAACAAAGCACTGCAGAAATATACAAATCCCAGGTGGTTTAGACAGCAGGGAAACAATGCCATTTCCCGACGCCATTATTTCAGTGCATTGGTGCGGAATTCTCTGGTGAGCTTCAGCAAACAGGGGCGTTCACCATGTAAGCGTTTCTCGGACTACTGGAGCAAGGCAACCTGGTTCAAAAGGTCGCCATTTCCTGGAACTCGGTGACAAGGAACGCCCAAAAAATGTCAAGAGTGCGTCTTTATTAGAATAAGTGGGATCACGGAGAGAAAGAGAGGAGAGAGAGAGAGAGAGAGAGAGAGAGAGAGAGAGAGAGAGAGAGAAAGAGAGGGGCAGGTACTGTAGGTGAGAGAGGAGGGAGAGAGAGGCAGGTAGGCTGGTAGTTAGAGAGAAAGAGAGAGGAGAAAAAGTGGGATATGTAAGTTTGGTAGGTAGAGTGAGAGACAGAGAGCAAGAGAGAGAGAAAGGAGAGGAAGAAGAAAGCAAGAGGGAAAGGGAGAGAGAGAAGGAGAGGGAGAGAGAGGGAGAGAAGGAAAAAGGAGGAACAGAGTGAAACAGAGAGAGAGGGAGGAAAGAGAGAAAGAGCGAGAGGTCACACTGCAGAATTTTGTCTTTGAAATGACTCTTGCTCCGTCTACTCCTGATTTTCCTTTACAAAGCACACAGAAGCGAACTCAAAATCAAGCTATAATCCAACAAAGCCATAGCACACTCAGTTAAGACAACTCGGTTATGTAGACTATGAAGGTAAACAGGACCTCACATACCAGTTGGTAAGACTGAAACACGTCTGTCTCGCAAGTTGATCCCAAAGAAGTTCATGTCTGAGCCAAAACCGAGGCAAAAAAAAAAAAAACAACTGACTTTACTTAAGCTGTGTTTTCGTGTTTACGGAAAACGGAAACGTAAAAAAAAAAATCCATCAAGTCGTAAAAAGAAGGAGAGTTTCCGTACAGATGGAAACATTTCGTTTTATTTCAACACTTGACGGGTTTTTGACGTTTTTGTTGCCGCGACGTTTCTGAACACATGAAAACTCCGCTTCAATGTGTTACGAGCCTTAACAAAATACAAATTTACGATACAAATCTTTGGTAACAATTATTCCAACAGGACATTATGGCAGCCTGACACACGAGCTAAAAGTTTATCTGTGACACGTGAAACTGATGGTATCGTGTACTCAGACACGGCAATGTGTGATCCTCGGATACCACAGGCTGTTACTGTACTGATAAATTCATCCATACAAGGGGTTTGTGATCAGCAAGTGAAATGTGATGTTAGCAAAGCTCATCTTTAATGATATTTTGCCATACGGCTTCAAAATACTGTCGTGTTATGTGAAAAGAAACAGACAGAAAGAGGGGAGAGGGGGGGGTGAGGAAGACAGAAGGGGATGAGAGAACAAGAGGGAGATCGAAAGAGAGTGGGAGAGGGAGGGAGAGAGAGAGGCAGGGAACAGAGGGAGAGAGAGGGAGGAGGGAGAAGGAGAGGGACGGGGGAGAGGGAGGGGAGACAGAGAGAGAGGGAGAGGGACAGGGAGAGAGGGAGAGAAGGAGAGAGAGGGGACGAGAGAGCAGGAGGAGAGAGAAAAGGAGAAGGTGAGAGGGAGGGAGAGAGGGAGAGAGAGGGTGACAAGAGCAAGAGGGAGGCAGAAGGTGAGAGAGAGGGAGAGAGGGAGGGGGACAAGAGAGTAAGGAAAGAGAAGGAGAGGGTGAGAGAGGGATAGTGGAGAACTATTGAAAAAGGGAGGAGAGAGATAGAAAGAGAAGGAGGGAGGGAGAGAGAGAGGACCTGAGAGGGAAAGCGAGAGAGGGGGACGAGAGAGTAAGCGGGAAAGGGAAAGAGAGAGAATCTATAAACGTCATTGAGCAAAGCTGCCGAAAGCGAAAGGAAACCGACGCCCATGTACCTGGGCTCTTCATCTGCAAACAAACCGCAAAAAGGCTTCCCAAGAATACAACGTGACACCAGCACGCAGATTCTGTCTACTTAAGCGCACCGCCTTCATGGATACAGAAACGGCAACGGAAGCGGCAAAAATCCACCAAGTAGTAAAAAGAAAGAGTCTTTCCATGCGTACAGAAATGGCCTTTCCATACACATGAAAAGATTCGTTCTATTTCCCTATTTGAAGGGTTTTTGACATCTCCGTTGTCATAGCCGTCTTCATAAAGATGAATACACAGCTTGATTGCCTCCCATTCAGTATTTACTTGTGCTTGAACACAATGGACCAACTTGGAAAAACCAGAGGTAAATGTTCAAATAAATTTACATACAATTCACTAAAGCCAAAATTTAATACCAGCCTATAGTGCAGTAGTTTTACTGGTAAAGATCCAGCTATTGTGCGGGTATAGTTCTGAAAGGGAATCATATCTCTACAACGCTGCTGTTTTCTTTCTAATCTATGGTGGGCTTGCCAGCTGTCGCTCCGATTTGCATTTCTCATGACGGTCGCGAGATAATTAAAAAACAGACCACCTACTCGTACGTATTACACTACCGGCGAATCTCTTATTACAATTTAGTACAATTTCTAAGCTTTTCTCACTTTCTGAAAAAAAAAGGGGGGGGGGGAGGGGGAGAGGCTGTTTTGCATATGAAAAGTATTTTGCATACTTTTTTAATCGGGAAATTTGCCTTAGTGTCATTGCGGCCCAGTTACAACTGGAGCAGCCACGTCGTCGTCACAGTTCAGCGCCAGTCGGCGTTTGGGGGGGGGGGGGGGAGGGGGGGCTGCTAGGGTGGAGGAGTGGTAAGGAATTAGTAATGGAATAAGCTAGGAGTTCATGAATTTGACAGACAGACAGACAGACAGACACACAGACAGACAGACACACAGACAGACAGACACACAGACACACAGACACACACACACACACACACAAAACACACACACACACAAACACACACACATACATACATACATACATACATACATACATACATACAGACAGACAGACAGACAGACAGACAGACAGACAGACAGACAGACAGACAGACAGACAGGCGGACAGACATCCATACATATACATACAAAAAGAGGGGGAAGGAGGGAGGCAGAAGGGGAAGGGGAGAGAGAGGAGGAGGAGGAGGCAGAAAGAGAGGGGAGGAGGAGAAGTAGAGAGAGGAAGAGACAGAGAAAGAGGGGAAGGGAAAGGGGGGGGGGAGGGGGTGAAGACAGAGAGAGAGAGAGGGACAGAAAACGAGAGAGAGAGAGAGAGAGAGAGAGACAGGAAAAAGTTGTACACTGCCAAACCCTCAGGTAAGAAATACTACAGAAAGGACACAACAAACCGCAGAATTAAAGGAAAGACAAGCCAAACTTTCGCTCAAAAAGATCTTCTACAGGCAAAACACAAAAATTGAAACAGTTATGAAAGAAACGTAAAGGTGAAACACAGACATTGTAAAATTCACAAAAATTCAGATACCTCTCTTACCCGAGTTCCAAATTTCGAAATAGCTCGTTCGTTCAGATGTGGTGGTTCCTTTATGGTTCGTATTGGTGGTCTACAGGCAAGGTGCTCACCTGCCATACGGAAGGTACCGGGTTCGATCCCCAGTCGGTGCCGGCATGTTGGAATTTTTTCAAAAATTTTGACAAAAATCAATGTTCCTGATCCTATGGTAGGCAGGATCGAGCAGAGTACTTCATCATTTCCTATATTTTCTCAGCAAATCCAGGAAGACCCTATCATACTAAGCCCGGTCAGACAGTCAGTTTCTGCCAATATTTCTTGGGTGTAAAAATGTGCCGGCAGCAACTGGCTACGACGTGCCGGGCTCAGTGTGGAAGCCCCCTTAGCTGAGGCTGAGGAAACGTAAAACTATGGACCCGCAAGTCTTCCCAAGGGAGTGTTTATTGGAATAAAATGAATTACGTGCATTAATAATTCTGCTTGGGCCTTCACTTCCATGGCCAGAGATATTGCTGTATACATCAAAGTACTCACGAGACACGTGACTCTGCGTGCGGAATGCTGGGGTAATCCATTAGCCTCATAAATGAATGACCAGAGAAATGTCACACCCGCAAGGTTACCCCGGGTATCTGTTTATCAAAGTTACGTTATGGGGAATGGAATACACGAGAATATATCAGTTCATACCGTATCTATGCCAATCTCTCTCTCTCTCTCCATCCACCCGTCCGTCGGTCTGCATGCCATCTATCTATCTATCCTATCTATCTATCTATCTATCTTATCTATCCTATCTATCCTATCTATCCTATCTATCCTATCTATCCATCCATCTATCCATCCATCTATCCATCCATCTATCCATCCATCTATCCATCCATCCATCTATCCATCCATCTATCCATCCATCTATCTATCCATCCATCTATCTATCCATCCATCTATCTATCCATCCATCCATCCATCCATCCATCCATCTATCTATCTATCTATCTATCTATCTATCTATCTATCTATCCGATCGGTCGTCCACCTACCCATCCATCCATCCATCTATAAATCCACCCATCCCCTGTCTCGACCAATCTATCGATCTATCAAAACATCCATTTAAGTATTCACCAATTTCCCTTCAACCAGGGGATATTTAGGATTCCAAGGGCGGCATAATAAAATCCACTGAATGTTGAACTCATTCACGGTGGCTTAAAGCTAGACGCAAACTTGCCACTTTTTGTTGCGTTGCAGTCGCGTTGTATTTAAAAGAAAAAGAAGTCTAGCCCAGCCAGCGTGCCTACGTCGAACCGACCTAGATTAGTATATGATTAGTAGGATTACCGTAAGGGTGGATACCATGCACCAAACCGATGTTGGCACGATGTTGTAGCCAGCGCATCTTGAGTTTGAGTTGGGAGATAGCACGTCAACACGATAACCGCTACACTGTGCTAGGAGGGAGGGAGGGAGGGGAGGGAGGGAGGGAGGGAGGGAGGAATAGAACTTTTTTTAAAAGACAGGACAGAAGAGGACCCTACCAGAAGCGCCCACCATTCACCCGCATCTACGTAGGAACGATGTCATTACTATGTGCAAACTCGACGTCCATCATACACATCGGATTTCCCAAGGGTTGCTGACTGTACTGCCTACGTGTCCTTAAGTTCTTTCTTTGCGAGGATAGCCCCAAGACCAGAGAGTATAGATAATATATAGAGCGGGTTCACTTCCGCTAAATCGCGAAACTAGGTCGCTGCGGTAAACAAGAAACTGAAGAATTGAAAGAGACCTTCTTCACCAAAGATAGTGTGCATATCTGTTTACTGTGGTTTGTTCATATTTTTGGGCCGATTGGAACTATTTACAACCGTTTGTAAGCTACTACGCCCCGTGGAAATGCACAAACGGATATTGTTTACCGCAGTGACCTACTTTCCGCTCCATGCTAATCCTTTCTATATATCTATACTCTCTGCCCAAGACCCACTTCGTCAGGACGGTGCAATTCAAGCACTTCCGTCCACCAAGTCAGGAGTTTCTAAAGATAGTTCGGCGCGCACAATAATAAACACAGGCATGCTGCCATTACATGTGCCATTTTTAATGACTAAAGCAAATAAATAAGTACAAACTGCAAACTTTGAATGAAGTTCTTATAGACATAAGACCAAAGGTTAACTGTACATCTTCTAATCCGATGAAAAAGTGCCGGGATAACCAAGGTAGCATCTTGCCCGGGAAAAGATCAAATAAAATTCATCCCCTCCCCCCCCCCCCCACATAAAAAAAACAACCCGACCGGCGCTGCACCGTGGCGACGACGTGCCTGCTCCAGTTGCAACTGGGTGCAATGACACAAAGGCAAATTTCCCAAATGGGATTAAAGTACAAATACAAATGTACAAATATTTTTCTCAACACAATAGAAGGCCGCATGCTTGCACACCTAACCGCATGCCAGTGACGCATCGGTGTTGGCAGGTGTATGGTGTGCAAACTGACTGGTTGTGAGGGAGATAAAGCCATATCACATGAATGTGTGGGAGGAACAGGCCAGGTTTTTTTAAAAGGTTAAACTACCCCGGCTGTGGAACAGGATTGTATGTCACACTATCCCGACTCCCTTCCCAGGCACACACACACACACACACAATATTAAACCTACTGATGTTGTACCCTACCAAGAACTTCTGAGCTGCAAGTTTTAATCTTGTGTATTTGGTATTTGGTGCTTGCATTGGCCTGAAATTTGAACAAAGTAAAATTACAATGTTGGAAAGTTTATTTTACTGGTTCCGGACACGGCGTTGTAAAACTAATTCATTCATGTAGTTATGACAGTAAGGGGGTTAAACCAACGCAGCAGCTGCCTGTTTGCCTTGTTGAATTTCTGTGACACAATATTCAATTTCTCCCTCTTCAAGATGAAAATAATATGTACCAATTTTTGCGTTTCAAAGTCTCTGCGGTTGTCTACAGTAAAAGTAGGCAAAAAGACAGTGAATGAAGGAACAGTTTGTATATTTGCAAAGCCCCGCGTCAGTATTCATGAAATGGCAAGAATCGGCGCACGGGGCAGCATGATTTTATAGTGGACATACCTCAGGAAATGATAACGTCATGACTGTGTTAGTGGAAAAGAAGGAGATTTGGGCGAAATTAGCGACACAAATCAAATTTAAAAAATAATTCCCCACCTTTTCAAGTCTCTGAATCTGAAAATAAAGAGCCTTCTGCGGACCAAAAGGAAGGCATCTGTAAAATTTCAGGCAAGTCCGAACTATATGAGAGGCGGTAGGGCTTGTTAAGAATGGGGCGAGTTGTTTTTATTATATATGATTTTATTATTATTACTACTACTAGTCGGCCCCCTGACTCGGGAATACATAGATGTGATTGTTACAGTTGAGTTTGGATCATCAATTCGCAAAGCGAAATTTCCTGTCATACTTTTTTGTTCTACTGGAAGGAAATGCGTCTCCTTCTTCCGGCCCAAACTATCGAAACACTTTCTTCTGCTCAGCTCAGTTGTGGCTCACAATCAACGAAAAGTATCAGAAGTATCGCGAATTTCAAGACCACCTAAACTATGCCCACGCACACCATTACGTCTTTCTATGCGTAACATGATATTTTGTAGAATTTAAGGCTCAGCGGTGACAAGGCCTTTCATGATTTCATAGGAGGCCTTACTGCCTTTATAATACGATTGCAATTAGAAATAACAATAAGAAAAACCTTCAGGCGAAACAAAATCAAAACAATAAACAAACACACAAAAACAGTTGAAACTGTTCGAAAAAATTCCAAAACATTTGTTAAAACTTTCAGCAGAATGGTCGCCAAGCTGTTGCGACTGTCTCCAGAAATGGTCACACACAAAGTACGTATGCACGATCGTCGTGATTCACCCATCCCTCCCCCATGCAAACATGCTTTTCATATGCTTGGACTCACCACCATCCACCCCCATCATCTGATTAATAATAAGTCTGTTTACCGTTACTACGATTACGCATTATATTTCAATGTTCATTATTTTCAAATTATCAAATTTTTAATTTTCACATGCATTGGCTTTTGCTAATTAATGATTTTATGCGTACATTATTCCATTTTATGTACATTACCTCTAATAAATATATTATTGTTTCGTAAACCGCCCCCCAAAAGAATCAACATCGTCAAAGTCCACAACTAGGGAATTGCAGCCAAGAGTATGATACGCTTACGTTGGAGACGTCAAAATCGAGCGTCTTTACTCTTTGGAGAGCCCCTACATGGGTCAGTTCGATTTTTTCAAAGACAGACCAAGCACTCTTCCCGCGGCTGTTCCAATAATCGATCGTAGCCTGCTGAACCAGCCCTCAGATTTCAACAAAAATGTACATTATTTTGATTCTTCATCAAACTATCTGAAATCACATTTGCATCTTAAAGTGCATCAGCTGTGGAAATTTCACGTTGTAAGATTTTTATTTTTTGTTTTGAAGGAAGGGAAACGGCGTCAGTCGGCTGACGGTGGCTATCTGAAGCTTTTGGAGCTATAATTATTTTTTTATTTTTTGGTGGATGGGGAAACAATTTTTTTAAAGGAACTCATTTGGTCTGTTTGACAATGCTTATAGTGTGGGGGGTGGGGTGGGGGGTTGAAGAGAACAGTGTCATTTTGATCGTGGCCTGACGGTGCCTTTGTGTAGGACAAACATTGTCTTTAAGACAACCATTTTTATCTGTGGCCTGACGGGGCTTCAAGTCTCGTTTCTGACATACAAATAAAACAAGCCAGACAATAGTCCGAATGTACATTTTTTTTTTTTTTTTATCTTCACCCAATTAACAGAACTGGAATCTGTTGTGGCAAGCAATAACATTGACCCAAAATGTCGGAAAGAAAAGTCAATAAACGACATTGGAAGCCCCAGGTCCGTGCAAAACTGGTAGATCTAATAGGCCCAGGTCATATGGAACATGTGCGACCCCTTTCTGATTTTTAATTAGTGCCAAATACATTTATTTCTCTGTTTTTATCAGAATTAGTCTGTTATGAACCTTCATTAAAATGGTAATAATTATTTTGTGCTAAAAGACACACCCCTCCTGTCACAAATCCCAGACTGGGAAATGTAATAGTTTATGACAGGACGACAATCACGAACAAACAAGTTTAACACTTAACAAAACAACCCATCAGACTCACACATTTATTAAACATAATTATACATATAATAGCGCAATTACATATATTATATTATTGAAATGACTGCCGTACAACGGCCTTATTCTCACACACACGCTCCCTCGGATCCACAATCCGGTAGTTACTCCTAAAGGCACTTCGGCCTCAGCCTCTCCCCTCAGGGTCTTAATAGTACATTAATGATTCACTGGCACCGCAGTCTCTCAATATCACCTTCCTATTGTCATACACCTTAGCACTCCCCTCGCACCTCAGCAGGGCTATTGCCTATGCCGTCGGTCATCGGCAAAGGTCACAAGTCGGCCCCGGCCATTACCGCGACCTAGCCCTCCTGCTCGGTCAAACTTACCGGGTCCATATGCCGGTGATTGGTGATAGCCCCTACGCTGCCCCTGGGCTTGCCCGCTATAGGCACCACGCCGACGCGACCTGTCCCCAAGTCCTGCCGGCGACCCCTCGACAACGGCGACGTATCCAGCATCTTGGACGTACGCCCTGGCGACTGGTTTGGACGGATGCGCCGTACGGTATGCCTCCGCCAACCTAGACGCCTCCTGCACCGTCGCGGGTTCGTTCTCTTTCAGGAAAGCCACCAGATCTTTGTGGCACGACGCGTACAGCTGGTCACGGATCATTAAGTCTTTCAGTTTGGCAAAATCCGTGCCCACATGCGCCAAGTCTACCCAGTTCGCGAAATACTCAGTTAGTCTCGCGACGAAGGCAGCAAAGTCCTCCCTGGTATCTGCACGTGCTCGCCTAAACTGCTCCCGGAAATATTCCTCGGTACGCGCAAATCGGCGAAGCAGCAAAGCCTTCAGCTTATCGTAATCTTGCACGTCTTCGCGCTGTAGCTCTTTAAAGTAGGTTAACGCTCGCCCCTGCAATAGAGACGCCAGGTACGTGGCCCATAATTCCTTATTTTCCCCCCATTGCAATTGTGCGTTCAGTTCGAACCTGTAAAGGAAGGCGTCTATGTCGTCCTTCCGGTCGTCGAACGTAGGGAGCTTAATCCTAACGCCACCTTTATTGGGTACCTGCCGCTCAACTGTTTCTGTTGGCGCACTCTTTTTGATTTCCAACTCCGCTATTCTTACTCGCGCGTCTGTCTCCCGCTCTTGAGCTTCTATCTCCTTTAACCTTAACTCCCTCTCCTGCTCCTGAGCCTTAGCCTCTCTTTCCTGTTGCTTAGCCTCTAACTCCTTTAACTTAAACTCTCTTTCCTCTTCCTTATCCTTAGCCTCTCTTTCCTCTTCTCTCTGTCGCTCTTGAGCCTCTTTTTCTCGCTCTCTATCCTTAGCACGCTCATCGCGCAAATCCGCCTGTTGTTCTTTAATCCAGCCGCGTAGCTCCTCTCCCTCCAGGCCAAGTTCCTTACCCAACTTCATTAGTTGTTGGAGTTCCGCCATTTCACAGATTTATGGTTATGGTATCTATTATGCGAACGACCAACCTGTCGGTATGATCACTAACGATACGACCAGAGACCTGAGATCACACCAGATATAACAATACCCAGTTCAGAATACAATTCAGAAATTTACCTTTACAGCACAACTACTTCTATATCTACAAAATGTATAGCACTATTAATTATAAAAAGAATAGAAAAGACAAGAATAAGGAAATTTAGTAGAAAGACCACAAGGACGTCAAGGACAACGAACCAGACTAGGACAAAGCTTCTACAAAAAAAAAACTATAATGGAAAAAAGAATGCAACCTAACTACGCCGATTACACTACACGGTACAACAAGAACAGAGTCTGAAAAAAAAGAACGTATCTACAGATAGGGAAGAAAGAGGGACAAGAGAATACGTCTTCCTGCCGAACAGAGAAGATATCGACGCTACAACTAAACAAAAATACAGGTCCCTATAGAACTGTTCACTGTGATGAACGAAGTTCCAAAGTTTACCACACCTTTTTTAAAAGGATAAACTAAGTTCAACACAGCAAACCCGCGCCACCGCCCGTACAATCAATTACGACAAAAACAGAAAAACAGCGGAAAAAGACAGAAGAAAAGACAGCCCTTAATCCAGGGTACAAAATTTTTGACTTTTACTTAACTTTGACCCTAGATTTCAATTTCTCCCCTTCCTCGGAGCTCTGGCTGCTTGACCTCTACAGGCTGGCACGCACACTCTGCAGAAATTTAAGTACACATTAATACATATTCATCAAAATACATGCATCAATACATATTATTCATAAACATACATAAATCATATCATCATGAAATTCCCATTCATCCCACGAACAAAGACAACAGCACGAATTCCTAGCACAACAGAAAAACAACTAGATATAACGAATACACAATGTCAAAATGACCACAGGTAAACAGGACGAGCCCCCAGTGTCACAACGGACGAGCCCCCAGTGTCACAAATCCCAGACTGGGAAATGTAATAGTTTATGACAGGACGACAATCACGAACAAACAAGTTTAACACTTAACAAAACAACCCATCAGACTCACACATTTATTAAACATAATTATACATATAATAGCGCAATTACATATATTATATTATTGAAATGACTGCCGTACAACGGCCTTATTCTCACACACACGCTCCCTCGGATCCACAATCCGGTAGTTACTCCTAAAGGCACTTCGGCCTCAGCCTCTCCCCTCAGGGTCTTAATAGTACATTAATGATTCACTGGCACCGCAGTCTCTCAATATCACCTTCCTATTGTCATACACCTTAGCACTCCCCTCGCACCTCAGCAGGGCAATAACACATTATTATTTCCATAGCCATCAATATGGCAACAACATAATATCAGTTCACTAGCCTATCAACATGGCAACAGTATAGTATCTCATTCACTCTCATATCTACGTCCCTGTCCGTGGCCTGACTGCCACGACTTTATGTGCCTCTACTGTCCTGCACTGACAGCCTCACTTCTGGCCTATGTGTGGCCTCCGGCCCTATGCTGGCCTATCCCCTGTGCTCATCGAGGTGGCTCTGCGGCCCGTCCCCGACACCTACAAGAATAACATTACATTGGTATAATACCCTACCATTTCTATTCACTCCACCTCTCCTTACAACCCATGAAACGTACAGACACTAGTTCACCTTTCACTCACCACACATCTTACGGTAACACACTTCCATCGGAGTACACACTACTCACTCGCGCTACAAATCCATGAACTCACTTTCATCTATCGCTCATGGCGCACATTGCTATATCCAATATCAAGGACTTCCACATTCCTCACATATACTTATTCACATCATGGTAATAGACGAATATAATATAATACATCAATCATAATAATCAATCAACGTTCTACATACCAGTCATAACTGGAAAGACTCTCACTAGTCTTCTCGACTGCTTCCCCTTTATGTCCGCCCGATGGGCTTTTATTCACAGGTCCGATCCCTAGGACCTTCTAACTTGCAGTGATAGTTATACAGCGCTTTCGCCTCCTTCAGACCCCCCCCCCCACTACTCACAACAGCACGCTTAACTTGCTGTCTACTGTGAGTCCTTCTTACTCTACACCCGCTCTGTAGCAATCCCCTTAGTTGCACTCACTCCACTCGTGACACCTCCCCGGAATCTCTTTATAATATCAATATTCTTCACCAAAAATATTCTTTCTATTCTCACCACCCCCTTCTACTTTGCCTCTATCAGGGTGAGAAAGTCTGTCGAAGTCATAGAAGGCGTAAGGCCTACTGGCTCTCCTGAGATCCCCCCCCCCCCCACTTCATACACACACTCACACACACACCCCTGGCTTGGCCGCCAAAGACGGTGCGACTAAGAAGATAACAAAATCAGTCTCAGAAACTGCAGATAGGCCTACAATCTTCGTATAATCGAATCGATCTCGCTTTTATGATATAGTTTACTGTGAGCAAGCGAATTAAGTTTGACTAGGACACAGAACTTATTGCAGCGTGCACGGAAATCTATGACGTCTTTACGCAAACAACTGTCCTTACATGAAAGATTGTCAACGTTATATCAATATTTTAAGGTGGCATTTAAAAGTAACATTAATCATTGTTAGAAAGGATTACTGAATCCCGATATCTCCAGAAAACACACTAACACCGTTTGATGTGGCAAAAGTGAGAAAAGATATTAAAATGATCAGACTTGAAAGAAATTAGATCACTTTAACCCTATCTGCCACTCCCAAACCTATTGTCAAGCCTGCCCTAACCCTTAATCCTGTTTATAACAAATGCACCCCTGAATTCAAGATAATCTGATATGGTAATCCTCCCTATTATTATTATTATTAATATTATTATTTGCCGACCATTCTTATCACAGTGAATAAGGTGATAACCATTACATTAAATGACAGCCTGCTCTGAATGTTCGCGGAAGGATGACTGTTCACACGAGGACACTGGATCTCAACCATTTTCGGCAATCCCCCAATAGATGGTATTCACCGTTCAGCTGTGGCTAAAACTCTGCCTTCGTATGTACGAAAACGGAAATGGAAGTGGCAAGGAAACGTGAAAAATCCATCATGTAGTGAAAAGAAAGAGTGTTTCCATGTGTACAGCTTGAAGGTTTTTTTTTTTTTTTTTGGCGCTCCCTTTGCCGTTTCCGCTTCAGTACACATTAAAACACAGCATGAAGCTGTGTACGGAAATCGAAACGGAAACAGCAAAAATCCACCAAGTGGTAAACAGAAAGACTGTTTTCATGTGTACGGAAATTGCGTATCCATACATATTACAAGATTCCTCTATTTCACTTCTTGAAAGGTTTTTGACGTTTCCCTTGTGGTTTCTATTTCCGCGCGCATGAAATGACAGTTTAAAGCTGGGTTTTCATGTGTGAGAAAACGGAAGCGGCAACAGAAACGTCAAAAACCCTTCAAGTAGTGAAATAGAAAGAATAATTTCATTTGTACGAGAACGCTGTTTCCGTACACACGAAACCACTCTTTTTTTTTTTACTACTTCATGGATTTTGCTGTTTCTTTAGAGCGCAAAAGACTATGTGACCGTATGTCGTCTCTGAAACTGCGGTCCACCTACCTCACGATTTCCTAAAGGGCACTAAAAAAATAATTAAGACAAAAACTGAGGTTACCCGACGGGTACTGTCTGCCTAGCTGGTGCTGTAGCGGAGGTCGCGGGTTCGATACTCACCGTGATCACTTGTTTTTCTTCTTTCTTCCACTCCCGCGTCGCTTTTCTGAGCACTAACTAGACACATACACTTCTGTTAGCCCCTCTAAATATGATTTTTATAATCTTCAATACCGTACTTTTGAATTTGATTATAATGAATATACCAAAAGGTAAATGGGAAAGTTTGAAGTAAAATTCAGCAAATGTCTAAATATGCGGGTTTAGTATAATGATAAGGTGTCAAAATAAATCAGAACTGTGAAATAGCTTGATAAATGCCACAACGCATTTCAAACAAGTGTCAAAGTGTGTATTTGTTATACTCTTCTACATACATACTAAAAGATCTCCAGTTTTTCCACAAAATGAAGACAGAACAAACAAAAACTGAGGTGGCCATAATAATGCTATCGGCATTCAAGAGCACAGTTTTACAGTCAAGTGCACTTTTGTAACCTTTTTTCATCTCAGTGTATCAGATAGATAAACCTGGGCAAAGTACGACCTGAACCAACCAGCACAAAGTAGGCAGGGTGCGGTATGTAGCACTTTGGGTTTGCTATCACTATCAGCAGTGACCTTGTATAGCACGCCTTGGGAACAAAGAAAAACACAAAGATACATTTTAATGTATCTGAGACTGTGACAGAAGTGGGCTGCAGAAGACGTCGCCAGTGTGACTCTGGTCGAAGTGTTTCCCACTCTAAGCCTACGGTCACGCGGTTCGACTTTGTTGAGTTGTTGTCGTATCGCATTTTGTTATGATCTAAACCAGGGGTCACCAAACTTTTTTGACCGACCTAAAAGCGCGGGCCGCATAAGCAATCTGTTCAATACTTGCAAGCCAGAAGAAAAACTCCCCGTAGCTCTAGATATCCCTGGTTTTATCAAACAAAATCAAGTACCATGGCGGGCCGGATGAACTGACGTCGCGGGCCGGAGTTTGGTGACCCCTGGTCTAAACAAATGAATGGAGATGCGCTGAGTATAGATACATGCCACATTCGGGGTAGTTACAGGCTCAACTAGAACACGAAACTAGGATACGGCTGCTTCATGACAGCAAATCGGATGTCGTCACTGCTCTACGATAATGGCATATATATAAGTCAGATTTCTGCCAAGAGGCAAACTGACGGTTCATTGCATTCCTGAGCACGGGGACTGCGAGATAACCTATTTTGTATTTGTGTACTTCTTTAATCCCATTTGGGACATTTGCCTTGTGTGTCATTGCAGCCCGGTTACAACTGGGCGAAAAAGAAATGCTCCTAAAGGAAAATGTAACAATCCAATAGAATCATTATGGCATAAGTCACCAAATGACGAGAAAAGAAACAGTTTTTTTTTAATACCTCAAAAGTGTAAAAAAAAAAAAATGACTTACGCCATTAGCATAGAGCACTGATGATGTGTGTTCCTGGCCTAACTTGTGGTTAACACAAGAAATCGATGTTTCATAGTATGACGAGAAATTATGATGAGAAGACAACTAGTCGATAACAAAATTAATATTAGCTTAGGAAAGTTTCCATTTTGAATCACACCCTTTAAAATGAGGATTTTTGAGAAAACTTTACAGCAAGGCCTTACTATACCATCACTGTCTGGTTTACAAAACTCTTCAGTGGCGACAAAAATCACTGGTACTGACACAGAGCTAGTCTATGCTAACACATTAGTTACACATGCTATTTTAATTCCATGCACCAGCTGATTTATTGGTGTAAAAATGAGAATATAATTTCAAAGAATTATTTTCAGAATATTTTTAATAAACTACAAACGCTCTTTAATTTCAGACACCAGCTAATTTACTGATGTAAATATGAGAATGTTATTTATTTCGGGAGAGAGAGAGAGAAAAAGAGAGGGAGGAGGGTGAGAGAGAGAGGAGGAGGAAGAAGAGAGAGAGAGAGACAGAGAGAGAGAGAGACAGAGAGAGAAAGAGAGAGAGAAAGAGAGAGAGAGAGAGAGAAAGAGAGAGAGAAAGAGAGAGAGAAAGAGAAAGACTACAAAGTCCCTGAAATTTCTTTGAGAAACAGTGACATAGACGGCACATTCTGTTGCAAGTAAATTTATTTCTGGATAGTAACTCCAGCTTTACTAAACTACTCACTAATAATACTATACGAATTACACTATTCTACACTGAACATAATGAGAGATAGTCATACTGTATTTAATTAACAGGACAACAACGCCTCGAGCCTCTGACATTGTGACAAGTGGCCACCTTAGTTCTTCTTTGTTCCAACTCCACTTTTTTTTCAGAAAAACTGAGAAATTTCGACGTTATACGTTTGCAACTTTGGTATTATGTTAAGAAGTTAGAATAAATCGGAACTGTGAAACAGCTTGATAAGTGCCACCACGCATGGTAAACAAGTGTCAAAGTGTGCTTTTGTTATGCACTGCCTCTTCTACGTACTAAAAGATCTAAGAACCAAGGTCGCCAAGTGTATCATCAGCGACGAGCTGTTGTTAGGAGCGCGCAGTATTATAAATTATGAGCATTGTTGACAGTGAACACAACTCAGTATTATTTTCTCTATTTGGCTTTGAATTAAACTACGTGCCCCTAGCAAAATTCAATACCATACCGATGGCGGTTTCCGAGAAGCTGCTGCCTTGGTTCCCAGTTGGCCAAATCACAAGGACACAGGAGATCGGATCGATTTGTAGAAAGCAGCCGTAACATCCCAGCAAGAAAATGAGTCACAACGATAAGGGATAAAAGCCTACACAGCAGCCCGATTCCTACAAACCTTTGCTTTAGCGACGGGGCATCGAGACGATACTGAATTTCAAGATAAAAATGTTGGTAATAGGCCGGAGATTGTGCGACACGTGTATTTTGTCCATGATAAAGAGCCGCTCTCGTCCTCCTGTGTGCGCTAGGTCGTCACAGTAACACGCTATCTCGTCCCTTTTTGTTCCTCCACCTTCCAACACTCTTCACTCCAAATTTTCAGTTCGTTCTGTTGCTAGGGAAATCGATGGCGAATCCATTTTGAGGGACAGCGCGCGCGGGCATGATGCCATTGGGTCCTTTTTTTTTTTTTTTGATGGAGGCGGGGGGGGGGGGGGGTAGGAGGAAGGGGGGGGGGGTTAGTTTTGTCAGGCCTCCCCAAAAACTGAATTTGTGATGAATGAAAAAAAACGTGTTGTTGGGTGATGATAGAGGAAGACAGAGAGCTAGAGGGAGAAAATGAGAAGAGGGGGAGAAAGAGGAGAGTAAGAGAGAGAGAGAGGGGGAGAAAGAGAGAGGAAGGGAGAAAGAGCGAGGATGAGAGAGAGAAAGAGAGAGGAGGAGAGAAAAAAAAGAGAGAGAGGTGGACGAGAAAAGAAAGAGAATGAGAGAGAGAGAGAGACGCACACACAGATAGAGGAGGAGGGAAAGAGAGTCTGAGAGAGAGACAGAGAGAGAGAGACAGAGAGAGAAAGAGAGAGAGAGAGACAGAGAAAGAAAGAGAGAGACGGGGAGAGAGAGAAATAAAAAGACAAAACAGAGAGTCATGCAGACAAGACAAAGATAGACAGATAGAAAGACAAAAGAGAGTTGGACAGAAATACAGAGCCCCCAAAAAGACAGTCAAGGAGATAGACAGACAAAGGCACGGTGCTTTGGGACAGACAGAAGGACATAGACACAGAGACAGACAAATAAACGAGACAGACAAAGATAGACAGACAGAAAGACACAAGAGAGATGGACAGAAAAAGAGAGCCCAAAAAGATAGTCAAGGAGATAGACAGACAAAGGCACGGTGCTTAGGGATAGACAGAAGGAAATAGACACAAAGACAGACAAATAAATGAAGACAGACAGACACGCACAGACAGGGAGACCAGCATAAAGCTTTGTACGTGTACTATAAAATTAATGTCGTGCATTAGCCAACATTGCTAACGAGTTAACATCACTTGACAAGCGACAACGCTTGTAAGTACCACAGTCTAAGTAATTACCGTAACTGTTTTCATGACACAACAACACACTAATTTGGAAAGAAGCATAATTAATCCACCAGCTTTGCCGGGGATAAACAGTTCTGCTTTCCGCACCCCCCTCCCCACTTCCTTTCCTCTCTTAGTGCGAAACCACACCAGATGGGCCGTGGGAACAAAGCTGTAACTTCTCATTGCGCCTCGCATCCCTAAAGGGCAATTTTTTTTCCCCATTCCAATTCTAAGCCATTTCAGTCAAATCATAACCAATACTGCCATTTCAAATGTTGCACATTTTTGGGTGTGTCTAAATTGTGTTTTAATTTTATAAGAAAATGATGGCGAATGGTGCGAGCGGCTGGATATTTGATTCGTTCACCCAACGCAAAGGACAACTTTCGTAAGTAAACGCCAAAAAAGAGGAACTGAAATTCTTAGGAATGCTGCACGTAACAAAATATCCAGAAAAAGGTATTTTACAGAGAATCTGCACATTTACGAATGACAACCCTGTTTTTTCGTTCAAAGAACATAATATCTAAACCATATTTAGATTTTCCTTATGGGTGCGTATCGAAACTCCATTTAGAGAGGAGCTAGGATTTTCGTCTCAGAGCCGAAAATTGAACGTGTATCAGATACATACCATGCGCATCTGTGTGTTAGGCAAACTATTCCTTTTAGGGAAAACTGCACGGAATTGAACGTTCTTGAGAGGCAGACAAATCTCTATACAAAAAAAATGTAAGAAAACCCCTTTGTTCCCTATGGACTCAAAAACTACTGGACGTATTGAACTGAAATTTGGCACACACAATTGTACGATACTGACCAGTGTTCCTATGTACATAGGCATAAAAAAGCTTATGGGATTCGTGAGTTACTCCAATAATGCGATAAGAATGGAACAGTAAATTTGCGAGAGCGTTTGATCCGAATTGTACGTTCGTTAACCTATGACCTCTTTCTTTGTTAATCGCTTTTCCACTTCCGGCCCCGGAATTTGATTCATAATCACAGTAGTGTCTGTGAGAGCTAGATCTAGCATGCACTGATGCAGCATGCCCCCTAAAAAACGTACTATCGGTAGGCATACAAGTCTCAAATCGCTGTAGTTTTTTTTTATTGGAAATTTATTGTTTCGCCATCATTCAGATCTATTTCGTCATGGTTCGCCATTTTAAGGTTTCGTTATCATTACCTGCGATGTGTTCACTATCAAACACACTAACCCGTGCGCAAATCATGCAGTTGTACGGGATGCGCAGGGTGTCAACTCACAAAGGCAGAGCAGTAAGACTTATTTAAAAACAAACAAACAAAAATAAAATAAACAAATAGGAACAGGCCAGATGAAGCAGGTCCATAATAACCACCCAGAACTGAAACCAATATTCAAACCGATTTATCCCGGGCAGGGCCGGGGACCTCAGCTAGTATTACAAAATAGCTCTAGGTCACAAGTGTAAAAAAAAGAATGAAAATTCTTTAAAACCAAGTCAAAATGTAACAAAGAGAAAAGGTTGTATATCTAGTCCAAGTTCAAATATAATCTTACACCTTTTTTGGGACTTTTTGACACCCCCCCCCCCACTTACACTTTTCTTACATTTGCTTCTCCACCCCCCCCCCCCCATCCCGTAATATTACAATAATACATGTAATAATTATACATTACACACGTACTCTTTCTTACCAATGAGGGAAAAATGAGACTCATGTCAAAGTCAATGTCAAAACTGCCTTAAATTAGTTATCATCAACAAAGGGGTTTTTCATCATATAAATGTCAAAGATATTTCTAAAAACAGGGGCATCTGCTGAGCTATCTTGAAAATCCGGGTCTTGCTCCTGCTCTTTCTCTTCTTCCTCTTCTTCCTCCACCTCCATTTCTTCCTCCATCCTGTGCAAAGCCCTATTCTCACCTCAACAAAAGTGTAATATTACATTGGTTCAATTTCTTACACTTTTCTTACAGGAGCCAAACACCCCCCCCCCCTCCCTCCTCCCTTCGAGGCGTAAGATTATATTTGAACGTCCCCTTGTAAGGGCGCCTAGAACGTCCCCTTGTAAGGGCGCCTAGAACGTCCCCTTGTAAGGGCGCCTAGAACGTCCCCTTGTAAGGGCGCCTAGAACGTCCCCTTGTAAGGGCGCCTAGAACGTCCCCTTGTAAGGGCGCCTAGAACGTCCCCCCAAGAAATGATGCAGAAACGGTGTTTTTACGGGCTGCTTTTGCTACATACAACATTTTCTTTTTGTTACATTTTGACTTGCCTTCAAGCCTTGCGCTGTCACCCCACATATTTTTCGTTGTTTTCTTTTTTCAGAATGTTGTTACAAATTCTTACGCCCCCCCCCCCCCCCACCCACCCATTTTTTTTTTGACGCCAGGGGTACGTTTTTTATATAGCCTTTTGTGACTCTAGAGCTAGAGAGCTAGAAATGCTCCTAACAACAGCCTTAATTAATTACAATTAATTATTCTTTCAGATTTTTTTTGTTTTCCTCCTGTTTTTTTTGGTTGAAAGGGTAGGTGGGGCAGGGAGGGTTAGGGATTCGATAAGATTTAGGGTTGAGGATAGGCCCAAAGACAAGGTTAGGGATAGTTCGTATTCGTACGTGCCCCAAACACAAAACGCTTGGGGTGCGTACGTACTTATTACAACAGCTTTTTTTTTTTTATCATATTCTTTAAAACCAAAATGTTTCAACAAACAAACAAAGCAAAACAACGGACGAACAGACGGGTCGTTTGCAATCAATGTCCACGCAAATCTGGATCGGTTAAGCCGACTTTTTGATGTCAACTTCGATGCTTTTTTATGAGGCGGCTCGGGAGATTAACCCTGACTGGATGCAGAGCCAGAGTTATGTAAGCGATACAAATGCAATAGAATAGAAACCAAATACACGCTGTCGCTAGTTATGCGCTGTATACAATGTTTTGATAACACGCCATTTGCCAAAAGGATAAACTTCATTGTGCATGCACCATGAGCTTTTGTGTACAGACACACCTGATAAACAGAACAATTGGGGGGGGGGGGGGAGTGTTGTCTGGGGATCGAGTCAAAAACAGTGTGAGGTCAGTATGACCCAGACAGGGTCTACCAAGGAGAATTAATTAAGGTAACTAGCCATTTGGGTGCATATTACTTTCCAACGGAGAGATGACATTGTCATCTCTCCGTTGGAAAGTAATATGCACCCAAATGGCTAGTTACCTTAATTAATGTACTAATTTAACAATTACTGGTTGGCCCGCTGATTTAGGGAATGCTTAGATGCGATTTTTAAAAGTGAGTTTCAATCAACGTGTAAGTTGAGGCGCAGAAAGAAATTTCCGGCCATACTTTTTAATTCTTCTCGAAGAGAAATTGCATCTCTTTTTATCCGGCTCAAATGTCTGAACATTTTCTTTTGTCCAACTCACAGAGTCCTGTAGTCTATCTATAGAACTTTCGAGACTGCCGGCTTCCGGTAAAACTACGGAACGCGGAACGAAAACGAAACTGGGTAAATTGAAAAAACAACAAGAACAAACGTCTGATATCGTTGCCTGATCAAAAACAAAAAAAAATTAAATCGATAAACGCCAGTAGCAAGAAACTCCTCAGGTGGAACGAGACAGATGACGATCTTCAGAGGAAGAGTGGATTCTTTCATCAGATGTTTCGGCTTTTAACTTCCTGACATCATCTAGAATCCCGGCCACACCGAGTTCGTCATGGACTCTCGATGTTCGTCACCCACCCTTTTTTTTGTTTTGTCGCCAGGTATCGCTTTCCGTTTGAACAATACTTTACGCGTCCACCAGGAAGGATGTAATTTGTGTAGGATATTGGGAAGGGTTCCATATGAGTCACGATACAAGGATATTGCGAGGATGGGTCTTCAGGAGCGTCTGTGAGCGGGGGGTTGCAAGGGGGCAGACCCACTGGCCAGTAAGTCTTCCAGGTAGATGTTTTAAAAGTAAATGCGTGGCTCGGCGATGAACACTCACACCATGTAATATGCCCCCCACTAAAGCTGTGTAACTCATATAGTACTCTTGGATATGTAACAAGAATGTACTGGCATCAATGTCTGAAATTTAAGCTCACCCAAGCGTAATCATATACTTGACTATGTACATGTACCAGCGTCGAGGAGTATAACTTTACCTGTCTACCACTAGGCATTTCCGTCCTGAAATTCAAGCATACTTACAATCATCAACAACAGCGCTATGCATTTCCAGGAAAACTAGTAAATAAGATAAGATAAGATAAGATAAGATAAATTTTATTCGTCCTTGTACAAGGAAATTTGTTTTGATCATTGAATACATAACAATATAGTTACAGAAGCAGAAAGTATGATACATAGCGCGCACACACACATATATACACACACACTGATAAATTAACTAAATTAACAAAATTAACAGTGCACACAATATGCTTCCCTAACTAAAACACATTGACCTGACACGCAGGACATAATTCAACTGTGCACAGATTACGATCAAGATGACGACATTATTGTAACATCCTAGTTGATGATGGAATAAACCATTTAAAGTAGCGCTCAGTTTTAGTTTTCTTTGACAACAGCCTTAAACTTCTTACAGATCTTATATATTCCTTGTTCAGGGGATGTTGGGGGTCATTTATAATAATATTAGCTTTTTTAATACAAGCACCAGTGTACAGCTCATCAAAATATGGCAGATCACAGATACAAATTTTGGATGCTTTTTTAATTAAATTATTGATCTTATTTTTATCTTTTTGTAAGATGTTTCCTCCCCAACAGACAACTCCATACATCAAAACGCTCTGAATAGCCATGGTGTAAAATATTTTCAGAATGCTTTTGCTAACTTTTAAAAAGCGGAGCTTTCTGAGGGAATACATGCGCTGGTTGGCTTTCTTGTATACATATGTTACATGCGCATGCCAGTTAAGCAATGAATCAATAGTAATGCCAAGATATTTGGCCTCTGTGACAATTTCAACCTCTTCATTGTTGATAGTAAGAGGGCAAACAGGATCGTTGTTATTTTTCCTAAAGTCAAAAACAAGCTCTTTTGTTTTCTTAACATTCAGTAGAAGATAGTTGTTATTACACCAACAATGAAAGGATTGTACAATGTTAGAATATTCGTGGCCAGAGTTAGGTAAAAGGCCTAAAATAGCAGAGTCATCGGCAAATTTAAGAAGGTAAACGTTGTTGTGTGTCACAGTGAAATCATTTGTATACAATGTATACAAGGCAGGTAAACGAGTGAAAGTCAAAGAGCAGCACTTCGGACGAAAGGAATCCTCATACAAAGATAACCTATCATAGTTAACGTGAGGCGTTAATCCACAAACTTCAGCAAATTATAGATGGAATACTGCACACTGTGTACAATGGTAAGCTCCGAGAATTTTGCAGAAAGTGATACGTCATGGGATCATAATTATGTTCGTAGAAAAGAGAGGATCGGCTGGCTAAATTAGCAACACAAAGCAAACTCAAAAAATACTTCCTCACCATTTCAAGTCTTACTGCATTCTCCTTGCGCGGTAATGCCCTACGCAGCCCGTCAGCATTCGAGGCACTGAGCAATGCGGTTCAACAGTGGCTCATGTGTTCGTGAAAAAGAGAATGACAGGCCATCAATCAGCGAAAAAAAGCAAACTAAAAAAAAAGTACAAGTTGACATGTTATACAAACGCTGTAATATGAGACAAACCGAAGAGCAGCCAACGGCTCAGAATAAACCATAGGTGATATTGCAAGATGATATTACGATCTAACCAGCCAGGGAACACGTTGGTCTAGAGCCCAGGCGCTCACCTCTCATACCGAACATATCGGTTTAGAAATTTGGGGGGAATTTCCTGTCCCAGACCTTATGGTAGGTAGGATCGAGCACCTGGTCTTCTCGGGCAAAGGACAAAAAACTCGGACGGCCCGTGGGTGTTATGTATTATAATTTGGCCTTTTCATAATTGTATTTGGCAACACATAAAAAACCTGGCAATGTGTTCTGGCCTAACGGTTCATCAGATCCACCAGCTGATTGTAAAAGATTCCAAAATAAAGTACGTTTGATTTACAACTGTGTTATTAGTTGGATTATTTGGTTGTACCAGAACACAACAGATTGGCGACGAGGATTGTAGTAGGCACATTATAACTTTATTCAAGTTTAAACTAGATCTATCTAGATCTAGACTGTAAATTAGGATCTAGAGTTAAGAGTGCCGGCGAGATCTAGAGATCTAGCAGTAGCAGAGTAGAATCTAGAGTCACCATTAATAGATCTAGTCAGCCAAGATGGCTAGCCATAGCCGTGTATTGTTTGAGCCATTCAACTCAAACAAAGACGACATAGAAAGCTATGTCGAACGTTTCGATGCCACAATGACGGTCAGACAAGTGACCGAAGATACGGTGAAGGTTGCGACTTTCATTAGTGTAATGGGCCCTGAACTTTACAGACTTTTGAAAAATCTACAGTCTCCAGAGAAACCTTGCGAAACGGAGTACAGGGTTATTGTCGAAAAGCTGAAAGGGCATCTAGCTCCCAAACCCTTAATCATTGCAGAAACTTACAAGTTTAATTGCAGGAAACAAAAGGAGGGAGAAACAGTGGCACAGTTTGGGGCAGAACTACGCCGCTTAGCCGTGAAATGCGAGTTTGGTGAATTCCTCGACAGGGCTCTGCGCGATAAATTTGTATGTGGAATCAGGAGTGAGTCAGCTGTAAGAAGACTGCTAAAAGCAGAAGGAACAAAATTTCAAGAAATAGTGGATCTGGCAATTCAGATAGAAATGGCCGAACAACAGACTAAAGATATTCACCATGGAACACCTGGCGCTAGTGCTGCGATGAGTGCAATAAAGGAAAAGAAACCGACTCCCAACCATTGGCACAGAAAATGCTACCGGTGTGGAGGCCAACACTTAGCCGACACATGTAAGTTCAAAACGTTTAAGTGCAACACATGCGGCAAAGTTGGCCATTTGGCAAAAGCGTGTAGAACCACAACGAAAGGCAAGACCACAATGAAAAACGTAGCCAAGAAGCAGGGAAAAATCAACGCAATCGAAAACAACTCAGAAGAAGAAGAAAGTGTTGAGTATCTGTTTACTGCCTCAGAAGTGAAGAAAACTGAAGTTGGCTTTAAGGTTCCAATCAGTATAAATGGCAACCAGATAGATTTCTTGATAGACACAGGGGCCAGCAGATCGTTGATACCGCACACTGTTGTTGACAGATTGAAACTTAAACTAGACCTGCGTCCTTGCGGAACCAGATTCAAATCATATGGAGGACAGGACATCAAGGTAATAGGAGAAAGTCAAGTCCAAGTGGAATATGGCTCTCAAAGAAAAACACTGAAATTAATTGTGGTAGATGTTCCTGGAGAAATACCAATTGTTGGAAGAAATTGGTTGAAAGACATTAAGATCAACTGGCCAAGAATTTTCACAGTTCACGACAAAGAGTCAGTTCACGAGATACTACAAGAATTTCAGTCAACTGTTTTCAAAGAAGAACTGGGGCGGATGAAAAACATTAAAGCAGAAATAAAGTTGAAACCAGATGCTGAACCTAAGTTTTTCAGACCCAGACACGTACCATATGCAATCAAACAGAAAATAGAAGAAGAGTTAGACAGACTGGAAAAACAGAACACAACAGATTGGCGACGAGGATGGGATCAATCTGTTGTGTTCTGGTACAACCAAATAATCCAACTAATAACACAGTTGTAAATCAAACGTACTTTATTTTGGAATCTTTTACAATCAGCTGGTGGATCTGATGAACCGTTAGGCCAGAACACATTGCCAGGTTTTTTATGTGTTGCCAAATACAATTATGAAAAGGCCAAATTATAATACATAACAGTGGGCAGGTTGCGCACGTTAAAGATACCCTGGCAGTTGGAAATCGAGAAGAACAGGCCTGACAGGCCGACTGCCCTGGCAAAATTAGAAAAAGAAAACAGAACAAGTAACCCCCCCCCCCCCCCCCCCAATGAAACAAGTATACAAAATACAAAAATACAAAACGATAAACTAATTTAAAAAGAAAACAAGAAAACGAGAGATGTGAATGCCAAGGGCAGAGACTGCCCGAAAACAACGATCTCAGCACAAAAAAAAGAAACAAACAATTTATCCATGCGGCAAACTTGATGATGACGTAACGCATCCTACCAGTGATGAACATATCGCTGTCACCAAAAATGCCGAGTCCTTGTGAAACGTACATAATAGGCAGCCAGCCAAGATCGCCAAATACAAAAGGACGGCATCAGTTTGTTAGAAGCAATTTGGCAGTGGAAACTGATTGATATTAATGTACTGATTCAGATTTACCCGGATGACCTTGTCAATTTTCAGTTTCAAGGTCACGGTTGAAGGTCAAAGGTCAAAAGGTCAAATTTCACACAAATCATCCACACAGATGTACATGTAGATTTACTGTATATAATGTAATATTATACTTCTTTTCATGAAACAAGAACGGCCTTATTCAGGATTATTTTTTGTTTTTCATGTACATTTCTGAAATTTTGCATGTTTTTTAACACAGTGTGGTCTAAACAAAATAGTGAATTTTAGTACTATTTTTCCAACACGCCCAAGTGTAGACCATTTACTGGCTACAGATTGGGTATCTAGGTCTGTCTTTCTGATTGAAAATTTGGGAAATTTACAGCATAGGTTTACATTGTTTACTTTGGGTGCGCAGCAGTGTTCACTGCGTTTGGATGGAGATGATATATTTCATGTTTAAACTCGTGCAATTTTGGGAATATATTACTTTACTAGCTGAGATACCCGGCATTGCTTGAGATAAATCTGTTTATTAGTTTCAGTTACGGATGGTTATAATAGTTCATAATTATGATGTGATTTGTTTCACCCTTCACAGTTTTTGTTGTTGTTGTTGTCTCTGTCTGTTTGCTTGTTTTTTGGTCATGTATTATTGTATTCCCGTTGCTAATGCACTCTGTCAGCGACCGAGGCAAAGATTGCCATGCTATGGCAATGATTTTCAGATCGGCAGGAAGCAATGACGTCATGGGCTCATGCATTCCTGGAAAAGACAGGATTCGGGGGGCGAAATCAGCAAACTCGGAAAAATACTTGTCCATCATTTTCAAGTCTGCAAATCTGAAACAGAACTTTCGGCATTTCGAAAGGAAGCCACTTTCATTCAAAAGCTGACGCAAATTCGAGCCGTAAGAGAGGCTGTAGACCTTGTTAAAACTCGGGCGAATTTTGTTTTTTACACTAAATAAAACAAACAAACAAACAATGGGCCCCCGCAAATCCTTCTTTTCCTTTGTAAACAGTTGATGTCGAGCTTGGTTCGATCCGTTGGCATCAGATTCGCAATACAAAGTTAATGCAGGGCAACCTTTGCATCGTCACTGAATATTTCATGACAGAAAAACACATTTAAACAATTCAATGTCTATCATAATATTGCAGACATAATTATTTGCCCACATCCGAAAAGGAACATGTTGTTCCACAACCTATGAAGACATTGTCTTGGAAACACATCTACATGGACTGCGAGGAGAGCCATCTGCTTCTTCATGGTTACTCTGCAACATATCGACCAAACGCTGGTCGCATCTTTAGATCCTCCACCAATAATAATGAGCTCTACATCCTCGCTTTATGATTTTGCTGTGACTTGGCTATAAAATGTGCAAGTTCTTCCTCTTTCTCATCTAAAGTGACATGCTGTCTGCATGACTCCGGCAGATGGAGGTTAGGAGCTTTCTGATGCCCCCCCCCCCTTTTACGTGCCCTTCTGCTAAAGACTTTGATTGAAGTTTTACCAAAGAATCTGTCAAATACCACATTTAGACGGGTTATTGTGTCAAGGAAATATTGAAGTGCAGAATGATGTGCTGAAAACTTTAGCACAAAGGTCAGATGTTGTGCAATTCTTGGGTTCCTAGCAAAGTAATGGTCTGAATAATAGCACGCCTGTCATCAGTGTGGTACCCCTGGAATGGGAGAGTATTAAGGGACACTGTTTTAATAAAAGATGTGTGCGTTCTGCTCTTTGTTGCCAAATTAATGTACCATTTGGGTCACATGAAGGCTCATGGCATAGGACATTAATTTGTCATATCAATCTGACGACCAGAATGGAGACCATTGAGCAGCCTCAAGATGGGATTCCCATCTGCTTTCATGACTTTTTAAAAACTGTCTCTCACTATAATGGTGAACTTGAACAAAGAGAAAGAGGCAAACGTTTTCGAATTGTTTTATCTTATTAGTGTAAAATTATTAAGTTACTGGTGAAGATCGTAAAGATAAACTTCATATTCGATGAGAGTCCACTTGCCCACGGAAACTTCAGTAATGACTTTCGAGTGCGTGAACTGGTGGAAGCTAGCGTCCACTGCCCGTACTTGACAACAGCAAGAACTTCAAATAAACTTCTGGCGTCCTTCATCCGTTCGGTTTGACATACCCATGAAAGTCACAGAATTTTGCTGCTTCCGACGGACAGATAACGCAGTGATGAACCATTTCTCTCGCAATGATGATATACCATACTATGTGGAGGTTTGAGGCATTATGTCACTACGCTTTCTCTCGTGCAGTTGCCGAAATGTGTGCCCTGAAGTAAAGGTGCATTAGAATCTTTATGTGATCTATAATGTGCAGATCTAACTAGAAAGTCAGGATGTGTGAAAGCATGCAGACTTTGCAGAAATGCCATTCATTTCTCATATATTGAAGTTCTCGTTTCTGTTCGTCTACCCTCCACAGTTATCGTTTCTATCCTTCGCGACCTAACCTGAACAGAAAAGGACCTGAGACTGTTCATCCTGACATAATGCAATATCTAAAGTTTGTGACAAAGTCATTAAAATTTTTCTTGGAATGACAGCAATTAGATCCATTCTGAATAATAAAAATTACAAAACTACCTGATTATTAGACAATTTTACAACCCTGAAAGCAAAAATGTCGCATGGACTGAATATGTCCGATGTTTGTAAGAACGCTGACAGCGAAACAAATCTCTTAGCATGACGGAGTCCATGACGCGCAGTTTGGTAGGAGTTTCTCGAGAAAATAAAACAGTGGATCAACCGGTCTCCCATACTTTTTTCTATTTTACCACTCCCTGGCGAGCAGAGAAGCCCGATTACCATTTGAGTTTACTCACAAAATCTACATCTAAGAGATTTATATTTTGAATGAAAATGTGGATTGTTACTGTTGAAAGATGCAAGGTGATAAACTGTAATTATATGATTTATGAAGGAAAACGAAATATTTTGCTTAGGGGTGTATGTTACGGAGTATTCAGCTGTGCTAGAAGGGAAATTGTAGGCCACCCAGCTGAAGGCAATAAATTCAACTGAAGTATGATACACCAGTAAATTTAATAGGTTGATGCGACAGGCAATTTCGTTCTTTTTTTTTTGTTTGTTTGTTACAGAAATGTCACAAACTGTCTGTGATGGCTCTGGCGTAAGACGGAAATAATCAGGCCACATTACATCACCTCTATACTCAGTCAACTGTCAGTAATGGTTCCTCGTGATATTCTGAAAAATCTAAATTTTCAATGGGTGATATTTCCTGTCAAACAGACTTGACGACAGCAACGGAAGCAAGGATGCGGCGTGTAATTGCCACTAATTACGATAGCCCGCCCACCTGATAACATTTCCCCCCAAGAATTCCCCAAATCAAAGGATGGGTACCGAATAGAGTTGCCGCAGAGGTGTCAAGTCCAGGTTTTCACCTCTTGGGATGCGACGCGGCACCTTTGCGGTGCAACAGTTCAAGCTATTGTGTGCAAAGGAAAAGTATGCAGCTCCGTTTGTACCACATTGAAATTATGCAAAATAATGAACTTTAATTGTTAATTACTGCCTTAATATCCATTTACGTGCAGGGCATCCGGGTGCACCAGATTCTCCACATTTTCCCCTATCGATTCATGCTGGATGCCTGCTTCTAACATTCCGATGCCGTCCTTTTGATTTAGAGACGACTTTCCAATCTTGGCTGGCTGCCTATAAACTTGCGGGAGATTAAGCGCTACAGTCGAAGCTATATGGAACTTCCGGGGAACGAACTCGTGGCATCTTTCATGCAGGTCACCAGCCTCCTGATTTCATGATGTCATATATCAGTGGTTCTCAGCCTTTTCCAGGCAATCGCCCCCTTTAGCTTCAGATTTTCTTTCATCGTTCCTCCCCCCCCCTCCCCCCACTTCTTTGCTCCAATCCACTCCTCACAATCCCTACTCAAACTCCACACCCAAAAGGTACATTTCAGAATAAAGACAAAGACAGACTACACATAAATTATGATGTTACATTTTTCAAAACCCTGTCTATGTCAGAAGGCGTGTTGATTATTCCTCATGAAACAGAAAGCAGTCTTAACCAGAATCCCCTAAAACAAACACATGTACTGTAGGCCTCTGCTGTTCATAAAAACCCGTCAACACACGTTGTTGAACAAGTCAGTGACTGCCATGTATGTGCCCCCAAATCTTCCCCCAATCATGTTTTCGTCCTCCCCCCCCCCCTTTCCTACTTGTTCGCCCCCTTTTCTCAACATGGGCTATATCCAGGGAGCGATTTTGATAAGGGGGCTGGATGTCAAAATCGCCTCCTGGATATCCTCCACTTTGAGAACCACTGACATTCAGGAAGATTGCAGAAGAGGAAGAAGAAAAAGAAATAACAGACTCTGTTTATAATTGGTAATTGGCAGAAAATAAGATGTTGAAGAATGAAGACTGTTGCTGGCAATTATCAGTCAAGTTATATTTTAGTGTGGACTATTACAACGTCACAATCATAACGTGATGGAGTAAGTTTTGTGAAACTCAAAGAAAACTGTTTACTTTGAATATCGTTGTAACTGCTGTTAGGGGGGGCCCAATATTTTACACAGAAAGCTGTAGCTGACAGTGAATTAACGCAATTCAGTATTTTCTCTATTTGGCTTTGTCATCACACTACGCTCCCGTAACAACAATCTAAATGGTTGTGCAGGTGAATGTGGGTTCTCGTTCTAAAAAAAACATAAGTCAGCGAAACAAAACAGTGTAACTGCTGAACGGTGCAACGTGATTGACTGATTAAGGTGAGCATTTCATCTCAATACACAATCAAAAAATTATATCAGTTATATCATGACCGTGACGATAAGTCAAATTAATGTATAAAAATGTCCTAGGCAAACAAGGGGCGGAGACAGTGAATGACCAAGTGTGTTCGTTTTTTAAAATTTTTTTAATGTCTTTTCAAATCTTGTTCGCATGATTATTCATGTGTATATTTTGAAGTGGCTGTCAGGCTTACAATAAACTTGAAACTTCAAACTTGAACTTGTTCAAGATCACCAAGATACGAAACTGTTCACATTAATTGACACAGCCGGCATTGAAAAGGTTAAAACGAACACAAAAACTTAGAGATAACGTTTGCCCTGAGAGGCGACTGCAGATAACTTAAGAGTGCGACCTCGGGCACGAGATTTCGAAACATGTTGCCTACGTGACCTTTTTGATATGTCTGTATTGTCCTTGGGGGGTGAAACAGACCGAGGATGGTTTGAAAAATGGCTCTTAGGTAACATATTACGTGGAATGTGTCCCAGACCTGAGTTTTATATGAAAGCCTACGATAGTGCAGAAACTATTTTAGTTCAAGTGTGTCTTTCTGGTGCCGCAGATAACGGTATGTGGGAGTTTTAACAGTTGGCTACTGTACTATGGTCGTACTGTAGTAAAATACTAGCCCAGTGGGTACAAAATAGGCTCTGTCGGTATCTCCGGGTTCCAGGAGTCTTTTCCACGCATGGCGCAGGACATTTCAGAGACGTCGAGAAATCGGAAGAGAGAGAGAGAGAGAGAGAGAGAGAGAGGGAGAGAAAGAGGGAGAGAGAGAGAGAAAGAAAGAGCGAGAGAGAGAGAGAGAAATAGAAAGAAATAGTCAGAAAGAAAGAAAGAGAAAGAAAGAAAGAGAAGAGAAGAGAAAGAGAAAGGGAGAGAGAGAGAGAGAGAGAGAGAGAGAGAGAGAGAGAGAGAGAAATAGAAAGAAAGAAAGAGAAAAGAGAGAGAGAGAGAGAGAGACGAATAAAGAAACAAAAAAGCAGAAAAAAAGAGGAGGAGGGGGGGGGGGGGGAAGAGGACAGTCAGAAAGATGAAGAAATAGAATGAGTGAAAGAGAACCATGTAGTGAGAAAGAAATGCGCATACAAAGAGAGACCATAGGGAGGAGGTCTGGGAAAGAGGGTAATTGGAGAGGGTGGAGCTAGAATCGGTACATAATGAGGATCCAGTTGAACTGTACGAATAGCCAGGGGTAAATATAATGAAAAAGAATAGAAAGAATGAAAGGAGGGGGTGGATAGTGTGTGTGTGTGTGGGGGGGGGCGAGGGGGGGGGGGGCGCATTGGTCTAGAGGCAAAGTGCCCGCCTCTCATGCCGAAGGTACCTGATTCGATTCCTGGTCGCTGCAGGCATGTTGGAATTTTTTTGGGGAAACATTCCTGTCCCTCCCTGATTCTAAGGTACTTAGGATCGAGCACCTAGTCTTCTCGGATAAGGACGAAAAACTCAGAGGGCCCGTGTGCAGGCGGCGCACGTTAACGTTACTTTGGCAGTTGGAAATCGAGAAGAGGAGACTTAACAAGGCCGTTGCTCGGGCAAAATTAAAAAAAAAAAAAAAGGACTCTACCACAAAAACATTTTTAAAAAGTGAGGTGTACATGCCAAGAGCAGCGAAACCTCCTGAAATGAAAGACTAAAACCAGGAGAGGGTGGGGGCGGGGATCAAAAGGAGGGGGTGGGTGGGGGTGTGGGCTGGAGTTGTAAAGTATCTGGTGAAATCAATATGCAGGTTGGCGGGAGAACACAGAGACTGAATGAATGCACGTCATGGGCGTAGAAGTATCACATTAATATGCACAAACAACAACAAAAACAACAACAAAAGAAATAAGGTGGCTTTGACACACCGCACGCAAATCAAATGACGTGTAGAAAGGAAGAAAAGCCTCCAGTAGAATCATAAAAGGCTGTTGTTGTTTTTCTTTTAGCGCTGAGCCTTACAGCACCCCCAACCGTTTTGCCCTAGGGGCACGTACGTGTACATATCTATCCCTAACTCCGTCCTTATCTTCAACCCTAAATCTTATCGAATCACCAACCCTGCCCCCTACCCTTTCAACCAAATAACAGGAGGAAAACAAAAAGACAATCTAAAAGATTAATTAGTCATAATGGACTCGTTCTAAATCTCTCTTTCGCGCAAGGCTTAGTCACGTGATCAAGGAATAACATTGTAAGCAATGGCGGAGCCGGCGTATGTTTCAATACAAACTGAGCCGTTGTTGTTAAAATTTCGGGCCTTTCCAATGGTCAGTGTTACTCCAGCTTTCTTTTTGCCCGCTGTGTCACTGTTTACACCCATTAGCCGCACAATAGCGACCCACGCTGTCTGTTTAGTTTACAGAACAATGCGTTGAGCGATGTAAACAACGGAAGTGCTTCCTGCATCACGTGACCGCTGTTAGATTTAGTACGAGTCACAGACTAATAAATTAACCAGACTGGAAACACGAGCTATGCTGAAGCGTCGGTCGTTACCGTAAACCTAATATGGCGGATGGTTCATGACCTTTCCCTGTTTTGTGACGTCACACAATGGGATTATCCAGCCTGGTTAATTTATTAGTCTGTGGTACGAATCCATTAGTTAAGGCTGTTGTTAGGGGCACTTCGGGAGGAACTCTCTCTAGCTCTGGAGTCGCAAATAGGCTTTAAAATGCGTACCCCTGGCGCAAAAAAACTTGGGGGAAGTACGTACTTGTAGCAACATTCATCGTTTTAATAGCGGCACTTTCGTGATTTTGAGCAGGAGAAAGTGTTCCGACACTTTGAGCAGGGAAAAAAATGACGCATTTTCTTCGAGCAGAATTAAAAAGTATAACAGGAAATTTAGTTCTGCGCCTCGCTCAGTGTACACTTTGGTGCTCGAAACGCAACTTTAAAAAAGCGCATCTGGGTATTCCCCGAGTCAGGGGGCCAACTACACGTAGTATGGGTAATGGGCGCAATGACAACGCAGGGGTTATCGTTTCGGGGTATTATATTAGTGGCAGGTGAACGGGATTTATAGTGCTCGCTGATGTAGAGGTGGAGACAGAGAAGGGAGGAGAAGGAGGGAGGGACAGAGAGAGAGAAAGAGGGGGGGGGGAGTGAGAGTGAGGAAGAAGGAGAGGGAGAGACACAGACATTTTCTCTCAAGAAAGGCTGTTGTTGTATTTCGGGAGGAACTCTCTAGCTCTGGAGTCACAAAAAGCTTTAAAATACGTACCCCTGGCGCAAAAAAACAACAACAAACAACCAGCTTGGGGAACGTACGTACTTGTAACAACATTTAAGTTCCCACAAGGCGGCGAAATGACCTTTCAAGAAATCGATATTTCGCCGTCGATGAGAAAAAGACGAAGATTCCAATATTCATCACATACAGGGATTATTTTACTGTTACATGAACTGTAAATTGTTACTCCACGGCAGTGGCCTGCAGAGGTTTGCTGGTGCCCGGGGCCAACGCTGTGATTGTATTTGTATTCTATTTGTATTGTGTTTTGTATACTTCTTTGATCCTATTTGGGAAATTTGCCTTAGTGTCATTGCAGCCCAGTTACAACTACAGCAGACACGTGTGTTTTTGCAAAGGGGGGGGGGGGAGGGGAGATTCTTTCATTTTTCCCGGGCAGCGGCTTTGTCAAGTTGTTGGGCCTACTGTTCTCGACATCCAATTGCTAAGGAATCTTTAGCTGACTCACTCCTAGGGTTTTCTCAATGATGATCGCAGCTCTCATAATACACAATCATTCTGAAAGTCGAAGATCGGTTCCAAGGCTATGAGAAAACACTGTGAGATACAGAAAAATGCCAAATTGAAAACAAACATTTTGTGTGTGTATGTGTAATTTGCATGCACCAGTTAAACTGAGTGCATTTTCGTATGAACCGCTGAGAGCGGCTTACAGGAGTCAATCGGTTAATGTGCGCAACTCAAGTATAGGGACTAGTACTAAGAAATGTAAACATGTGGTGTGGCAAGCAGACTGTGAATTTAAGCGAATTCTTCAGGGCTCATAGGCTGGAAGATCATTCTGTTGTTTCTCGGTGGCCTCAGCCGAGGGCTGTTGGCTCCGGCAGCGTTCATAGATTTACCGCTACTTTCTGTTATCTTAAAGGGCAGCTTGTACAACGAAGTTAGCAGGGAGGATTTAAAATTAAAAAAAAATAAAAATAAAAATAATTAATTAATTTCACTCTTTGATTGGATGGCCCCTGAAATGGATGCCCGAGACCGTCGCCTCCTATGTCCCCTCCCCTCTTGCGCGTCACCGCTTAACGGAAATATAGATTGATATACGTTATAGACGTATAAGCTTACTTCAAGTGAGGGATGGGAGTAAAATTGGAGAACGAAGAAAAGAGGGAGGGAAAATGAAAATGAAAGATGGGGCCGGGAAGAGGGTAGAAAAAAAAAGGAATAAAATATTCGGGAAGGCTTGATATATATATAAGAAAAGAGAGGGTGGGGTGGCCAGTAAGGGCCAATGAATAGAGATAAAAAATCAGGGGGGAGGGGGGGGGGAGGGAGAGAAGGGAGAGAGAGAAAAGGGGGATGTTGGGGAGAGAGACAGAGACACACAGAGAGACATACAGGCAGACAAATGGAGAGTGACAGACAGAAAGACAGAAAGGAGACAGACAGATAGACAGAAATGAGATTGATAGAAAGCACGAGAAACGATGCACAGAAAGGGAGAAAGACAATACTGTGAGAGAGAGAACTGAGTTTGGAGCAAGCACATCGGTATGATAACAGCCTGATTGTGCTAGGAAAAAGCAAGACGACCAAACAGGACACGGTAGAGCTATAGGACAGGAAACCCCACCTGAAGCGGCCAATGTCCACCCGGCTGAGAGAAAGAAAGGTAGAACGAGAGAAAGAGAAGAAGCGGTACGGGGGAAGGCAAACATAGAGAGGAAGAAAGATAAAGAAAGGAAAGACGAACAGAAGGTCGGAGAGAGACAGACAGACAGACAGACAGTCAGACAGACAGACAGGCAGACAGACAGACAGACAGGCAGACATTTAGTCAGACAGACAGACAGTTAGCCAGACAGACAGACAGACAGGCTGGCAGACAAACAGGCAGACAGACAGACAAACAGTCAGACAGACAGACAGACAGGCAGATAGATAAAGGCGGAGGGGGGGGGGACGCAGAAATCGAGCAAAGGACACAGATGGAGAGGGAGAAGGGAAGGGAGGAGAGAGGCAAAGAAATAAAGTCGGGAGGAATACACAAGAATGGAGAAATAACAAGCAGGAGTGACCACAATTACGGATCTATCTAATAATTACAGTCTTGATAAAGCTGATGCCAGCTGTTTATGTGTTTAATGTCAGTAGATATACTTGATACCAGCTGCCGTGTTTCCTCATGTAAGTAGGCACTCCAAACCAACCGGAGTTGTGTTTAATGCCTCACTGGGCCGTGTAAGTTGCTAATTACATGGTTGTCTGGAAGTAATGGATAAATAATGTGACCATGTTTCTCATACCGATAATTCAGTCAAGTGGTAAGGACTGAAAAAAACAATGGTTTTGAGGTCTTCGTTTTCAGAGGATTTCCTCTGGCATTTGCATTTCACTCACTCACTCACTCCACTCACTCACTCCTCACTCCACTCACTCACTCCTCACTCCACTCACTCACTCCTCACTCCACTCACTCACTCCACTCACTCAATCCACTCACTCACTCCACTCAATCACTCCACTCACTCACTCCACTCACTCACTCCACTCACTCACTCACTCCACTCACTCACTCCACTCACTCACTCCACTCACTCACTCCACTCACTCACTCCACTCACTCACTCCACTCACTCACTCCACTCACTCACTCCACTCACTCCACTCACTCCACTCACTCCACTCACTCCACTCACTCCACTCACTCACTCCACTCACTCACTCCACTCACTCCACTCACTCACTCCACTCACTCCACTCACTCACTCCACTCACTCACTCCACTCACTCACTCACTCCACTCACTCGTTCCACTCACTCGCTCCACTCACTTACTCACTCCACTCACTCACTCCACTCACTCACTCCACTCACTCACTCCACTCACTCACTCCACTCACTCACTCCACTCACTCACTCACTCCACTCACTCACTCACTCCACTCACTCACTCACTCCACTCACTCACTCACTCCACTCACTCACTCACTCCACTCACTCACTCACTCACTCCACTCACTCACTCACTCCACTCACTCACTCACTCCACTCACTCACTCACTCCACTCACTCACTCACTCCACTCACTCACTCACTCACTCCACTCACTCACTCACTCCACTCACTCCACTCACTCACTCACTCCACTCACTCACTCACTCACTCCACTCACTCACTCACTCCACTCACTCACTCACTCCACTCACTCCACTCACTCACTCACTCCACTCACTCACTCCACTCACTCACTCCACTCACTCACTCCACTCACTCACTCCACTCCACTCACTCACTCTCTCTCTCTCTCTCTCTCTCTCTCTCTCTCTCTCTCTCTCTCTCTCTCTCTCTCTCTCTCTCTCTCTCTCTCTCTCTCTCTCTCTCTCTCTCTCTCTCTCTCTCTCTCTCTCTAGGCTTGATTTTCTTGACTTCCAAAAGGCCAAGGTATCTTTAACGTGCCCACCGAGCACACGGGCCACCCGAATTTTTCGCCCTTATCCGGGAAGACTAGGCGCTTGATCCTACCCACCATGGGATCAGGGACAGGAAATTCCCCCAAATTTCTAACATGCCTGCGCCGACCGGGAATCGAACCCCTGTACCTTTGGCAGGAGAGGCAAGCACCTTGCCCCTAGACCAACGCGCCCCCGAGGCTGAAAACAAAGAGGGATGGGGCACTGTTATCAGCCATGGATGTCGAATTTGCTCTATTCGGCTTTTTAATTAGAGTAGCCCCCTTCATCCCAGGCCCCCCCCCCCCCAAAAAAAAAACAACCTTCACAAACTAACAAGAGAGAGATATTACCGAGATACACAATACTGAGACGAACCATTCCTTCTTCCACTGTATGTCCACAAATTGCCCGCGCATAATAAATACGGCGAGTACTATACTACTCTTTTTCGTTCAATAATGATGGGGTGTAGTGCACATTGTTGCATTGTCGTCATCGATGATACCGAGCCCAAATCGACGGACGGAATATGACGAATTGATTCGTTTCGGGATCCTATGTCCCGGGATAGGGTGTATGGGTGTCGCCCCCCCCCCCCCCCCCGGCTGTGTTCAAGAATTTGAGCTGTGCGAAAAATGCATTTTTTCATATATTTTTTTTTTTTAATTAATTTTTTAAACAAAATTATTTTTAGGTCTTTGTATTACTTCAGAAACGGAAACGGGAAGAGGGTGAGGGTGACCTAAGGTTAATGGACACACCCACAGGAAAAAACAACAACACTTAATAAAAGCTTATTCTGAAGTGTCAAGAGAGGTTTGAGTTTTGGTTTTACATGGCGTCGGGTCAAGAGAGAAGGACACGTGGACAAAGCAACACGTGTTTGGACAGAGAGTCTGAGTTTGAGTTCGAATTTGGTTCAAAGGGGCGTTGGCAGGAAAACGGTCGCTTTGTGCCTTGCATATTTTTGTCAATATATCAGGCTAGGAAGTAAACAAACACACATGATAATCACTCGTTACTTATAATCCACAGTGCTATTAGGCTAGATCTCTGAAGGCCTCCACATTACAATATTTTACTCTATCTAATTAAAAACGTCAACACTTTTACAACTCAATATGGAATAATCCCAGAAATTTGCCAACACAGTTTGTGTAGTTTACCAGACCTAGATCTAGTTCTAGTTGTAAAAATGCTGCTGATAACGCAGCCTAGACTAGGCGCATTACATTCGACATTTCTATGACGCTGCCCTGCACATTGCGAGTGGAAGAAGACACTTAGGTGCCTCCACTCCTACCTCCTCATTAATAACATGATTGAGGCAGGATACAGACGGGATGAACAAACGACACAACAGCAACATGACAGCCAGTTCTATGCCTGCGCCTACAACTACCCTGGGTGACTTCAGCTGCCGCCAGTGTAAATTTGATGGCGACATCTGCTAGCGAAACATCGTTTCATTGCCGAACCAAGATAAAAAAAATTGCCGTAGAAAGGCCGAGGCTTTTGTAAAAAAAAATAAAAAAAATGATTATGCTATATCAAAAAATGGCAAAAACCAAAGACGTTCATGAATACAGTGGTTGGTACGTTTTCATACACTCACATCAAATTTGAAGTCTGTGGCCGTCGTAGTTGTCCGGAAACGTGACGTGTGTTTTTTCAAGTCCTCAGATATAATAACGTCGCCCAACTCACGTAGTGATGTACCCCCTTATGGGGATACGTTGGTCTAGAAACAAAGGTGTTCGCCTCTCAAGCCAAAGGTACAGGGTTCGATTCCCGGTCGGTGCAGGCGTGTTGGAAATTTGGGGAAATTTCCTGTCCCTGATTCTGGGGTTCGTAGGATCGAGCACCTAGTCTTCTCAGATAGGGACGAAAAACTCAGATGGCCTGTGTGCACATTGTGCACGTTAAAGGTACCTTGGCAGTTGGAAGTCGAGAAGAGCAGGCCTGACAAGCCGGCTACCCTGGCAAAATTGGAAAAAAAAAACAAAAACAAGTAATCCCTATAAACCCCCCCCCCCCTTCCCCAGGCATATAAAACAAGCATATTATAAAATACAAATACAAGAACGAAAGACAAGAAAAAAAAGTGCGCGGGGGGGGGGGGGGGGAGTTGTAAATGCCAAAGGCAGAGATCATGCGAAAAGAAAGGGCTGTTGTCACTTGTAAGTACGTATCACAAGTGTTATTGCGCTAGGGTCGCATGATGTATAGGTACCTATCCCTAACACCGTCCTTACCTTATTCTCAACCCTAAATTAATATTATTGAATCCCTGGCCCCGCCCCTTACCATTTCATTAAAAAAGCAGGCGGGAAACAAAAAGTAAAATCTGAAAGAATAATTTATTAAGGCTGTATTTAAGGCTATTTCGGTGGGTGGGGGGAGGAGGTGTAGATCTCTAGCTCTGGAGTCACAAAAGGCTTTAAAATACCTCCCCTTGGGGCCAAAAAAACTTAGGGAGGGGGCGGGTACTTATAAAAACAATCAAAACAGAGATCTCAAAACAAATACGTACTGAGGTATCAACAATTTTTCCTATCTTGACAAGAGAAGGTTTCACAGCTTTGGCTAGAATGAGATTTCGCGTGTACAGAGATATCGCAAGCTCAGTTTTCGTTTGTTCCAACTCCACTTTTTGCCACAAGTGAAAAATTTGAGGATAGGCGTCTACGGCTTTAGTTGTGATGCTGTTGTTAACTCTTTGCGTGCCATGAATTTTTCCGTGTTTGACGAGGACAAGGTGGTGTAGAGGCAGGGTGCTCGCCTCTCATACCAAGGGTCCCGGGTTCAAAACCCGGCCAGTGCAGGCCTGTTGGAAGTTAAAGATACCTTGGCAGTTGGAAATCGTAAAGAGCAGGCCGAACAGGCCGCTGCCCGGGCAAAATTAAATAAAATTCATTCCTACGATTCCCTGCCCCCTTCCTCCCTCATCGCCCACCCCCCCCCCCCCTAAAAAAAATAATAATCCGCCGACCGGCGCTGCACTGTGGCGACGACGTGCCTGCTCCAGTTGTAACTGGGCTGCAATGGCACAAAGGCAAATTTCCCAAATGGGATTAAAGAGGTATACAAATACAAATACGAATACAGGCAGAAAATAGTGTGTGTGTGTGTGGGGGGGGGGAGATGAATAAAGGCCAGCCACAGCAACATTTTTATGAATAGAAAGTCGACTTTTCTTTCTTCCCGCAGTAAAATAGCACAGCTGGTATCGACCAGCCGAAGAACCGATATATATTGGTGATTGGCACACAAAGAGTTAAGGAGTATTCTACACAGTAAGCTTTGGATTACCAATGAATACAACTTAGTATTTTCTATGTTCGGCTTTGTAATTATACTACGGTCCCGTCAAAACAGCCAATATGACAGGTGATTTTAGAATAAATCAGAAAATGAAACAGCTTGAAAAGTGCCACATGGCACGTTAAACAAGTGTCAAAGTGTGTCAAAATTTGGCAAAAAAAAAAAGTTGTATGTAGCAAAGTCTCGCGTAAAAAATAATAGTTAATACCCAAACGATACAATGAAACGCACGCAAACCAAAAGAGAAGACAGAAAATGGCCGATATTTCGGCAACAGCCTTATACAAGGAAAAAACCGACATCGAAAAAACAACAACAGGAAAAAAAGGGAAATCGAATAGATAAAAAAAATTGAACAGTAAAAGAATTGAATAGGAAATGTAGAGAATTTAAACAGAATATGTCTACGTAATTGCGAATTCTTGTTTGGACAGCAGCGAGGCTTTGCTACATACTTTTTCTTTTTGCCAGATTTTGACATTGCTTAATATGGCCTTGCTCCGACTCTGCCGTTTTTCTGTGGTTTTTATAATCTATTAGATATTTCAGTAACTTGCAACCTTTGGCATGACTAACTGACCAAACTATACACTCTTCAGGCATTGAATTTGGCAGGAAGGTGGCAATTGAGATAAGGAAGATGATGGCTATAATTAAAAGTTGTTTACTTCAAGTATGCATTTTTGAAAAAATAACAATGTTTATTGCTATGTAACATCTGTATAGTTGCATGTTTGTTTCGTAATAATATATAGTACCGTGCATGTCATAAAAAGTAACCGTATTAAGCGTTCAGTTTGGTGCGTAATGGTGTGGTGCGCATGAGTTCTGAAGCAAGACTGTAGTTTATTACTTATATTATACTAGAGAGGGGGGAGGGGAGGTGGGATCACATGATTGTTTATTCTGGGCAATGCCCGGTAGCTCATCTAGTAACTAATAAGGGTCAAAGTGTGCAACTGTTAAACCTACTAGTTGTACATATTAAAAGATTTCCAGTTTCAGAAAATGGAGATAGAATAAATAAGAATCAAGGTCGCGCTATATGACAAGCATGTTTCAAATGCCGTGGAGAGTTCGTTTTTTGTTTTTTTTAAAATTGGTTTTGTTTTTGAATTTATAGAAAATGCATTGTTTCATCGCGCTGTCAACAGTTCTATATTTCATTCCCCATCTTGGCGCCATGTTCTTACAGTATCGTAACATGTCATGGAAAGCAGCCATATATCAAGTGTTCAGTTTGGTGGATTGTGTTCTGGCGTGCATGAGTTCTGAAGCAATACTGTAGATTATTAGAGGCAGAGAGAGGGAGCAAGAGAGAGAGAGAGGGAGAGAGCGCCAGAGCGAGAGAGTGAGAGAGAGAGAGCAAGACAGCGAGAGAGAGAAAGAGAGAGAGAGAGAGGACAAGAGAGCAAGAGAGAGCGAGAGAGAGAGAGAGAGAGAGAGAGAGAGAAAGAGAGAGAGAGAGGGAGAGAGAGAAAGAGAGAGAGAGAGAGAGAGAGAGAGAGCACCGGTTTATTCTGGGCAATGCCCGGTATGTCATCTATATATATCTATATATATATATAATATATATATAATATAATTGTGTAAAATTGAACGGTTGTACTCTATAGCTGAAAAAACTACTGAACGTAGAGCCATGAAAAAATTACTGAAAGTAGTTCAAAGACTGAGCAAGGTTTGTATCAATTCATTTTAAGGATGCAACAACCTTAAAAATTTAGAAAAATAGAAAACAAAATGGGCCGTTCGAGGTTTTCCGATTCGTCATTTTTACAGCTCAGACAGGGCCGAGTGTAGTAAGATATTTTGGTAACTCGAAACTTTGGTCACCTAAGGCTCAAGGACCGCATCACACTCAGGCTTCAAACTTTGCACACCAGCATATTATCAATGCGAAATTAACATGGGCTATATTAGAAATTATGAAATGTTCAGGCTTCTGCGTTTCATTTTTAATTGTTTCGCCATCATTTAGATCTATTTGGAGTCATGGTTCGCCATTTTAAGGTTTCGTTATCACTTCCTGCGATGTGTTCACTATCAAACACACTAACCCGTGCGCAAATCATGCTATTATTGCTATTGCACGGGACGCGCAGGGTGTCAACTCACAAAGGCAGGGCAGGGCAGTAAGATTTAATTAAAAACAAACAAACAAAAATAAAATATAAAAAATAGGAACAGGCAAGATGAAGCAGGTCCATAATAACCACCCAGAACTGAAACTAACATTCAAACCGATTTATCCCGGGCAGGGCCGGGGACCTCAGCTTGTCTAATATAAAGGAAGTAAAGCCCCCAACATGATCATGAAACGCTTTATTACCATTGAGCCTTAAATTCTACAAAATATCACATTTCGCATAGAAAGACATAAAGGTGTACGTGGGCATATTTTAAAAGGTCTTGAAGTTCGATGAATTTTTAATATCTTCCTTGATTTTGAGCCACAACTGAAGTGAACAGAAGAAATTGTTCCGACGACATTTTGAGCCCGAAAAAAACAAAACAAAAAACAAACGCATGTTCTTCGAGTAGAATTAAAAAGTAGGACAGGAAATTTCGTTCTGCCCCTCAATTTACACATTGGAGATTGAAATTCAACTTTAAAAATCACATCTGTGTATATTCCGAGTCAGCGGGCCAACTAGTAGACATAATTTTGCAACTAAATTAAACTCTAGTTGTGATTTTGCATCAATGGACAATTTATTAAAAGTACACGATACCGGATAGAGAACACTTTCGACATTTGATCAAAACATAACGGCAGCCGGTACATTCATTAAGCATTTCTAACATGTGTTACGTGAGTAATAAAAAGGCTGCTCTTTTTTTGATAGCGTCAGATGTGGTGTTGTACAGTACAACACATCGCCCGTGAGATGGGTAGAACAATTCTGAGATGCAGGGCTGGATTGATCTCAAGGGTTTTCAACATGAGCTTAGCAAAATGATAATACTCTTCTTACTACATGTATTATCAAAGATACTGGAAATAATAAAATGAGACAGCTCGGGGTTTTCGCGTGCACGGGTTTGGCAGCGCCACCTAGTGGCGTAAGCGTGAAAGATGTAAATGACGGCAATTTTTACAAAGTCGAATAGAGAAAATGCTGAGTTTTGTTCACTGTTCAGCTCTCACCCTAGACCTTGCTGGAAGTGGCTTACTTTGTAATTATAAAGTATTCGTTGCAGGTAACCTCTGGCTATTTTGTTTCCTTGTTAACTGTGGTAGCAATGTCACAATCGTTTTATTAATTTACCATCATATCGAAGATAGATCTAGTATGTTTTTAGAATAACATGGGACGAGGCTGGATATTTCATTCATGACGTAATTTGCGCCCTGTCTCCCAGCAGCGAGTAAGAAAATTAACAATAGCGGGAACTCTGGTGGTTTTTGAAAACGTTTAAAGACTTTCCTTTGACAATAACAGACTAACCTTGGATTTTCCTTCTTCTCGTTCTTCCTCCTCTTCTTTTTCTTCTACAAATTCACGAAAAATACACCATCGTTGAGAACCACATCAACCGTTGCATGAGAGACGCACAGCAGTACAAAATCTAGCGGTCTGGTCCCAAGCGCAGTCGGTAGGCTAAAAATAACTTGTCGCGAGAGAGCCGGGGAAGATGCACACACATTGCTTGTTCTATGCCTAAGCCATCTCGTGAAAAATCTGTTTCTCTCTCTTTTTCCTTCCTCCACCTGCTCTTTTTAGCTTTGCTTTATAGAAAAATTCATTATTAATTACGTACTACACATTAAAAAAATATTTTGATGGTTAACCTGCCTGCCTCTGGAAGCAAAACCGATCGATGTTGTGCCTTATTTTCTATGCAAATCCATTGTGCTAAGCGCTGGCTCTGCGCGACCGGATGTAAACGGTAATTTAAGAGGCCGGAAGAAGGGCGTGTCTGATCTTAGCAGTCTAGTATCTTTGCTATTATGGAGCAAGAGAGTGAACATGTAATCACCTAAAACTTCGCGACCACAAATGCTGAAACTTTGTGTAATGTCTTACTTTTTGACCACAAGTTACTACGTGCACACATTCATTTTCACAAAAATCACTCTTTAATATTATTTGTTTACGATCTTTTTGAGCCTCAAAACTAGAGACGCAGTTTTGTCGGGTAGAATAAAAAAGGATGATCGGAAATTTCGTCTTTGACCTCTCTTTACACACTGGTGGTCAATAATCAACGTTATCACATCTGTGCATTTCTACGTGAAATTGTGGTGTTACAGTAAGTTCTACTGATCATTGCATCGAGTACAAATGCCGTTTTAATGTAGCCTAGATCTAGATATACGGTTGGGCTTGGTACATGAAATTTGCAAGTTATTTTGTGCAGGTCGGTTAGTCATAATAATAATAATGATGATAATAATGATAATAATAATGATGACATCTCTTTTCTTTCAGTGTGTGTGTGTGCGTGTGCCGTTCTGCCTGTCAGTCTCTTTCTCTCTCGCTCCCTCTCTCTCTCTCTCGCTCTCTCTCTGACTATGCGGGTGTGTTTCTCTTTGTGTGTTTGTATGTCTATGTGTATGTGTGTGTATGTGAGAGAGAGCAGAGAGAGAGAGGGGAAGAGGGGGAGAAGGAGGAGCAAAAGAGCGAGTAAAAAGAGTCGGAGAGAGACAGATAGACAGACAGGAAAAAGAATGAGAGGGAGGGTGGGAAGGGGAGCAAGCAAGGCTTAAAGTATGGGTGGGGGTGGGGGGGGGGGGGAGGTAGACTCAGGTAGAGGCCAGAGCATAACAACAAGGACAACAACAACAACGGCAACAATGGAACCATCACCAACAACAACAATCGATTCTCTATTTCAGCAACTTGCAATCTTTGGCATGACTAACTGACCAAACTATACACTCTTCAGGCCTTCAATTTGGCAGGAAGGTGACAATTGAGATAAGGAAGATGACGGCTATAATTAAAAGTTGTTTACTTCAAGCATGTATTTTAAAAAATAACAATGTTTATTGCTATGTAACATCTGTATTTTTGCATGTTTGTTTCGTAATAATATATAGTACCGTGCATGTCATAAAAAGTAACCGTGTCAAGCGTTCAGTTTGGTGCATAGTGTTCTGGTGCGCATGAGTTCTGAAGCAAGACTGTAGTTTATTACTTTTATTATATTAGAGAGAGAGAGAGAGAGAGAAAGAGAGAGAGAGAGAGGAGAGGAGAGAGAGCGAGAGAGAGAGAGAGAGGAGAGAGAGAGAGAGAGGAGAGAGAGAGAGAGAGAGAGAGAGAGGAGAGAGAGAGAAAGAGAGAGAGAGAGAGAGAGAGGAAGAGAGAGAGAGAGAGAAAGAGAGAGAGAGAGAAAGAGAGAGAGAGAGAAAGAGAGAGGGAGAGAGAGATAGAGAGAGAGAGAGAGAGAGAGAAGGGGAGGGAGGGGGGAGCACATGATTGTTTATTCCGGGCAATGCCCGGTAGGTCATCTAGTAAACCAAGAAGAGAAAATTCCAACATTCGTCATTCACAAACTCTTACACAGCATGACTGTAATCTCACACAACCCCTTGACTTCCTAAAGTCAAGAACTATGTTGTATGTAAGAACTATGTTCACGGTTCTAATTCGAGAGTATTAGAAAAGAAACCGGAAAAGCGCATTAACAATTTCAACAAGAGAGCGTGTATTTTTAGAGAGTTCTCTCTTCCGTCAAATCGGGAACCTAGCTCGCTGCTTAACAAGAATTGAAAGAGGCCGTCTTCACCAAAGATAGTGTGGTTCATGACCTTTCGCTGTTTTGTGACGTCACACAATGGGATCATCCAGTCTGGGTATTTTATTAGTCTGTGGCCCGACTAAAGTTCTGTAACTCACATGGTACTCCTTCCAAAAATGTAAATGCAGTAACGGAAACCGCCGTATGTGGAAGCAAAATTTATGAGGCGGCGAGCCATTGCTCTGGGGCCTACACCAGGTTTGGTCTGTTTCATCCCTAAACGAAAGAGAGTCTACCGAAAGCCTTAATAATAATAATGGGTGGCATTTATATAGCGCATATCCATTTAAAATGCTCTATGCGCTTTACAGAAACAACATGTCAACCACAGAGCAGAATGGAGCTGCCTGCGAAGCGCTCAACACACTACACTGCTTCTTTCTCTCTCCCTGTCTCGCTCACTCTCTCTCTCTATATCTCAGAGCAAATTGTGACGCAGCCTGTTAGGCGCAGTTCACAACTCACAACAGTTCACAACTCACAACTCAAATGATATTTGAATATTTATTAATAATAATATATATTTAATCATGAATAGTAAATTTTGTTGTTGCTACGGGGGGGGGGGGGGGATGATATGGATAAATTTTAATCTATTCATTTCAATTTTGCCCGGGCCTTTATTTGTCTTCCCTTTTCCCTTGCGGTTGATTGTATCGTTTCCGTATTATTTCTTATGCCAGGCTTTGCTACATACAACATTTTCCTTTTGCCACAATTTGACTTTTGTTCAAGCCTTGCTGCGATCCCACAGAGGTTTTTTTTATGATATTATTTTTGTCAGGGTATCAGCGTGCGATGTGGAGTCTGGACTTACACGCAATATATAGCCCACTGGAGAGTCTATAACAATGTTTCTATTGTCCACAGTGTGACTACTTTAACAGTACTGCACCACTAGGGCTGGGGAGGGCCATATATGAACAACAATAAACAATACATTTCTTTCAGTTTCATCGCGTTCTTGAGCAGCCGCTGTAATCAGTGCCTAATTAAGTTTGTTCAGAAATAGATACTCTGCCCCCGTGGGAGGAGGAGGGGGGGGGGGAGGGGGGGGTCAATAAAAGTAGGCAGACACATGGTGGAGACAAGGCACTGCGAAAATAATCAAAGTAGGGATAGAACTCGCGACAATTGCTACGGCACCAACAGCTTTGCCGGGAGGAAGGAAACAACTGCGTTGAATGCACATGGAAAGGGGCGGGGGGGGGGGGAGGGTAGTACTGTAAGGAAAGCCCCTTGGGCAAGTATGACAGTATATCAAAGCAGCGTCCAATGAGAAAATAATATATTGTGCTTTTTTTTGTTTTTTTTTTACATACCGTAATTGTAGTTGTCGAAATTTCATACAACGTAAAAAAAAAACAACAACAACAAAAGCCAACTCTATCATACGGAGGATTTTAAGGCATTATGGCTCACCAATCTGTAAAGAGTTCATCCATCTATAAGTATGCCAAAATAGGTGTCTTTTTAACGCCATTTACATGTGTGGTGCATACAAAAATAGACAGACAGACAGACAGACAGACAGACAGACAGACAGACAGACAGACGGACGGACGGACGGACGGACGGACAGACGGACGGACGGACAGACAGACAGACAGACAGACAAACAGACAAACAGACAGATAGATAGATTGATGGATTAATGGATGGATGGATGGATGGATGGATGGATGGATGGATGGATGGATGGATGGATGGTGGGTGGTTGAATGGATGGACGAGTGGATGGATGGATGGACGGATGGATGGATGGGTGGGTGGACGGATGGATGGATAGATAGACAGATAGATGTACACAAGAATGTACTTGTTAACAAAAGACAATTCTATTCGAGTTGGAAAGCACCAGGACATCAGAACTAAAATCAATACAAAATAGAAAACTTAAAAAAACAACACAAACTCCCTCTGTGTGGATGTTATGTGGTTTGACAGCTACACAAATGTAAACATCATGAAGACATTGCCACGTACCAGTGTATTTCTGCCTGGGACCAATTGTGGGACGCTCTAGGGAAATGGTCCACACTGCCAAGTTTTTCAAAAATGTCCCTATCTGCCCCGCCCTCTCTCTCTGCCTATCTACCAACCTATCTGCCCCCCTCTTTCTCTCTGTTTACCAACCTATCTGCCCCTCTCTGTCTGCCTACCTACCAACCTATATGCCCCCTCTCTCTCTCTGCCTAGCTACCAACCTACCTGCCCCCCCCCCTCTCTCTTTGTCTACCTACCAACCTATCTGCCCCTCTCTCTCTGCCTACCTACCAACCTATCTGCCCCTCTCTCTCTGCCTACCTACCAACCTATATGCCCCCTCTCTCTCTCTGCCTAGCTACCAACCTACCTGCCCCCCCCTCTCTCTCTCTCTGCCTACCTACCAAGGTATCTGCCCCTCTCTCTCTACCTACCTACCAACCTATCTGCCCCCCTCTCTCTCTGCTTACCTACCAACCTATCTGCCCCTCCCTCTCTGCCTACCTACCAACCTATCTGCCCCCTCTCTCTCTGCCTACCCACCAACCTATCTGCCCCTCTCTCTCTACCTACCTACCAACCCATCTGCCCCCCCTCTCTCTCTGCTTACCTACCAACCTATCTGCCCCCCTCCCTCTCTGCCTACCTACCAACCTATCTGCCCCCTTTCTCTCTGCCTACCTACCAACCTATCTGCCCCTCTCTCTCTCTCTCTGCCTACCCACCAACCTATCTGCCCCCTCTCTCTCTCTGCCTACCCACCAACCTATCTGCCCCCCTCTCTCTCTCTGCCTACCTACGAAACTTACTTGCCCCTCTCCCACCCCCTCCCCCCTCTCTCTCTGATATCAAATCATTCTTTTAGCGACACCTAAGAAATTTGTAAGAATTGGCTTTTCTTATTTTCCTAATCGTTTACTTCATGAACTAACGAAAGAAACTGCTTAATTAATTGACTATAATTTTTATTGACTTACAGTGCGTTAATGTAGTAGAATACGCATAATACCATATCCTCTCAGTCGTCAGTGTTGTCCACAGTAGTCGTAACACGTTCCTGGGTCATTGGGATGCGCGCATGTAATTTCATGTACAGAACTGAATGGTTACACCACAGCACTTCGCACAACACCTTGCTACTACTTGTTCGAAGAGAACCATGCGTCGCTCAACGAAGTACTTGATGTAGTGTGTAAAACGTAGGTTATCCTTGACATTGAGAAGTTGTTTCGTGAAGCACGCGCACACCCTGCATTGTAAGTGAGCGAAACCTCGAAAGTGGTATCAGTTTACAGTAATTACTATGTTTGTGCGGACTAAGTAGCCCCTCCCTGCTCCCACCCCAAGGTATCCAAATAAAAACACTTGCACACATATTGCACACACACATACACACACACTGAAAGAGAGATAGAGAGAAAGGGAGGAGAGATAAAGAGAGAAACGGAGACGCAGACAGAGAAAGAGAGAGGAGGAGTGATAGGGAACTCGAAAGAGAGAGTGACATGAAAAAGAAGCCAGAGAGAGAGGAGGTGGTAGATAGATAGCTAGATGGGTGGATGGATGGATGGGTGGGTGGGTGGATGGATGGATGGATGGATGGATGGATGGATGGATGGATGGATGGATGGATGGATGGATGGATGGATGGATGGATGGATGGATAGATAGATAGATAGATAGATAGATAGATAGATAGATAGATAGATAGATAGATAGAGGCACAGAGAGAGAGAGAGAGACAGAGAGACAGACAGAGAGAGAGATAGAGAGAGACAGACAGAGAGAGAGAGAGAGAGAGAGTGATAGAAGGCCCGTGATCACTGTTGACGTACACTAAGAAAGCAGACAAGCAAACAAAAAACAAAACTCACCAATAAGACAATTCAAGTACACGTCTATCCATACTACCCTTGTGCTGATCCCAAATGCAAATCGATAGAGAAAATATTTAAAATCTTTTAATGATAGCAACAAAATTAAAATACAAAAACAAATTAAAGTTCAAGAAACAAGGTCGTTTCAAAACAAAAACGCGACACTGATTCTTGTTTGTTCCAACTTCACTTTTTATACAACTAAGAAATTAAACGTTAAACGTTTGCGGCTTCAGAACTCTGATAAGGAGTTAGAATAAATCGGTATTGCGAAACAGTCTGATAAGTGCCACAACCGCATTTTAAAGGAGTGTCAAAGTGAGCATCTGTCATAACTCTTCTACATGCTAAAAAATCTCCAGTTTTTTTGCAGAAAAAGGAAATAGAACAAAATAAGAAAACTATGGTCGCGAAAAGCTTGTTTCAGTCCATTCGCAACCCAACAACAACAACAACAACAACAACAACAATAGCAATAGCAATAGCAATAGCAATAGTCATACTTTAACAGAAGTAGTGGGTGAACATGTAAGCACTTAAAACTTCGTGAGTACGTGACCAAAAATTATGAAACTGTGTGTGCTGTCTCAATGGTGGAAAACAAGATTTTGGGGAAAACCCAGCTAGTTGAATGTAGGTCAGCCATCAAATAGAGAGGTGAGTGGAGAAGGTGAGGGAAACAACTGGCCATGAGGGAAGCTCAGACTACTCATATCAACTGACTTGTACGAAATCCAATGTTTGTCTCACTTCAAAGCAAGGTTAACCCTTTGAATACTCACACCGCGAAAGCTAGATTTTTCCCCAAGTCCAGTTCATATCAAGATTCACGCATTTCAGTTATTTTCAATGGTAAATATGAATCTTAAAATCAGGCTATTGACTTATAATTAAAAGCCAGTAATGGAGGAACAAAACTTGTAATTGATGCAGCAGTAAACAGTTAACAGCAATGTTATTTCAGTACTGAAAGGGTTAAGGTCACAGAATTTGGGACTTTTTGGTAAAGTTGTTGAAGCCGATTTGTGTCGATAAATTTCGTGGACACATCAACTTTTGAAAAAAAAAAAAAACTCAGTCTTTCATATTGCTATATTTACGATTTTTTAACGGCAAAAAAGAGACGAATTTTTGTCGAGTAAAATCCAAAAGTACGATCGGAAATTTCGGTTTCGCCTCTCTTTACATATTGCTGGTCGAAAAGCAACGTTAAAATATCAAATCTGTGCATTCGTCGAGTCAAAGGGCCTACTAGTTTGTTTACGAATTGAACGTTTAACAAGCATTATATTTTTAAAAGAAAAAGAAAAAAAAAACATGTAGGTAGGCTACTAATTTACATCACAACAAACCATGTAGAGATTCGCCTCTCTTTACATATTGCTGGTCGAAAAGCAATGTTAAAATATCATATCTGTGTAGAGTGGAAAACAAGACTTTGGGGAAAACCCAGCTAGTTGAATGTAGGTCAGCCATCAAATAGAGTGGTGAGTGGAGAAGGTAAGGCAAACAACTGGTCATGAGTAAAGCTCAGACTACTCATATCAACTGATTTGTACGAAATGCAATGTTTGCCTCACTTAAGAGCAAGGTTAAGGTCACAGAATTTGGTAATTTTTGGTAAAGTTGATGAAGCCTATTCGTCGAGTCAAAGGGGCTACTAGTTTGTTTAAAAACTGAAAGTTTAACAAGCATTATATAAGAAAAAAAAGATAAAAATGTAGATAGGCTAGTAATTTACATCACAACAAACAATACAGATATATATATATAAAGTGAATAATGAGAAATTACCGGACCATTTTGAGTCAATGCAAAAAATCAGAACGCCACTACTGCAGTCGATCTGAGAAAATTGCCCCCTCTCCCAAGAACATTGTAGAACAGAAATAACACAATACAGTGAATCTGTTTGCCCTGAAACTGATACAGATAGCTTTCCGTGCCATGACAAGACGTCTAGAACCAGAATTATTATATTCTACCAGAAGATGTTTCATTGTGATGCTAATCTTCACTGTCTTGTGTGAAATAACGATTATATTGTCATGTAAACAAGTCTAGATTATACATCAATTTAAATGTTTAACTGACTTTGAGTTTCAGCTTGGGTTTTACGGCGCACCGGCAGGAAAGGGGCAATTTCACGCCTTTCACGGTCTCTTCGGGTAATTTATTTATGAAATATCATAAAAACCGCAGAAAAACTGTGGAGTCGCAGCAGGGCTATAACTATAAGCAATGTCAAAATTCTCTTTAGTTTGCTTTGTATCGTTTGGGTTTTATTTCTCACGCAGGGTTTCGCTACATACAACATTTTCATTTTTGCCCAATTTTGACACTACTTTATTTATGTTTGGTATTCAAAGCTTCATCAATTTGAATTTAACAAATGACATTAAATAGTTCTGTATAAATTTGATTTCATTGGTAAAATTCTCAAACGTTGTTGTGTATGGATCTGAGATGAGGTTTGTAAATGGGTATAAAAGTTTTTAAACCAAGTTGTAGATCTTAGCCTATTTCAGATAGGACAAGACACGCTGTGGGTCCACGTCAGAAAATGATTCTTTCGTGGACCCGCAGACATAGTGCTTTCTTCGGATATGCATGAAACCTACACATTCTGTCAACATATCTTTTATTGATAAGTGGCACTTGCATGCCACACATTCGGGGGAATCTTTCCCACTTAAATGTCTAAAACCGAACAATTCATCCACCAGATGGTTTCGTGAAAACCTACCTTATTTGTTACTTTTCATCTCCGAAAGTTTCATAACTGCAAGTCCAGCTGCTTGTCTTTTTTTTTTCCAAAACGTGAGAACTTGGAATAAAAGTTATAAATTATTACATCGTATTCTATACAGACACTCTGTTTAATTACAAGCACGCACAAACATCCTTTGGCCAATGAACCAAGTCAAGTGGCTGAGCCAACTTGGGCTCTGAGCAGACTCAGCTAACTTGGAGTTAACCCTCTCACAGCCAGTATTCGATGCAATTATGTGAGTGAATCTGGAGAAATCGTGTTTAGATCTTTATTTTAGGAGGTTCCGCTGCCCTTGGCATTTACACCTCATTTTTCTTGTTTTATTTTTCTAGTTGTGGTTGGGGATTAGGTTTTTAGAATTCTGCCCCGGGAGCGGCCTTGTACAGCCTGTTTTTCGCGATTTCCAACTGCCAAGCTATCTTTAGCGCGCGCAACGTGCACACAGGCCCTCCGAATTTTTGTCCTTATCCGAGAAGTCTAGGTGCCTACCTCAGGACCAGGGACATGAAAATATGAGAAAAATCCCAAATATCCAACGTGTCTGCACCGACCGGGATTTGAACCCGGTACCTTCGGCATGAGAGGCAGCACCTTGCCTCTAGGCACCGTGCCCCTTGGCGAAATCGGGCTTAAAGTGAAATTTTTATCTCTTTCAAAAATCAAAATAAAATATTTTGTGAGGCGATTTCAAGCAAAACAGTTTAACGGAATGCAGAAAAATGGCTAATCCTTCATACTATAAGCAAATCTCAATTTCCCGAGAAAAATTGCCCCCCTTTAGAGGGGTTTTCTCAAGAACTTGGTCTTTCATCTTTAGTCCGATTTCGTCAGATCCACTCACATATTTGGAACACTCTCACCAGTGATCTATATTTGGAATGCTTTGCCATTTTTCTTTATATATTTGGTATAACTCACCAATGTTTTATAACCCTGCCTGAATCTTATTACAACAAAAAATCACGGGGTTTTTAACAAGACCTGCGGCCGTTTAATCAGTAGTTGGATATTATAAAAGTATTTTGTAATCGTGACGATCGATAACATTTCGAAAACAAAGACCCCCGACCTTGCGGTTCATAGGTGCAAACACCAAGGGTAGTGAACCTTCGAAAACAAAGACCTCAGCGTTGTAGTTCACGGGTGCAAATACCAAGGGTAGAAAATCTCCGAAAACAAAGACCTCAGCGAGGATCAGTAATAAATCTTGCAGGCTGCAGCCTCTTGTGGGATTATCCTCCATCATAAGCCTTTACTGTGTACAGGAATGTTCTACTCGGCTGTCGCAAGGCAATGTAACATGCGACTAAAATAGATATATGTACGCTGCAGCTACTCAGTGAAGCTGGATTTTGGGACCTCTGACCCCATAATGCTGGACCTCATTTGGTGATTTTTTTTTCTCTTTTTTGTTCGTTTGTTTGTAGAGACATTCATGTCATCACTGCTCTACGATAATGGCATATGTCAAATGTAGGCCAAAAGGCAAGTTACGGCTCATTGCATGCCTAAGCATGAGAGTTATTACATAATATAGAAAAAGAAAAGGGCCAGTAGGAAAATGTAACAATCCAATAGAATCACATTGGCAAAATGTCACCAAAATGACAGGAAAAAAAACCCAAGGTTTTTTTCTTAATATCTTGGAAGTCATTCATGACTTATGTCATTATCGTACAGTAGCGATGTTATTCTGTTTGTTTCTTGTGTATGTCCACACCTGTAAATGTCGTCTTATACTATACATAGCTCTACTGGGACTCATCGCTTATCGGTTTCAATATTAATGTAACGTTTGCTAACAACGTGTATAATTACAGCCTGAACGCGTTTACCATTGAACTTTCACCCGGCAGCCATTTTACCGGGACTCTTATGATCAATGAACATGGCGTACCATTATAGTGAAGATTGGCCAGATCCCGTTGCGAAAAAAAAATACGATATTAAAAAATTACAATAAACATAGATTATTATTCACACCACGATTATTCCGATTGTTGTAGATCAAATGATACTGGTCCGGGCCACAGAGGGTTAATGCAATTGGAGCTCAGTGTGTTTTAGTAGGCCAACGTAGCCACTTCATAAACTCGTTATACTTTATCACTTTATCTATGGCATTATCAGTAAACCCACTCGGATTGTGTCACAGCTTGTCTTTGCTAGTTTATTGTATACGCTTATGAATACATTCTAAGGGGGTACGGAAGACTGAGCCGGTTTTTCACCTGTTATGCAACGCATAGCGCAATAAGCCGCCGACCCCTGTTGGAAAACTGAGCCGGTTTTCTTTGTGGATTCGACTATGTTGTTTTTGAACTTTAGATCGATTACCCTGGTGTACCAACCCTGAAGTCACTGGACTGTATAAACATGATAGATCTTTGGATAGACTCAGCATGCTAACACACAACAAGAACAGTCACAAACTGACTGTGCGCGCGCGCTTAACACAACTCAAGCCCAAACACTAGCCCAAACCAAAACAAATCTCAGCACTAGAACTTAAGAGACTGACAAAACATCACCTAGCACACAAGACATAGGCTTTTAAGCAAAACCTAATTTTAGCCAACACACAAGACATTACATAGCACACTACACAAAAAAAAAAAAAAAATGTTATGTTGTTCAATGCTACATTACATTACATTCAGAGCCAGATGAAAGACGTTTGAATGGAGACTTGTACGACAGAACGAGGCCGAAAAGGGCTTATTGATAATGGGTTTTACTCAAGGAGCTTACACTATAATACTGGAGAGCGGACTGATGACATCTCGCGTGCCGAATGTGGAGCATGCAGGTACCATGCCCATGAGGGCAAGAAGCCTAGTTAGCGCGATAGCCCCCATCGCGCGCTTGCCCAACTCAATAGGCCGTTGTTATTTATGTTACCACGTATTCATTATTTCAAGACTAAACGAAATACACACTGTCATTATCTCACGATAATAAGTCTATTGTATTCTGTTCTTGGTGTACATCTTGGTCCTGTCTAGTCATTGTTATTCCATGCTTTACCAAAGTTAAAGCAAAAAAAGATGGTGTACACATGTGAAATGTGTTATTAAAAATGTTCGGAATTGTCTTGGTGATTTAAAAAAAGTCCACTTCAGTGGTCAAACTATATCCTGGCAGTATCTTTTGGAACTGAATATCCTCCAGCAAAAAGATAATCTGGTTTTGGCCAATAAATTAAGGGGAAAACATTGTTTATTATGAAAAAAAAAACAAAATGAATGTGAAGTTAGCCTGCCAGACTTTATCAGCTTCAGTGGCTAGTGCTATTGACATTTTACGAGAAGACTTGAAGTTAGCACAGTTTCAGGGCAGTGAGGTCACTACTTCTTTTATAAAAATGTTTGATTACATTTTTGACCTCTGTAACTCGTCAAACCCATTTGCTAAAGGGTTCAAAAGTCCTATTAGGCACAACAATTTGAGAATGAAAGAGCAAAGCGTGGAGGAGGCCTTTGCGTGTATCACAGCACTTAGGGATGAACACGGCAAACCACTTTATAAATGGAAGAAGGAAGACTGGTTTTATAGGATTTCTCTGCACCTTGAAGTCTACTCTTGAGGTCGCCAAATTACTGCTCGAAATATATCACTACCGTTATGTTCCAACATACAGATTATCACTAGATCATCTTGAGACCTTTTTTAGTAGAATTCGTCGTCTTCATGGTTGGAACAATAACCCAACACCAGTTCAATTCAAATGGGCCCTGAGAACTATCCTTCTAAAAAATGGTGTGCTTCCTTCAAAGAACGCAAACTGCATCACAATTGATGAAACTCTCCGCCAGGTTACTAGAACAAGAATCAGAGCATTATGCCCATACTGATCCGGCTTTGAACACTTTCGTCCAGGTCCTCATTTCAACTAGTGAATATCATCAGCATGCACTGTATTACATAGCGGTTTTGTGATAAAAACTCTTTCAGAGCGGATAAAGTGTGTGAAATGCAGAGTTGCTTTGTCTTCTTCAAGGGACATTGAAAACCGAAGCCCCCAGGCATTATTCACACACCGCAAAAACTGCGGCTGCTTGCAATTTTCTGATGATATGTTTAAAATCATCAATGAGTGTGACAAAGTGCTCCGCCAAAACCTCACAGGTCCTTGTAACAGTTGATGCAAATTTCAGCACGTTATGATGGGGAGAGTCAGATGAACTGATCGTCTACCCCTTAAAAAACGAAACTGTCTCGAACTGTTGTAGAAATAAATAACAGGATCCGATGAACAATTAATACTAACTTTAATAACTGTACACGAGCTGATATCCACAAGTTACTTACACCTAGCAGGGAAGGCACTATAATATATCTGACCACGACTAGATTTACACCTACGACCTGCATCCATGGTTTGCACACACTATCCTACTCGCCTGGCCCTCCTTATATATATTCTGTCCAGGAACGTTCAGGAAGCGGCTTTACCGCCCCATAAGCACGAGACAGACCTAGATCGTTCGGGACACATACAGGCCACCCAATCGTACACAGACACGTCACAGCATTACATCACTCAAGGTCGACCTAGCGTAATCTCGGACACTGCAGTATCTTCCAGACGCTCTAGATTTTCTACAGTGAGACAAACAAGCCACACAGCGACATCAAAGGGAAATACCGGCCTTGCTGGCGAGAGGGGGGAGGAAGGTCGCCGAGTGAGACTCGCCAAGCGGGGGGGGGGGGGGGTGAGAAAATATCGATCGTTCAACTAGTGGGACGCTACACAACTCCCCAATTTAAGTTGAACATTCTTCAACTATCTACATCATAAAGCGTCTACACTATCATAAAATACTTCTCATCTCCAATCTTATAATAGATATTGCTAATACTGTACTAGGTGCCTTCCCAATATCCTTAGTACAATACAATAACCATAGTATCCTTATAACACTAATACAATCTCATTACAATATCATTACAGTACCATTACAAAACCATGGTCAACAATAGACCCACTATTATAACCAATATACTACCACCACTGTGGTGAAACGATGGTCAATGATACCATTAAAAATCATACGATGGTGAAACGATGGCCATCGAGTACAAAATGCTTCGTGCACAAACCATAGCACATAAACGCTGTACACAACGATGGTTGTCTTAAATACCAAATGCATAAATGCATAAACTCATAGATACAATGGCAAAAATACCAACACATATCGACCACTGATCAGGGTCTAACTTCATCATATCAGATCAAACGAAGCAATACCGATACCTCCTAAGCTTAGGCCACTCGTAAATTACATCAATGCAACGTACAAAATCTCTGCTTGCTCGCAGTTCCCATTTGGGTTACAGTCTTCAAGATTACATTAAGTCCCATTGGTAACAAATAATGTAAATATGATACAATATCAAAACATGACTAGGACATAGTGGCTCTCTGCCGGCCAATAATTCAATACTCAGTCAGATATACATTACAGTACAATACAGTCATCCCAGAAACGTATCCAACAGGCAAAACTCTGGGTTACAATACATCTCACTGAACTTGTACTATTCAAAACACTCTACTCAGGAAGTCGGCGCCGACATTTTCCTTGCCCTTGACATACCTAATCCTGAATCGATATGACTGTAAAAATAGGCTCCATCGCAATAGCTTTGGGCTGTCAAATCTGGCAGAATTCAAATACTCTAATGACCTATGGTCAGTCTGGAGCACAAACTCCTTACCATACAAATACAAAGTAAACTTCTTTACGGCCCAAACAATGGCTAGGCATTCTCGCTCTGAGACTGAATATTTCGTCTCACGAGGCAATAGCTTACGACTGGCATATGCCACAGGATATAACTTTCCCTCATATTCCTGCATAAGAGCAGCACCCAACCCGCGATCTGATGCATCAGTTGCTAGAACAAATTCTTTTGAAAAATCTGGCAAACATAACACGGGTTTGGAAACAATGGCATTCTTCAAAGAAGTGTACGCTTTCCCCTGCACTTCTTCCCACTGAACTACATTGGGCTGTCCCTTTCTAAGCAAATCAGACAGTGGTGCTGCAATCGCTGCAAAGTTAGGTACAAATTCTTGGTAATATCCCACCAGTCCTAAAAATGCTTTCACTTCCTTCTTAGTGGTGGGTCTGGGTGCATCTCGCACCTTACACACATTTTCTTCTAACAGACCAATCATACCCTTTCCCACTGAGTGTCCAACAAAGTCCACTTCAGACGTTCCAATCAGGCACTTGGATGGTCTTGCAGTTAATCCAGCTTGGTCCATCCTCTGCAGCAATTCCTTGAGAGCCTTCATATGCTCGTCGAATGTCTCTGTATGGATCAGCAGGTCGTCCACATACGCTGTCACATTGTTCAGTCCCTGGATGGACCAATGGCTTCACGATCCTGTTCAGTGTAGCTCCTGAGTTCATCATCCCGAAGGGCATCCGGGTGAATTCATAGTGTTCGCCCATGGTGACGAACGCTGTCTTGGGAATGTCTTGTTCCCGGACTCGCACTTGCCAGTATCCCTTGCTCAAGTCGATCCGAGAGAATATTCTTCCTCTCGACAGACTCTGGAACACTTCCGATGGGGCTGCTGTCGGATGAGGGTCGAATACAGTGATATTGTTCAGCCTCCTGTAGTCGATGCAGACTCGATTGGATCCATCCTTCTTCTTGACGACAACAACCGGTGAAGCATAAGCTGATGAGCTCCTGCGTATGATGCCCAACCGCTCCATGGTGCTGAGCTCCTCCTTCAAGGAGTCGCGCATAGCATAGGGCACCGGATATGGTCGTTGCCGAACAGATACCTCTGACGTCAGGTCGATGCGATGTTCGCCTAACTGGCAGCATCCGGGGAGATTGGTGAAAATGCGTTGATACTCCTTCACCACGTCGCCGAGTTGTTGACGTTGTTCCGGCGTCAGTTGCGTTCCATATTGGACATCTTCGTAGCCTTCCTTCTGGTCCCAGCTTCCTAGGCCGGCAAGGTCCTCCGTCGTTCCACCGTTGTCGCCTTCCAGGTCGCCGTCCTCGATGACTGTCATGCCAGCTGACTCCACAGGTTGACTCTCGTCCATCACGTCGTCCTCTGCCAGCACAGTCCCAGCACCATCACCGTCGTCGTCCATCATAGCGTCGACATCTCCAGGTGTGGTGTCGCTCCTGCCGTCGTTCATCTCACACACCTCGGCCACGACAGATGCCGGTCCCATTGCCGCCGCCGCTGCTTGCGTCGTCGCTGGTGTAGTCCTGGGGATATACCTCTTGAGAAGGTTAGCGTGCAATGTCTTCTCTTTCACACCCATCTTGACTTTGTAGTCGTTGGCACCGACAACCGAGACTACTTTGTATGGTCCCTTCCACTGGACTAGGAGCTTGTTAGCGTTCGTCGGCAGCAGTACTAAAACTTCGTCGCCAGGGCGGAACTTTCTCTCTCGCGCCTTCCGGTCGTAGTAGGTTTTCTGTCTACCTTGTGCCTTTGAGAGCTCTTCCGTAGCCAACTTCCACGTGTCATCCAGCCGCTCGCGTAGTTCCATGACGTACTGGTAACTGGTCTTTGTCTCCGGCTCCTCTACGTCCTTGGTCCATAATTTTCGCAAGATGTGCATCGGTCCTCTCACCGTTCTTCCATACAGCAACTCGAATGGGGCGAACTTTGTCGATTCTTGGGGAACTTCACGATACGCGAAGAGCAGCGGGTTAATGTATCGGTGCCACTGCCTAGGTTGCTCCGCGCACAGTCGCCTCAAGGTCTTCTTCAGTGTGCCGTTAAATCGCTCCACCAGCCCGTTGCACATAGTGTGATAGACTGTGGTGGTCGACTGTCGAATTCCCAGTAGTCTGTTCGTTTCTTTCATGACGTCCGACATGAATTGAGTCCCTTGATCAGATAAGATCTCCTCGGGCACACCCAAACGGCTGTAGATATTTACTAAGGCTTCTGCTACTGTCTCCGCGTCAATCTTCTTCAAGGGGTCGCTTCAGGGTAACGAGTAGCGTAGTCTACGTATACCAGGATATACCGATGTCCGCCTTCACTTGGGGGGTCAATAGGTCCTACCAGGTCCACGGCCACTCTCCTAAATGGGATGTCTACCACTGGCATACTCTGCAAATGCACCTTAGGAGTCGCTCCCTTGTTCACTGTCCTCTGGCAGATGTCACATGAGCGGCAGTATCTCGCGACGTCACCTTCGATACTAGGCCAGTAAAAATTGCTCATCACCCTGTCCTTCGTCTTCTTCACGCCGGGATGTCCTCCGACGATAGAATCATGGGCAACGCTCAGTACATACTCCCTCAGTTTCTCGGGTAGTACCACTTGTCTTGTAATCGTAGCCTGTCTTATGTCCCTATAAATCCGGTATAGTACACCTCCGTGTTTCTCGAAGTGTACGGACTTGTTGCCTCTGTTGGTCGGAATTTTCTTCGGCCCCAACTTCTTGAGGTCTTCGTCTTCTTCCTGGAGTCGGATGAGTTCCTTCCTATCCACTCCCGCGTGCCGTTCTGCCCTCGGCATCCTCAGCGACGTAGACTGGTCCTTCCTCTTCTCCTGGGCCCTCGTGGTCACCGCTCCTACCATCACCTCAGTATCAGGGTCGTACGGGTCCTTCGCTCCGTCCACGTTCCCGACTACTAGGTCGCAGATGGTCTCCGGGAGACACAGTGCCGTCACTCTGCCCGTCAGGTAAGGTGTTCTCACGTCGATAATGGCTTCCTCCGCCGCTAGCAAGGAGTTATCGATCCTCGCGATAAGTTTCTTCCCACCGGTGAGCTGTCCGTCGTCTACCAGTGATCGCCGCACCACTACACCTTCACAGCCGGTGTCTCTTAGGACGTCTACTGCTCGATTTCCAATCAAGCCCTTCATCACTGGTAACTTCAGCTTCTCCACGGTCCTTCCGTCACTGCATCCTCCGCACGTAACAGGCACCGCTAACTGGAGCTTCCCGTCCTTCATTACCGCTTGAACGTTGATGCTGGTGTCAGCCGTCGTCGCATCCTGTTTCGACGACTCGTCCGCCGCTATCACTACGGCCGCCGCCGCCTTGTTCGGCTTGCCTCGCCCCGTATCCTTCTGGGCTGGACACATTCTCCGAACGTGGCCTGGCTTTCCACAAAGGTAACATTTGAACTCACCTTTGTCTTTTGTCCTTGCACGACACTCCCTCGCCTTGTGTCCCGGCCTCTGGCACCTATGGCAGACCTGTGGGCTTCTGTCTCCGTTGGGCCTCTGTCGCACTGGCCGGCTCTGCAGTCTGGCGCTCCCGCTGAGTGTCCGGTTCCTCGCTACCAGGAACGCCTCCGCTGAGTCTGCGACGTCCTGTAGCGTCTTTGGCTTCCTCTCCCTCACATGGGTCGCAAGGTCTGGTGGGCAAACATCCATAAACTGCTCTCTAACGAACAGGTCCCTCACTCCCTCGTAGGTCTTCTCCGTCTTTGATAGCTTTATCCACCTCTCTAGGTAAGTCTTGATCCTAGTAAGAAACATCCCGACATCTTCTCCATCTTCAGGCTTACCTTGTCTGAACATGAGTCTGTAACCGTCCTCTGACAGGTTATACCTCTTCTGCAAAGCTTCCTTGACTTTGTCGTAGTCCTTGGCCTCATCAATCGGCAATCGACAGAAGCACTCCAGAGCTCTCCCAGTCAGCAGGGCAGACAGTGATGTCGTCCAGGTGGATCTGTGCCAGTCCGCTGTCTCGGCAAACCTCTCAAAACGAAGTAGCCAGCTATCAAGGTCGTCCTTCCCATCCTGAAATGCAGGTAGCTTGGGTCTCTTGGAACTGGCGTGGTCGCTGGTCCCCTGCGTCGACTCGCCTCCACGCTGATGGCGGATCCTCTCCATCTCCAGCTCGTGGTTCATCTTTTCTCTTTCCAGCTGAGCCTGTCGTTCCTCTCGTTGAGCCTCTATCTTCAGTTGCTCCATGCGCTCTTGCCTCTCTCTTTCCTCCCTTAGGCCTTCACGGATGTAGTCCTGTCTCTCCTTCCCAGTGAGCTCCAAGGCGTCTGCTTCCTGGCCAAGCCTTCCAATAGCCTCTGACATGTTGTGGATATCCTCGATGATCTTTACACACTTTACTGTACTTTAGAAACACTTCGATGGTCTGAATTGAATCTGTTCTGATCTAATCGGATCCCGGACGAGCCCCCAATATGTAACAGTTGATGCAAATTTCAGCACGTTATGATGGGGAGAGTCAGATGAACTGATCGTCTACCCCTTAAAAAACGAAACTGTCTCGAACTGTTGTAGAAATAAATAACAGGATCCGATGAACAATTAATACTAATTTTAATAACTGTACACACGAGCTGATATCCACAAGTTACTTACACCTAGCAGGGAAGGCACTATAATATATCTGACCACGACTAGATTTACACCTACGACCTGCATCCATGGTTTGCACACACTATCCTACTCGCCTGGCCCTCCTTATATATATTCTGTCCAGGAACGTTCAGGAAGCGGCTTTACCGCCCCATAAGCACGAGACAGACCTAGATCGTTCGGGACACATACAGGCCACCCAATCGTACACAGACACGTCACAGCATTACATCACTCAAGGTCGACCTAGCGTAATCTCGGACACTGCAGTATCTTCCAGACGCTTTAGATTTTCTACAGTGAGACAAACAAGCCACACAGCGACATCAAAGGGAAATACCGGCCTTGCTGGCGAGAGGGGGGAGGAAGGTCGCCGAGTGAGACTCGCCAAGCGGGGGGGGGGGGGGTGAGAAAATATCGATCGTTCAACTAGTGGGACGCTACAGTCCTGAAGGTCCAGTCCAAGCATATCTTACTCAGAATGTCACCAGGCATGTCTTAGGCAGTGTTGGTTCTCGTGTCCTGTCAGAAATATGGGAGCATGACAAGAATGCACAGCACATTGAGACAGAAGACAGCCACGTCCACCAAATAATCAAAGAAGCGTGCAAGCTTTTCTGCACTATGATGTATCACCACCACGAGAGACTGATCTGTGATAGATATATTCACAAAGATGTGGGTACACAGCGCCACAAACTCACAAAGACATTAATCTTTCTTCATCAGTAGACCTGTAAGTAAAGTTTAAAAGAAACAAACCTCTCTCTCTCTCTCTCTCTCTCTCTCTCTTTCTCTCTCTCTCTCTCTCTCTCTGTCATCGAACTGCAAATTCAGTTATGTAATTGTATCTTTGTTTATTTCAAAATTATCCATTAACAATAATTTCAAAATATATATAAAGTCATGAACCCGTTTGTTTACAAGAAAAGATTTACTATGATCTGACTATACTTAGTGAGGGCGCCGAATGTAGCAACGCCTGATCTTGCCCTCATGGCCATGGCGCGCAGCCGCCCAGTGTTGACACGCGAGACGCAAGGTGTTTTGTTAAGGGGACGGTATCAGTCGGCACTCCAGTATTATAGTGTAAGCTCCTTGGTTTTACTACATATTGGCTGAAACAAACAAGAAATCGGTGAGGCGGAGGTGCACTAACAGGCAGTGTGAAGCAAGTATCATTACCGATCCAGACTGCAGCACGGTAAAGAAGAATGGAGGCGAGCATAACCACCAACCTCCATCGCAGAATGCCAGAGAAATGAATTTGGCCAGAACCCTTGTAAAGAGAAAAGCAACAGAAGAGCCAAATGAACGACCGGCTAAACTGGTGTGCAAAGCTGTGTCGTCGCTATCAACAATCACTGCCAAAGACGTCCAAAACCTGTGCCGACAAGCCTGCAGCAGCCGCTTAAAAACAAGACCCACATTGCCCAAGACTCGTGTGGAGACTTTGAGAGCTTTAAAAGAAAGTTCTTCTCCATTCATCATCAATGCCGACGAAGAAAACGAAATCGCCATTATTACAACCTTAGAAAATCTTCAATTCATGACGTATCAAGACCGTTTCAATCAGTTGTTATAATTACATGCATTTAATTCTTACAAAATTCACCAGAAAAAAAGCAGCAAAGAAACAGTCTCGATAAGTGCTGAACGGAAGAGGTTGACTAGTCGTTAGAAAAATTAAGTATCGATATGCCAAAAACCGGCTCAGTCTTCCAACAGCTTTTACGAGCTACCTTTGAAGTTTTGAACAATAGGATTAAAAATCCGGCTCAGTTTTCCCGTACCCATTCTAAGTTAACACAAACGATCTGTCATATGAATAATTCAATAAAGAGAATATGCGAAGCGGATAGAAACAATATCCTTTTTCTTTTTTTTTTTTTTTACATTCATTTCGACTTAAAGTGGGATACAAGGAGCAACATCCAACTGTTGCTGTGAAATAGATTATGATTATTCATGATGAATGCCAAGAGGTTTTTTTTTTTTCAACGGGGAAATATGGCAGAACCTGTTTTCATAGTAATCCTGGTTGGAGCAGTGGCTCTCAACGTGAGCGATATCGCCCCCCTCCCCAACCTCCCCCAATAAACAAACAATAACCCACAGTTTATCTATACAGTTAAGTTAAAATACACTATGAAATTAAAATTTCTTTGATAAGTCCCTTCGCCCCATGCTGAAGTTCCCCCCCCTCCCCCCTCCCCCACCGAAAATCTTGCCAGGCTCCGCCTTGAGAAACACTGATCTAATCCAAGTCATTGTGGGTCTAAAACAGTTGTTGACAACGAGAAATAAAAGATGTATAGTTATGCCTTTATTTGAAATCAGGTCTGTCTTGATTGGTTACTGAATATGTGCACGTGTACCACTCACTTCCCCTGTCATGTCTCTTTCTTGTCTACGCTCGGCGGGTGGTTGCTGTAATATTCTGGTAGGTCTCCTGTTGTATTATTCTGTTGTATTCTGTCAGTCGTCTTGCTTTGTTCTATCACTATACGTCTGTTATCGTGCCGACGTGCTGTCTCCAAACTCAAACTCTTGTGGAGCGTGCCTATAGGCCCATTGCGGATAACGGCCATTTTAGTTCTAAGGACGGACGCCTCACCATGGCGATGGTAGCATTGCTTTTGATTCGTTAGCTGAATTGCATCGTGAGCACTTCAGGCGTCGCGAACCAATCGGCCGCGAGCAAAAAAAAAAAGTAAACAATAACACGTGTGTTCACGCACATGGGAGACGTTCGGTCAATTCTTTCACTTCCTTTCCCTTGTTAAACAAGTTGTTTACACGGATGGTAGGGAATCTGATCAGCTTGGATCCATCCTTTCCACCCCTGTCATAACAGTCAACTGCAATGCAACCAGCAGGCATTTTAACTGCTTAGACATATCTCGAAGTTACACTCGTCAGCTGATCCACCCGCCATTTTAGGTGTCGGAAGTACAAAACAAAAACACTCTGTGACGTCATTCGCAATGGGCCTATGGTTGGTTGGGTGCTCTGGTAGGTTCTTCTTCTGTCATATCATTCTGTTGTATATATATTCTGTCTATCGTCTTGCTTTTTCCTAGCAAAATGCGACCGTTATCGGATCGACGTCCTTTCTCCTAACACAGACTCAAACTTGTCTATGCTGGGCTTTTTATCTTGACGTTTTTCTCCCTCGAGCACCCGAGGATCGCTTTCCAAGCCGTGTAGAATTTCTGGGACATTCCAATATAGATGATAAAATTGGCCCCACAGCAGAAACACTGGAAAAGGTCATCGAGACTTAATAAAAACAAAAACGTGTCGTCCAGGGGATTGTTTGTAAAATACCTGTAAACAAATGTGGCCGCTGGATACGTGCTGGACAAGATGAATAAAAAGCAGATGGTGAGTAACATTCGAGACACTCGGACGTCAATCGCTTGGTTAGAAGACGTCATTTGGCGTCTGTTTTTACTCACTTGTGTAAGTTTGTAAAGAATCGCTACGCAACAGAATATCACAATGAGCAGTTTTCCATATGTGATTACAATTGCAAATACAAAACTGTTGAGAATCTTCAGGCCGTACCGGTGACGCCGATAAAACTCTGATTCGGTCACAGTAAATATAGTCGTGTTCAAAGATGCGCTAAATGTTTCTTTGACTGTAAACATTTTGAAGAATGGAGAAAACAAAGCAATGGTCGGTGGAAAAATCCCAAAAATTAGCACGAGTTTAATTCTTTTTAATGTGATCCATCTGGCAGCTTGGAAAGGAAAGAGAACAGCGATGAATCTCTCGATTGCGATGACGATAGTGTGGTTCGTTGATAACATTATCATCATCCGGCTAAAGATCATGAAGTAGGTTTGGGTGTAGGCCTGATAGGCGTGTCCCAGTACAGGGTTGATCTGGTGCACAATACACTCGGCTCTGTACACCACAAGTGTCCACTGGTAGAGAAAATCACACAGCGCCATGGAGGCCAGAACGAGATTAGTCGAATCTCCCAGACCGACACGCCACAATACAGCTATAGTGAAGACATTACCTAACATACCCAGTACACCAAACAGCTGCACCAGGCCACAGTTGATCACCAACTTGCCCATTACCAGGACGTCATAATGAGACTGTGCACCTGGAACAGCTGATGGCAGGATATTAATTTCGCTGGAATTCATTTCGACACTCCCGCGTATTGATGTAATCAGTTTTATTAAGATATGTGTGGACTGGTTCGAGCGTATTCCTTCAAAGTTTGTGCTGTGCTTTAGTGTTTCGCTTGTGTTCCTTGATGCAGTTTATAAATAAGAGAGAGAGAGAGAAAGGAGGGGGAGAAATTTAAAAAAATGAAAAAGAAAGAGGGAAAGAAAGAGAGAGGAGAGATAGAGAGAAAGAGGAGAGAGAGAGAGAGAGAGAGAGAGAGAGAGAGAGGGAGGGATGGATGGATGGGTGGGTGGGTGGGTGGGTGGATGGATGGATGGATGGATGGATGGATGGATGGATGGATGGATGGATGGATGGATGGATGGATGGATGGATGGATGGATGGATGGATGGATGGATGGATGGATGGATGGATGGATGGATGGATGGATGGATAGATAGATAGATAGATAGATAGATAGATAGATAGATAGATAGATAGATAGATAGATAGATAGATAGATAGATAGATAGATAGATAGATTGTTAGAGCAGCTGTGTGAATAGTAATTACAGATTGATCTCTGAAGAAACGGGGGGAAATTTCTTTTCACCCATAAATACTTCGAAACTAAGCCTTATCATCTGGACACGTTTTGACTCAGAAATTCAAACAATGTTGAGTAAGAAGTTAAAGGTGAAAAACACGCTTATTTCAGACTCTTGATATTTAGCAGTGTCTGTCTAATGTGCAAAAGGATTTCTCTTACTTAAACTGTATTGCTAAACTTCAATTACATCTCCTGCCCGCTCGCGCCCCCTCCCAAGATAATAAAGGCAATTAAAACATCTGTCAATCCCCCCAAGATTAATGCTTTTCAAACATTTAAAAATGGATGCTTGGAATGTAATAACATTGCCTTCACTCCTACAATGAATATTGCTCTTAGTATTAAAGCAGAGATGCAAAATTAATTTCAATGTAAATAGAAAGCCGCTTAACTACACAGTATTTCTTTGATACAAAATAACAGACATTACTCACTATATCATCTCTCAGTCTGCATTATGTAGTAATGACAACTATCTGAGATCTATAAATTACTGGCTATTAAATATTTTTTTTTTTTTTAAGAAGGAGAAGAAGAAGAACACAGATTATAGCTGGATGTAAAGTTGTAGACCTTAAAGGGGTATCTAATTTGTAAATGTTATTCACACGCTGTGGCAGCTGCCACAGGACTTCAAAGATGCTTCAATCATCCATCTGTACAAAAACAAAGGGGACAGCCAAGTCTGTGACAACCATCGGGGAATCTCTCTACTTTCAATTGCTGGCAAAATATTGGCAAGAATGCTTCTGAATCGCCTTCTTGATCACCTCTCGTCAAATGACTTGCTTCCCGAGAGCCAGTGTGGCTTTCGTAAAGAGAGGGGAACGGCGGATATGATTTTTGCTGCCAGACAGATTCAGGAAAAATGCATGGAACAAAATAAAGCGCTATATATCACATTTGTTGACCTCACAAAAGCATTTGACACAGTGTGTCGTGAAGGCCTCTGGAAAATCTTGGCGAAGTTTGGGTGTCCACCCGAATTCATCACAATAGTGCGCCAGTTTCATGATGGCATGCAAGCTGCAGTCAAAAGCAACGGCAGTTTTTCAGAGCCCTTTGCTGTCACAAATGGGGTAAAACAGGGTTGTGTCTTAGCCCCAACTCTGTTCAGCATCATGTTCTCTGCAATGCTACAAGAAGCCTTTAGCTCTCCTCCTCAAGGGGTAAGCATCAAGTACCGAACTGATGGCAGTCTATTCAACCTCAGGAGACTTCAGGCAAAAACCAAAACCAAAAGTACTCAAGTCTGTGACCTGCTATTTGCTGATGATTGTGCACTTCTGGCACACGATGAGGATAGCATGCAAAACTGTGTTGATAAGTTCTCTAGTGCCTGTGACAACTTTGGCCTCACAATAAGCACAAAGAAGACGGAAGTGCTCCATCAGCCTACTCCAGACGACAAGTATCCTGTGACCCCAAATATCAAAGTCCATGACAGTCTTCTGAAGGTGTCGGAGAACTTCACCTATCTTGGCAGTACACTGTCTTCCGCGGCTCGTGTTGATACTGAAATTCTCTCAAGAATCAGCAAAGCCAGCTCTGCATTTGGCAGGCTTCGAAAGAGAGTATGGGATGTTGCCGGCATTCGCACAGACACTAAGCTGAAAGTGTACAATGCTGTGGTCCTTCCCACCCTACTCTATGGGGCTGAAACCTGGACAGTGTACCAATCGCATGCCAGAAAACTAAATCACTTTCATCTGGCCTGCCTTAGAAAGATCCTAAGGATCAAATGGCAGGATAAAATTCCAGACACTGAGGTCCTCAATCGTGCCAAGGAATTGAGCATCTTCTGCCACCTGAAAAAAATTCAGCTACGTTGGGCAGGACATGTTGTCAGAATGCCCGACTCCAGACTCCCTAAGCAAATCTTCTTCTCTGAGCTCTCCAATGGAACGAGGAATGTTGGGGCCCCAAAGAGACGTTACAAAGACACTCTCAAGCAATCACTGAAGGCCTTTGCCATTGATGTGAGTGAGTGGGAAAAGCTCTCGCTTGATCGTGCAAATTGGAGGGCGGCCCTTACCAGAGGCAGCAAAGCATGGGAAGCTGACAGAGTCCAGCAGGCTATCAAAAAAAAGAGAACGGCGCAAGAAAAGGCCCAGTGGTACTGAACCAACGGAGCACTCTTGTCATTTATGCGGAAGGGTCTGCAGGGCAAAAATAGGACTTATCAGTCACATGAGAAGCCATAAGTCATGAAAGAACAGTCTTTCCATTCTGTCCTCTGTGTCCTTTAGTTCTCTTTATTGTCCATGTGATGAAATTCTCAACAATTTCTGTTCTTTATTCCTCTGGTGTTGTTAAGGTCATCATCATACCTGATGGACGAACTATTATTATTATTATTATTCACACGCTCATTTCAAAATAATTAAATAAAGATGTCTAAAAACTGCTAATTTTTATAGCATACATCAAACAGATCTGACAGAAAGAATGAATGTTAGTACATTGGGGAAACAATGTGCTTAGGATTTAGGCACAGATGTTCCAGGTCTTAAGGCAATTTTAATGGTAGAGTTAGGATTTTTTCATTGGAATGAGAGTGAGGCTGGGCCGTGGGATTGCTATAGTGCAGAAAAAGATGTGGTTGGTGGATTGCTCGGTCAGCCTGTTCAAGGAATGAAGGTTCATTTAAACCAGTGGTTCTCAACGCAGGCGATATCGCCCCCCCCCCTCCCCAAGGGGCGATTTTGATATCCAGGGGGGCCGAAAACACAGAAAAGGGCGACGAGGGAGCGAAAACGATGAAAGGGGGGCGAAGACATGAACGGAAGGCGATTTGAGAGCAAATACAGGCCAGCCACTGACGTGTTCAATACCTCGCGTAGAGATGAGTTTTATGAACAGAAAAGGCCCATTTCTTCTAGTGCATTTCTTGCTAAATCATGAATATAATCCACACGCGTATTGACATTATATAAAATACATATTGAAAAACTTAACATCCTAATTTGTGTGTAGTCTGTCTCCTTGTGAAATGTTTCTGTTTGGCGTGAGTAGGGATTTGGGGGGGGGGGGGGTCGGGGAGAGAAGAGGGCGGGGCGATGAAAGAAAATTTGAAGCCTAAAGGTGTGTTTGCCTGAAAAGGGTTTGGGGACCACTGCTTGAAACAAGTTTAGCATATTTACAAAACACATTCTATGCACACAAAAAAAAACCCACTTATTTTAAAACTATACAAATAAAACTACGGTACTTTATACGGGCCTGACCCCTTTAGATTTTTGGGGGTGAAATTTTAATTGATCAAGCTCTGAGAATAAAGCCATAGTAAAGTACTCCCTCCCCCACCGCCCCTCCCCGCACCCCTAAATAAAAAAAAAATGTGAACGGCGTTTGAAATGACCGTTGTCATGCCGAAAACCCGTTAAACAAAACCTCAAACTCAAACTCCAGGGGCCGATGAGTTGCTGGCTGATGTTTTTAACGGCAAGATAGTTATCCGTTACACAACACTGTTTCTGATCGCATGTCCCAGTGCTACATTCCACTGGTCCACGGCCGCCGGGAGCAATTTCCCAGCGTGGTGTTTCAATTAGCGATTTACAGATTTTGTGTCAACTGTCCTTGTCCTTAATTATGGCGTTTGTCCACTGAAGCACTAATCAATGCAACGTTAATGACTTTGTTTTGTTTTAGTTGTTTGTTTTTTTTTGTATCAGGGAGCACAATAGTGGAGTTACTTTGACATTATGGATACCGTTATGGATCAACCTCGTTTTGAAAAGCAACATTTTTTTTTTTAGCCCAACCCTTTTTGAAATATTGATTGGTCTAGAGCAGCGGTTCTCAATCTTTTTTGTCCCACGCCCAACTCCAAATTTTCAAAACAAAAAAAAAGAAAAAAAGAAAAATGTGTTCCACCATGAGCGGACAAAGTTAATTTTTAATTGCCAACACGACTTAACAAACAACAGTTTATATATATACAGTTAAGTTAAAATACACCAGAGAGTGTGTATTATAGAGAGGTCGCTGCGATAAACAAAAATGGAATGAGACCGTCTTCACCAAAGATAGTGTGCATATCTGTTTACTGTGGTTTGTTCATATTTTTGGGCTGAATGAAATTATTTAGAACCGTTTGTAAGCTCTCACGCCCCGTGGAAATACACAAACGGCTATAATTTACCGCAGCGACCTACTTTTCCCTCCATGCTCACAACGGCTTCGCGGCGCCTCCCGTGTCTCGCAGTGCAAATCGGCCAATAGTGAAACCCCTCTGAAACATACTCTCTGAATACACTGTGAAATTGAGATTTCTAATATGAAAAATCCCTAACCTCCATTCCTACTTTCTGACATGATTGGCGTCCTGTGGTGTAAGGGTGAATCTGAATACACTGGTATAACAAGAAAATCATTTACGTTCTAGCATATGATTGGTGTTCTGTGGTGTAAGGGTGAATCTGGATACACTGGTATAACAAGAAATTCATAATACGTTCTGGCATATGATTGGCGTTCTGTGGTATAAGGGTGAATCTGGATACAGTGGTATAAGAAGAAATTCATATACGTTCTGGCATATGATTGGCGTTCTGTGGTGTAAAGGTGAATCTGGATACACTGGTATAACAAGAAATTCATATACGTTCTGGCATATGATTGGTGTTCTGTGGTGTAAGGGTGAATCTGGATACACTGGTATGACAAGAAAATCATATACTATTTATTGACAAAGCCAAAATGGAAATGGTTCAATTTATTTCTAAAGCATCCAGGTTGAGAGTGAGTATGGGGGAAAAAAATCGTGCTTTGCACCAATATTTCCGAGTTTCTCCCTTCTAAATACTAATACAAAGCGAGCAAATGATGGGGGGGGGGGGGGGGGGGAGGGGGAATCTTCATTTACAACTTTCACATTTTCCAAAATCATTCACACTTTACATTGAACCAAATGATTGAACTCCATTTTCTTAATTCATTGAGCAGGCCCCATCCCCTCCTTTCTTTTACCGCCAGGAGAGTGGGGATGAGCTAGGGTGGGGTGGGGGTGGTTGTGGTAGAGAACAGGATGAAACTGATAGTGATAGGCTGACAGGTCAGTTGGTTCAAATATTGCGAGATGCTCCTGTGGGCACTGCGCGACCTTGGTTCTCGTTTGTTCCATCTCGATTTTTCTGAAAAACTGGAGATCTTTTAGTATGTATGTAGAAGAGATATATATAATAAATGCACACGTTGACACTTGTTTAAAATACGTTGTGGTACTTACAAAGCCGTTTTACAGGTCCCATTTATTCTAACTCTTTTAAATCCAAATGCGGTTGTTAGGGGAAGGTAGTATAATATAAAGCTGAATAGAGAAAATTAATACTGAGTTGTGTTCACTGCTCAGCTATATCTTTCTGTGTAAAATTCTACGGTCCCCCAACAACAGAATAATAAACCACAGCCGCAAAAGTTAATCTAAAACGTCAAATTTCTCAGTGCGGAAAATGTAGAGTTGGAATAAACAAGAATTAAGGTCGTGACTGGCTGGTATAAAACGCCTACAGTTTATCGAAATCTGAGCAGGGATTCATCAGTTTATGTTTGAGTAGTCCACCAAACAACAGAGTTGACGTCAGCATGTTAATCCGGTAATCTACTTACACAAAAACAACAAACCCATCAGATTTCGTGTGGCCCCAGCACAGACTAATAAATTAACCAGACTGGAAACACGAGCTTCAGGCTGTGTCGTTTTTTACGGAATTTCCCAAGCGGCTGTCGTATAACCAACATGGCCGCCGCTAGGGAAATTCCGATTCTAGTTCTATCTGCAGTAGAAATTTCTTTTTATTTGTCAAGATTGGTGGTACATGTATTAATTTCTTGGTGCGGAACCAAACTTCCGCGTTCAGTAGGCGCGTCAAAATGGCGTCATTCAACGTTGTAGCTATGCTGGAGCGTCGGTCGTAATGTGGCGGATGGTTCATGACCTTTCGCTGTTTTGTGACGTCACACAATGGGATCATCCAGTCTGGGTATTTTATTAGTCTGTGGTCCCCAGTAATCTGGAGCTTTAGATCTTCCATCTTTATGTTAAAAAAGTTATTGGATTTTCTTTGTCTTCAAAACTAATTAATCCCCAGCTTATTGTTGAGAATGATAGGTTCTCTAGTTTCGATTTTACTCTGAGTATGTGATTATGATCGCTTCAAAACATCACCTTTTTTGGGTGACAGATCTCCGTGACATGCCCGTGACAGGTGTCGAACATTTAGATCTGAAAGGGTTAGTTGTCTATCAGGACCCCAAATGAAACTGTTACAGAAGTGCATGAAGATCAGCGGACAAACTGACTTCTGTACAAAGCAGAGTTGGGTATCTTGAAAGAGGTACACCGGAGAACAGCGGCAAGAAAAGGTTACTCAAGGAGGTCACTTCAAGAGCATCCGTGCCCGTGGGTCTGCAGGGGATCGGAGCCCCCTGTCCCCCTCCCCCCGGCGAGTTAGTTCAGTATATTATTATATGGACTATACACACTTGCACAATTTTTTTCAGATTTATACTAAACAACTTTTGCGAATTTTACCAGTGTAATCAGTTTTATACCGAACAATTAAGAGAGAGAGAGCTGGGCCAAAGAAGATCATTCAAGGCAGGAGAACTCCCGTCACACAAGTATCTTGGTCATTTACTTACAGTCCGTCGGGGGTTGGGGGGGGAGGGGGGGGGGGAGTCTAGACCACAGCCAGGTCATGAAAGACGTATATATAGACGAATAAAGAAACAAATAAATAAGGGAAGGAAAAGACATTCCCAAGTAAAGACTTACATACATTCAAACACTTGTTCTGTTTGTCCAATAACCGTCATTCCATAAAATTTTGAGTATTCGACTGAAATAGTCAATAGTTCACGATGTTCTCTTCAATTTTTTTTTTTAGATATATAACAAAATGTCTATGATCACTGCACATTTTAGGGTTCGAGAGAAATAGTTCACCTTCACGCGTATACTCCTCAATTTTGTATTTTTTAAAAATTATTTTAGAACAGTCTATGATGTTCCCAAAAATCATCAAGTTAATCTCTCTTTCAATACTAAATGAATACAATAGTTCAACAAAGGCTGTAGGCAGGGGGTTAAGTCTAAATTTAAGCTATATCTTTCTATGTACAACACTATGTTTCCCCTAACTACAGCAACAAACAAAGGATGTAGTCAGAGGCTTAAGTCTAAAGTTAAGCTATATCTTTCTATGTACAACACTATGTTTCCCCTAACTACAGCAACAAACAAAGGATGTAGTCAGGGGCTTAAGTCTAAAGTTAAGCTATATCTTTCTATGTACAACATTATGTTTCCCCTAACTACAGCAACAAACAAAGGATGTAGTCAGGGGCTTAAGTCTAAAGTTAAGCTATATCTTTCTATGTAGAACACTATGTTTCCCCTAACTACAGCAACAAACAAAGGATGTAGTCAGGGGCTCAAGTCTAAAGTTAAGCTATATCTTTCTATGTACAACACTATGTTTCCCCTAACTACAGCAACAAACAAAATTTTTGTTGTTGTTATGTTATTCAGGAACGTCTACTTACCAAAATATATAACATCTGATTTCGTGTGGCCCTAGCTGAAGCCGTCTACAGCTATGATACACTGGTCGTAACAACACGCAGGTTGATGAGGCTGAAATGAACTGATCGAAAACCGTAGATTTTCTTAAAAGAACAAATCTGCAGATTTAGATTGGTGAACGAAAGAAGAAGAAGAACTAACAAGGCGAAATAACTTGTCGTTAGCGAGCAGTTTTTACAGCATCGAATAATACAATATTAGACCACAAAGACGAACCATTCGTTCTCCCACAATAATTATGTCCATAACTTGTGCGCGTTCAGTTATGAAGGGATGTGGTGCAAACTGGTCCATTGTTGACATGATGATATGCATGCAAATCGATGGAAGGAATATGACAAATTGATTCCTGGCGGTGTCCTGTGTCTTGGGTGATAGTCTGAACGAACATGAACTTTACCTTGTTTTGTTATAAATGAAAAGTTTCTCAGAGGGGTCGGATTGAAAATGTGGTATCGATTCCAAATCCGATTGATGTCAGTCGTGAAAGATTGATGGTTTTTGTATGTGTATTTGTATAACTATTTAATCCCATTTGGGAAATTTGCCTTTGTGCCATTGCACCTAGTTACAACTGGAGCAAGCACGTCGTCGCCACAGTGCAGCGCCGGTCGGCGGTTTTTTTTTGGGGGGGGGGAGGAGGGAGATGAGGAGGAGGGGGGGAGTGGTAGGGATGAATTTTATTTAATTTTGCCCGGGCAGCGGCCTGTTCGGCCTGCTCTTTTGGATTTCCAACTGCCAAAGTATCTTTAACGTGCGCAACGTGCACACGGGCCCTCCGAGTTTTTTCGTCCTTATTCAAGAAGACTAGGTGCTCGATCCTACCCCCTCAATAGGACCAGGGACATGAAAATATGAGACAAATCCCAAACTTCCAACATGCCTGCACCGGCTGGGTTTTGAACCCGGGACCCTTGGTATGAGAGTCGAGCACCTTGCCTCTAGACCACCACTGAAGTAATGCAAGATGGCAAAAATGGTTGAAAAATGCTGGATGCCGCTGCACAATAAGAACATAGTGGGGATTTTTTTTTTTTCACGTGACCAATTTTGTGAAAGCAGTAAGGCAAAAACAAAACAAACCAAAAGTACAAGCGGTTTTTGTGTCAGTGACTTGATTCTAATTCAGACCTAACCGCTGTAGAGAAGGTGAGGGGTAGTGAAGACACATTATTTTGACCTCTTACAGACAGGTCACTATATGCGGTGTAATTGAACAGGGCTGGGGCAGGCGTCAGACCCGTGGCTGGACGTCCATAAGTTTTGCTTCACTCTCGCAAAATAGGCAAGGCCCGTTGCATCCAATTGGGTCATAGAGTGGTCACTGTAGAGAAGGTGAGGAATGGTGAAGACACATTTGGCCTCCTATAGACAGGCCATCATATGGGGTGTAATAGACCAGGGCTGGTGTAGGCGCCAGACCCGCGGCTCGCCGTCCATAAATTTTGCTTCACCCTGGCACAATAGGCTTGGCCCACAGACTAATAAATTAACCAGACCGGAAACACGAGCTCCGGGCTGTGTCGTTTTTTACGGAATTTCCCGAGCGGCGGCCGTATAACCAACATGGCCGCCGCTCGGGAAATTCCGATTCTAGTTCTATCTGCAGTAGAAATTTCTTTTTATTTGTTGGGATTGGTTGTACATGTATTAATAATGCATTAACTTGCCTATCCTTTCATTTTATTGTCTACATCTGCCTTTTCTTTAATTGTTATAAATGATGACCGTATGGACATTTAGAGACCGCTGCATTGTAGCTATGCTGAAGCGTCGGTCGCAACAGTAAACCTAAAATGGCGGACCTTTCGCTGTTTTGTGACGCCACACAATGGGCTCATCCAGTCTGGGTATTTTATTAGCCTGTGGCTTGGCCCGCTGCGTCCAGTTGGGTCACAGTGCGGACAGTGCCTAGTGTGTTAGTGTGAAGCAAAATTTATTGGTGGCGAACTGCGGGTCTGGCCCCTACACCAGCCTTGGTCCGTTTCACCCCTTAGGTCAGCTAGTAGATGTGTGATTCTAGTCAATAGGAACTAGATGTGGAGACAGACGAGTGACGTCATTGGAGAGAACGCCCCTAGTTAAGTTTGAGAACACGAGAGCAATCATTAAATGCACCACGTCCTGCCCTTGCTGTTCACATAGGGTCAATTATACACGTAAGGTTATGACATTTTGTCCTCTTAAAATGTCAAGGTCTCCACATTTTAGCTGAGCTGAGTTACACACTACATGCTACTTCTATAGGCCTTCTCCTTTGTGTATCAGTAAAAGTATCAAGCGGATACGGTGTGTAATTTGTAAATATTACTAAAACGAAAAAAGCGTCGTATCTCTAAAAGGCACATTAAACTTCAATCTCACAAGTTGATGGACGGGAGTCATAACTGTGCCGTTCTATGGGGACGATATGTGACGCTTCAGGTCAAATCAGTAGTTAAGTCGGATTTGGTCAAATAAGAAGTCATATTGCATTCACGTGGACATTTTTGTACGTCGTAAAATGTACTTTGTACACAGGTAGAAGAGATACCGAGGAATCATGATCAACCAATGACTCACTTTCGACCGAAATTTGTCCCTGGCCGATACAAGTACCATTTTCGCCATATGGCGCCTCTGATTTAATGATAGGAGTGAGAGAGTAAGTCACATTTTTGACCTCCACGTTTTTTAAACTACGTGGCAAGCCAGGAGAGGAGGTACTTAATTAATGAAGTGTTAATTGATGACTTGAACTTTGCGTGTTTTGGGAAATTGGGCATTATCATGTCATCAGTAAACTGTTTTTATCTGGGGGGGGGGGGGGGGTCATCCATAAGATTAAGAGGGCTTCGTACGCTTGGGTCGAGGGGGGGGGGCTGCCTGAAACTTATGAAGAGTGTACTTACGGGGGAAGGGATGGGTTTCTGGGGAGCGCACATAGTTATGTTTTTCGGTTATGGTGGTGATTTAAAACGTTTTTGTTCTGTTTTTGCATATCAGCAAAGCAAGCTGTATAATAAATATCAGAGGTTTCTAAAGAAAGGTCAACTCGTCCCTGCAAGAGGCCGCGAAAAGTTTAAAATACCAAAGCTTTATCTTGGTCATTCGTACGTTTTATTGGCCAAACGCTCCTACAAGAGAGAAAAAGGGCTTGCCCTTAGAACACTGTTTTTCAAGCTTTTTTTTACCCACGCCCCACTTCAATTTTCTTTTTAAAAAAAAACAACACATGGGCGCCCCCCCCCCCCTCCGCCATTATCAAAGAAAGTTAGCATACACTATGTACAAAAAGATTTCAAAAACTATGCTTATATATTCAGTACGTATACATTCAAAAGAAGTTTTAATGAAAACTATACTTCGTTTTTCATTCACTTCTTTCTTACTTCAGTAGGAGTTAAAATACACTATGAAATTAACATTTCTATGAAAAAATCCCTATGGCCCTACTCTGAAGTCCCACGTCCAACCTAAATATTGCCACGCCCCGATGGTGGAGCATGTGCCCTACCTTGAGAAACACTCACGTAGAAAATGAACAGGGGACTGGAGGTAATAATAATAATAATGGATGGCATTTATATAGCGCATATCCATTGCCATTAGAAATGCTCTATGCGCTTTACAGAAGCTCTCTCACTCGCTCTTTCTTTCTCTCATCCCCTCTCTCTCCCTCGCTCTCTCTACATCTCTCTATCTCTCTCTATTTCAGTGAGCTCAGAGCAAATTGTAACCGCAGCCTGTCAGGCGTTGTTCACAACTCAAAACAGTTCAACAGTTCACAACTCACAACTTGTATTTTAAAGTATTATAATATTTGAATATCTATTAATATTTATTTAATAATGAATTATAAATTTTTGTTGGTGATATGGGGGGGGGGGGGGGGGTGGCTGATATGGCTAAATTTTAATCTATTAATTTTAATTTCAATTTTGCCAGGGCAGCGGCCTGTACGGCCTGCTCTTTACGATTTCCAACTGCCAACGTGCACACGGGCCCTCCGAATTTTTTCGTCCTTATCCGAGAAGGCTAGGTACTCGATCCTACCCCCTAATAGGATCAGGGACACGAAAATATGAGAAAAATCCCAATTACCAACATGCCTACACCGGCAGGGTTTTGAACCCGGGACCCTTGGCATGAGAGGCGAGCACCTTGTGCAAAATCCATTAACCCTAGTTCTATATTCTGGTGCGCAAAATGTTTCTTAGTGCCATCACTGACATTGGTAACACCCCAGCCGGCGTTAACCAATGACGCCAAGTGCCGTCGTATCAATACTGATTAGTGGTAAATCCATTAACTTCTATCCTATATTTTGGTCAGTAAAATTTTTTCTTAGTACCATCACTTACAATAGTAATACCCTAGCCGGCGTTAACCAATGACACTAAGTGCTGTCGTATCAATACTGATTAATGGTAAATCCATTAACTTCTGTCCTATAATTTGGTGAGTAAAATTTTTCTTAATGCCCTCACTGGTGAGAGTGGCGACTTTAACCAACAGTACCAAAGACACCCAAGCAGCACCTTACTTGAAAAGCGTTCTTCCAAACTGGGTAAGTCAAATGTTGCATCAATTATGACCCCTTTCAGATAGGCATTCAAAATTAGTATAAGACACGGTGCTGGTGTTTATTTGACACTTGCTATGTCCCGTCTTTATGCCGGAATAACTGAACACTTACACCCGCGTCTTACACTAATTTTGAATGACTATCTGAAAGGGGCCATAACTGATGCAAAATTTGACTTACCCAGTTTTGGTAAAACGCTCTTCAATTACGCCGGGCATGAAACTGCATTTTAAGGCTGTCCAATGGCAACGCCTCGACAAACTCTCTAATTTATGGGAGTATTGTCATGGAATTTCACAAAAGGACTCTTCAAATATCACTCACTCTTTTAATACTGTAACAATTCCTCGCATTTTTTATGTCAGTAAAATCGGCGGTAGGGAGGTGTCTTACCATGCCCGGTCAGGCATAGTCAGATGTTGGCAGGCAAGAAGTGCACACTAATAAATTTTCTTAGTAAATCCGGAAAGACCCTGTCTTCTGGCTGAGTCGAGAAGGTGTTAAAAACAAACAATGATTGAAATGAAATAATAAAATAAAACAACAAAAAATTCCAAACGAATTGAAAATAGAATAAATTCTTTTAAATTTGATTGCACAGTTTTTGTTTGTTTTCTTACCTATATACCCCCACCCCCTCGCATTTTAAACTTGTCCCAAATCTTGCTATCACCTCATTTGTTTTTATAGTTTTATTTTCAACTGAAAGACTGGATTTACTTTGCCTTGAGATTGTTTCCCCCAGTGTGGTCATCTTAATGTGAGAAACGGACCTTTGATAGTGGTCGCGCTCCGGATATCTCATCTCAATGACAACAGCCCAGACGTCATCACCCCATTATCAGCATTGCTGTTCTCTAGGTTCTCTGCAGTTGTATTGTATTTCAATGTGTAGGCCCTTTAACGTAGGGTATTTGGCGGCATTCCTATGAAGTGTTCGAACCATGTTATTGGCTGTTGCTAAACTTATCCCAGTCCTTGTTCGAGGCATGATTTTGCCCCCATCTCCTCATTCCTTATCCTGTCTCCGCCAAATTGAGATATATATATGAATCAATGGCGAGCGTGGTCACCATGGAGATGGGTGACACATGGATAATCAGATTCCAACTACCATCTCTGGCAATACAGTCATTATGTAGATGATAATTTTTTTTCCTCGGACATTTCTGTCTTTGAATTGGGCACTGAACGTTGGGAAACTTTTGCATTGGGCACTGAACTTTTTGAAACTTTTGTTGGGGAGCAAGTAAATAAGGATTTCCAAGCTTCGTTGAATTTTTTGGACATTCTGATGTAAATGATAAAATTAGTTCCGCAGCAGATACACTGGAACATATCATCCACGCTTAACAAAAAACTGAAGACCGGATCCAGAGCTGTCTTATTGGTGATATATGCGTATATAAATATGGCCGAAGGGTATGTTCGTTGTACGATGAACAACATGCACACGCTTAGCAACATCCGGGAAACTCTATAATCAAACGCATAATTTGATGACGTCATCTGATGTCTTTTTCTATTGACCTGTATCATTTTATAAGCAATGGCCGAGCAAGAGAAAGTCACGATAATTAATTTTCCGTATGAAATAACAAACACTGAAACTAGATTACTGGCAATATGCAAACCATATTTGTGTTGTCGATAGAAATCTGATTGAGAAACAACAAGCACGGTCGAATTCAATGCTTGGTTAAACATTTCTTCAATTGAAAACATTGAGAAAAACGGGGAGTTATAGACAATGGTTGGCAGATACAAAACAAAAATGAGAGTCATCTTGATTCTTTTCAAAGTTATCCATCTTGTTGCATGGAAAGGAAAGAAAACAGCCACAAATCTTTCCACGGCGATAAGAGCTGTATGATGTGTGGATAATATCAACATCATTCGGCTGAAGCTCATGAAGTAGGTTTGGGTGTAGGCCTGATAGGCGTGTCCCAGTACAGGGTTGATCTGGTGCACGATACACTCGGCTCTGTACACCACAAGTGTCCACTGGTAGAGAAAATCACACAGTGCCATGGAGGCCAGAACTAGATTGGTCGAATCTCCCAGACCGACACGCCACAGTACAGCCATAGTGAAGATATTACCTATCATACCCAGTACACCAAACAGGTGCACCAGGCCACAGTTTATCACCAGCTTGCCTAAAGTTAAGTCGGCGCAATCACGACGATTGTCTTTGGTGGATGCTGACATCGAAATAATGTTACTGTCATTCATCTTTATTCTTCTGGGTTTTATTGCGTAATGAAACAGGGGCTGTGATATATTTCACGTTTTAAGCTAGTGGCCCGTCCGTTGAGTTGTTTGTTGTGACCCACGACTACCGCGAGATCTCTCTTACCGCCAACTGACTCAAACTAGTTCTAACAAGCCAGAGGGAATGAAATAGGTAATCTGGGTCTCGCTACTGCTTGGGGTTTCTTTTCACTCTAAAGTTCACATCTCACACTCAAACCGAGACAACACAGACTTGATCGTGTGCCGTCAGCCTCATCAGTTACTTGGCATAAGTTTTCTCATAAACGATCGGTGTTATGAATGAAATGGCTCAAACTTGTCTGGAAAAAAAATCCGATTTTCAAACGTTTCCAGTAAACAGCCTAAAAGTGCCTTACTCATTTTCTAGTCCTGAATGATAACGCCTGCAGATTCTGTGTCATTAAATTTTGAAATGTATTGGTTTCATTCCACAAAGAATACAGACAAACTGCTTAAACAAACTTAATGATAGCTCATCTCAAGAAAGTCTTAAAATTATTTAAAGTTTGAATTTGCGTTTACACGAACAATATTTATGCGCGAGGTTAAAAGCATTATTTAAGAAGCAAGTTGTATGTAAATATATACGAATTTTGCATAATCCCTAATTTGTAATAACCAGGGAAAAGTAAAGCTTCTAAAAACTTCTAAACGTCAGTAATTATTTCACAGCATCTGTCTATAGAAAAAGACACAGAGAAACAATCCAATTATTAGAAGCCACTGTTGAAAAAATAACAGTATTTATACGGGACATCTATATCATTTAACCAATCACATGTTCATTGTAAACTTCTCAACAAAGTATTATCTCTACCTATGTAATTGTAGGCCTCCATGGCTAGTTTTTGTTGATTTAGAACTTTAATCATGGAAAAGCGGCATGGACGGTGAAGAACAAAAACATTCTTTTACTGTCACTGTTTTTGGCATGCCTACATTTTTTGTTTTTTTCTTGGACAACTTCCAACGGCTCCTGTCTCCTTATTTTGAGATCTCTCACATTAGTTGTATGTCGCATTTTGTATATTTTGAAACACTCTATTGACACATAACATTTAGTATCTGTACCAGCATTTTCACAACTGGCACGCTATTTTGCCCTTTTTGATTCTACTATAATAACAGAGAAGAAGGTGAAGTTTACATAACGTGAATGGAAGCTGATATTATATTATATTATATTATATTATATTATACTGATATCGCAGAAAATTACCATCTCATTCGCCGATTTACACTGAACTAGTTCAGCATGTTACACTGAGTATCAAGACGTCTTTAACCAGTTTACAGACATTGAAATATTGATATACAGTCAGTGCCAGATTTACCATCAGGCTAGTTAGGCTGAAGCCTAGGGCTTCAAAATCTGAGGGGGGCATGGCCGCCTTGGGCCAGTCTGCATAATATTTTGTGACACGCGTTGCCTTTTCTTACATATGATCTTACAATGCACTGTAGTTTCTGAACAAATCTTTTTTAATTTTTTTAGCTTCTGTCCTTATGAATTTTAAACACCCATCATCATCATTGTCGTTAATCAAATTATTTCAAACAGTTCCATATTTCTCGGAGCGTGTAGGTGGGGGATTGGGAGGGGCCTCACAGCTAGAAAAGCCTAGGGCATGTCTTCATCAAAATCCGACCCTGTATACAGTGAAGATAGTATGTCACTCAGATACGATATAGTGCGTTTTATTATTATTTTTTGTTGTTGTTGTTAATGTTTGTGAGTTATGAACAAGAAAACTGTAGGTGAATATCCAGAAAACAATACACCACACACTACGGTACATAGGCCTACATGTAGAACGCTTTTAGTGGTCTTGTTCACAGCATCCGCTCCGCTCCGCTATTTTACGGAAAATGAAGTATCACAAAGTAAAATACTCTTTGCCTCTGTATACTTGTCCGCAGCATCCGTTCCGCTCCGCTCCGCACCTCGTCGCGGTAGAGGCAAAGAGGGTACCGGAAAACTGAGCCGGATTTTTAATCCTATTGTTCAAAACTTCAAAGGTAGCTCGTAAAAGCTGTTGGAAGACTGAGCCGGTTTTTGGCATATCGATACTTAATTTTTCTAACGACTAGTCAACCTCTTCCGTTCGCCATTTATTGAGACTGCTTCTTTGCTTTTTTTTCTGGTGAATTTTGTAAGAATTAAATGCATGTAATTATAACAACTGATTGAAACGGTCTTGATACGTGTTGCCCCCTGCTCACCACGGAGAGGTGAGAGTCGGATTTTGAGCAGGATAATGTTTATATTGAGAGCTGTTAAAACCATGATAAAAACTGTTTAAAAAATATTAAAAGGGGCCTCACAACTTGACGGGTAGCATCTTGAGAACCATTTTGTGCACAAACTCTGCCTGAGACAGCCTTTGCTCATTGTAGTCAGTAATGAGGGTCTCCCTAATTCTCTCACGCTCACGCAAGCGTCTCACAGGAACATTGTGGTACTGGTAGGATGATCTGACCTTTATGTCAGTTCGTAGCTGTTCTTCTGCGAGTTTTTCGATCAACAGAATGCGGCGATGTAAAGTGGCTTGCAAAATGTTTATGGAAACTTTCGCATGCATTGGCCGTTCTGACGGAACTTTCAAGACAAGTCCGCAAGCTGGGAGGGTATCTGGCAGTTGAAGAAATGTAGATGTCAAATACATAGTCTGAAAACATTGTGAGTTTGTCGTCATCCTGGTCTGGGCACTGGGCCATGATGACAAAGTACTTCACTAGGCTCAAGAGCCGGTAAGCCAAAAAAGGATTTTAGCCACATTGCAGTTTCACTGGTAGACTTGTACTCAGAAGATAGTCCAATTGTTGAAGTTTTCTGTGCCATGCTTGACCGACATGAAACTGACAGACTTTAATTGTTGTCTCTGGGAAGGTGCGTCGACAGGCAGAAAGCATGGCTAGCCTATTGAGTTGTGTTAGGCGCGCGGGCACAGTCAGTTGTGTGCCTGTTGTGTGTTAGCATACTGAGTCTATCCAAAGATCTATCATGTTTATACAGTCCAGTGCTTTAGGGTTGGTACATCAGGCTAATCGATCTTAAGTTCGAAAACAACATAGTCGATATCTACAACAAAAAACCGGCTCAGTTTTCCAACAGGGGTCGGCGGCTTATTGCGCAATGCGTTGCATAACAGGTGAAAAACCGGCTCAGTCTTCCGTACCCCGGCAAAGAGTGTTTTACTTTATCAAAGTCATTTTCCGTAAAATAGCTGGGGGAGAGGAAGCTGTGGACAAGACCACTAAGTGTGTCGCAATGGTTGGTACTGAAGAAAAGTTTTTCTCTTTAGCCTATCTCTTACACAGCATAAAGAACTCAAAATCAAGCTACAGTCCAACAAATAAAAAAAAAGCGGTTCCATATGATGTGGTGTGAAATATAAACCTGAGCAAGCTTTGAAGTAATCTAACAGTCCTGTCACGAGCGAGTGAGCGAGGATCAGTAGTTACGAGAAGAGGTTTAGAATAAAGTTAACCCACGGGTCACGGGGTAAGGGAAAGCGTGCATGTTGTGAGTGGTGGGGGTCTGAATGAGGCGAGAGCGCTGTATTACTATCACTGCACACTAAGACGTCCTAGGGAGCGGACGCAGGAGAAAGCCCCAGAGGGCGAACATAAGGAGAGCAGTCGGAAGACTTGGGAGTAGTGTTTTTCCAGTGATGACTGGTAGGTGAAACGATGATTGATAATTATGATTGATGTATAATATTCGTCTATTAGCATGATGTAAATAAGTATATGTGAGGAATGTGGAAGTCCTTGATACTGTATATAGCAATGTGCGCCATGAGCGATAGATGAAAGTTGAGTTCATGGATTTGTAGCGAGAGTGAGTATTGTGTACTACGGTGGAGGTGTGTTACCGTAAGATGTTTGGTGAGTGAAATGTGAACTATTGTGTATACGCTTCATGAGCTGTAAGGAGGGGTGAAGTGAATAGAAGTGGTATGGTATTATACCAATGTAATGTTATTCTTGTAGGTGCCGGGGACGGGCCGAAGAGCCGCCTACGGTGAGCACAGGGGATAGGCCAGCATAGGGCCGGAGGCCACACATAGGCCAGGAAGGAAGCTGTCGGTGCAGGACAGTAGAGGCACATGAGTCGTGGCAGTCTGGCCAACGACAGGGACGTATATATGATCGTGAATGTGCTATTGAAATGCTAATGTGCTATTGCCATGTTGATGTGTTATTGAAATGCTAATGTGCTATTGCCATGTTGATGTGCTATTGGAATGCTAATGTGTTATGGCAATAGGAAGGGGCTATTGAGAGACTGCGGTGCTATTGAAATATTAATGTGCTATTAAGACATGGAGAGGAGAAGCTGAGACCGAAGTGTCTTTAGAAAGTAACTACCGGGTTGTGGACCCGAGGAAGTGTGCGTACGGGAGAAGGCCGTTGTACGGCAGTGGAATGGAATAATATAATGTATGTATTTGCGCTATTATCTTTATGTTTATGTATAATAAATGTGTGAGTCTGATGGGTTGTTCTGTTAAGTGTTATACTTGTTCGTTCGTGATTGTTGTCTTGTTATAATTATTACATCTTCCAGTCTGGGATTTGTGACAAGTCCGTCTTCGAGAAAACCTAGTTTGGTTCAGCTCAATATAAAAAAAAGACACTTTATAATTACAGCTCTTTTTCTGCAGTCTAATGAAGGTATCATCATAAGATTAAAGCCGTTTCTTCATATGGAGACGGAAACAGCAACAGAAACGTCAAAAATCCAACAAGTGGCAAAAAGAAAGAGTGTTTCCATGTGTACGGAAACGGCGTGTGAGTAGGCCTATACACAAAAACATTCTTTCTATTTTAGCTACCTAGCGACGAATACGCGGAAGTCATGAACAATGCCGTATTTTACAAAGCCAATGTAGAGAAAATACTGAAATTTGTTCACTGTTCAGCTATCGCTGTCAGCTTTGATTGAAGTCACTTACTTTATAATTATAATTAAAATGGCTGTAGGAAAAATGGGCTTTTTTTAGAAAGCCGTAGTATCACTGTAATAAATCGGTATCATTAATTTATTATTTATATCAAGCATTCTGTTGATGCCATGCACCATGGGCCCCAGCCCCGATCAGCGCTCAAACTGTGTGCACGATTTTTTTAGAGGCGCAAAGGAGGGAGTGTCTCATCTTATTGTATCTGGTATCTTCGGTAATACATGTAGGCCCCTACTTAGATCAGAGAGTATGTATGTATAGAGAGGTTTCACTATTGGTCGATTTGCACTGCCAGACACGTTAGGCTCTGCGAAACCACTGTTAGTGCTAGCATGGAGCTGAAAATAGGTCGCTGCGGTAAATAAATACACGTTTATGCATTTTCACGTAGTGTAAGAACATACAAACGGCTCTAAATAGTTTCAACCAGCCCAAAAAATATGAACAATTCACAGTAAACAGATAAGCACACTATCTTTGGTGAAGAAGGTCTCTTTCAATTCTTCAATTTCTTGTTTACCGCAGCGACCTAGTTTCGCTATTTGGCAGAAGTGAACCCTCTCTATAAATACATACTCTCTGCTTAGGCCCTTAGCGCACTGATTCGTGTCTGTTTTGCAGCAGTTTTGACTCTCTCTCAAGATCTCTCTTTCCCCCAGCTGACTCAAGACAGTTGTTCATTTTGACGAGCCCAAACCGGCAAACTGATTTGTGTCAGTCTCTCCAGCGTGCCAGGTCATGTTTAATTCCACAGTCCACATCTCGTTCTAAACCCGAGGCAAACCAGGCTCCCCTCACTGCATTACCGGCCTTAATGTAATACTATTACTAATACGAACTCTTTCTATAGTGCTTTCTATGATGCTAGAGTATTGAATTCACAAGGTAAGTGTTCGATATTATGCTTCTTCTCATGAAACGCCTGAGGGTTCCATTCAGACGAAAGAAGGGTTTCTGAGTTTGAGTTTTATGGCCCGTCGGCACGACAATGGGAACTTTGCGCCCATCATGTTCTATTAGGGTACTTTACTTATGTTTCGTAGTCAGAACTTCTAAATTTCACAAATAGAATTAAATAGTGTCTCTTGAACCTGATCAAGTAAAATTCTTGAAAGTTGTTTTATATGGATCTGAAAAGAGTCTTGTAAATGAGTATAAACGTCTCTAAATCAAGTTGTAGATCTTAGCCTCTTTCAGAAAGGACACGACGCACTGTAGGTCCACGTTAGGAGCCCATGGGTTGTGAGGGTGGGGATGTGAGAGGGGGTGGGGCGGCTGGCATGTGTGGTAGTGGTAGTGGTGGTGGTGGCGGTGGTGGTAAAAAGGTCTCAAAATTTTCTTGATTCCTTGTTTGTTTTGCTCTCCTGCAGTTTCTCACATTGTGTTTATCATTTTCAATGTCTATTTACAGCACTAGTCTAGCTTAAAAAGTTCTTCCGTTGGAATAGATCGCCTTTCTCAGTCTCATTCACATTAGTCATATAGACAATTGAAAAAAGCACACAAAAAAGAAGTGGCTTATGTCTTCTTTATGAGCCCCACAGTGGATCTTGGCTGTTTTCCATTTTGTTTTCGGACCAGGGGGATCACTGTTGATATGCCAGCGGTATTAGATCCCTCTTTTTTCCAGAAAAAAAAGTTTAGCGAAGAATTCTGTTGTAGCAATGCAAAACAACGACAGGACGATCCTTTAAGTCCATTCACAACAACGAAAACAAATAACAACAACAACAAAGAAATCGTCTTTTAGATTAATATGTATAGACTATGAACTTCTACGAATGCTCAGATTTGTTGTGTTAAATGATGCATTGTGTGTATTATTGGGTTAATTATATTTTGCGAGATTAAAACTTTATTTTCTACACATTCACGATCTATTAGAGTCAATTTCTGACAGAACTTAACTGCACTGAAGTGAATGAAAAGTGTATTTGGATGGTATTGGATAGATGTCTTGTGGCCTTTGCCTTCCGGAGATAGTCCAGGCTCTTTAGATAATGGTTCAACCATTCTAAACTACATTGAAATGAAGGGAAATAGCACTGGAGCGGCAGCGGACATTCCGAAACAGGCCAAGACTCTTCAGTCAAAAGGTTTCATTGTAAATTGTGCCCAAGGATAATAGAATGAAGTAATTACGTGAGTCTGTGAACTGAGATAGCCTTTTGAGTGAGAACAGGAAATTTCATTCTTTCAAACATATTCAAGTTCTCGCTCCCCCCCCTCTCTTCCCCACCCCGCCCCCAGATGAAAGAAACTAATTTTTCCTGTCTTTTTTCTTAGCCCACTGGTTAAATCAAAGAATTAGAAAAAAAAATATGTTCGATTTTCTCAAAAACATTTAAAATGGATTAGATCTCTCTTTTATCCAGGAGTACAATTGTGACTGCCTGAGGCAGAAAGTGGAGCCTCTGGTTTCGTAAAGTGTTGCTGAAGCAGTGCAGAGAAGATTTCTGGCTTCCTTCATCAAATACAAGTAATGACATATGAAATATTCATCTCTGATACAATCTCGCCTTTCCTCAAATTTGATTCTTGCACTGTACCTTTTTTTTTCACTTAAAATTTAACGATCAAACTTTTTTTTGGTCAACAACAAAAATGACAACAACAACAACAACAACATGGTGGCTCGAGGTGGATTGACCAAAATTCTTTTTTTTTTTGAATGTCAGAAATTGCAGGACTTGGAACAAAATTCAAGTGTGGCCACCACCCCCCCCCCCCCAACCCCTTTGCCCCGAAAAAAAAAAAAAAGAATAAAAAACGACCACTATTTAAAGTGAAAAAACTGGCAAAAAGAAAAATAATGTTGAACGTAGCAAAGCCTTCCGTATGACAGAATACCCAAACGATACAACAAAACGCAAAGAAAAAGAGAAGACAGAAACTACCGATATTTCCATGAAAACCTTTCTCAGGCAAAATATAAAAAAAACAGAAAAAAAAAATTGGAAAATTGAACAGATAAAACAATCGAACAATAAAAAACAATGTAGAATGTGAAATATTTATAGAATATTAAATCAATATGTCCACTTATCTGAGAGTCCTGAAAGTGGTTTTTATAAAAAAAATTTGGGGGGGGGGGGGGGGGTCAATATCACTATCTAAAATTGGCTTGGAGGTCGGAGTCCATAAAGAAGTCGATTGTAACCTTGAGGGTAAGAAAGGTCGCTCCGTAAAGATAAGGAGATAGAATACGTCTATCAAAATAAAACAATTTTTTATCAATAACAATTAACAACAATCAATCTCCACCCATTCTTGTCTTTGATGACCTAACCATTCGACACACAAAATAAAAACAAAGAGTGTACAAATACCAAATGTGTAATTTCTAATTAACTCACTTCCAGCTGTCTCATCGACTCCATTTTCTTCCACGATTTATATCTACTGGTTACAAATTTGTAACCTGAAAGCTATGTTGTCACTTTTTGAAAAGCAAACAAACAGACAAACTAATGGCTCTACATTTAGTCATAAGGCTTGCGGAGTAAGGTAGGTTTAGGTTCTTACGGAGACAGTTTGTGGAAAAATGTTTGTCAACTTCCGACGACTCCTGTCTTGTCATTTGAGGCCACACAGAGTGGTTCTCTATCGCATCTAATTTAATAAATATAATTCACAAATTCTCGACCTTCGAACGCAAAAGGCTTTTTATTAGGCCACCTACAGTAACCAAATTTTGTATGTAGGTTTCAAATACCGTGGAGGGTGTACCGAAGTTGTTGTTTTTTTTAATTGCCTTTGTTTATCAATTTGATTTTAGTACTGCTTTGTGCCCCTGACTACTCGCATCCGATCCCTTTTTTTTTTCATGAGCACATGACCGGTGGTGTGAACACTTCCTGTCGTATGTAGGTCACTGTTGTCGGCTGATTTAAAGTATTCACCGTGCTTGAGGCTAAAATTAGAACACGGAAAGGGGGGAGGGGTGGGGGGGGGGGGGGTTCTCGGGGAATACCATATCGAGAGGGCAAAAGTGACGGGCTGGGGAGTGATTGGGGGTCCCGGCAGGGCGCGGCTTGTAAGCTTGTTTTGTATTCTGAAATAATCTCTTGACACAAGATGTTTGAATCCTCGACCAACATTCTGCATAATTAATTTGTGTACTTTTATTCGCGCTATCTGGCTCCACTAATGTATCCTTCGGGTATCAGAAGGCACCAGTACTTTTTCAGGGTCGCGGCTTCAGGCTCCAACGCCATAATTTGTCTTTGGAGTCGACACCAACACCGACTCCAACGGCGTCAGGGCTCCTCGTTGAAAGGTTCCGACACTGGTGTGGACTCTGACTCCGACACTGACCCGAGGAATGACGTCGCCACCCCAACACTAGTGTCGACTCCGAGATCCGGACTCCTCGACTCCGACACTGACCCTGAGAATTTGCATGATGCAAAGACAAACTTTAGTGTTGGCGTGCTGTCTGTTCCTGTACATATCCAAGTATCTGTTTCAGACTTATTTGTCGTCTTAAATCCTCATTCCTTTTTCTGTCTTTAGTGAATCGAAAGTCTCATGCAACGGTGATCGGTGAAATTGGTGACATATTATGCGTGACCCAAATCCACAGACTGTAATGCCAGTCACCATCCCATACAAATCAATCAGTCTGTGGTCCTTACTTTTTTCTCTTGTCCAGTTTTATCTATATCCCGTGTCCAGTTTTATCTTCTTGCCCTATCCGGGTTTACCTGTCCCCTCATCCAGTTTTTTCTTTTTGCACTATCCAGACTTATCTTTTTTCCACTATTCAGTTTCATCTTTTTTCCACTATTCAGTTTCATCTTTTTTCCACTATTCAGTTTCATCTTTTTTCCCACCTCCCGTTTCAGCTTTTTTCCTTATCCAGTTTTACTTTTTTCATTATCCAGTTTTATTTTTTCACCATACCCAGTTTCATCCTTGATGTGGGCACTGAAAATTCGGAAGCTTTTGTTGATGTGCAGGTAAACAAGGATTTCCAAGCTTCGTTGAATTTTTTGGACATTCTGATGTAAATGATAAAATTAGTTCCGCAGCAAATACACTGAAACATATCATCCACGCTTAACAAAAAGGTAAAGACTGGATCCAGCACTGTTTTGTTCGTGATATATCCGTATATAAATATGGCCGCAGGGTACGCTCGCGATACTATAAACAACAAGCACACGCATAGCAACATACGGGAAACTCCATAGTCAAACGTACAATTTGATGACGTCATCTGATTCCTTTTTCTGCTAACTTGTACCAGTTTGTAAATAATGGCCGAGCATGTGAAAATCACAATAGTTAATTTACCATACGAAATAACGAAAACCAAAACAAGATTACTGGCAATGTCCAAACCATATCTGTGTTGTCGATAGAAATCTGATTCAGAAACGACAAGTACGGTGGAATTTAATGCGTCGTTATATATTTCCTCAATTGAAAACATTATGAAAAACGGGCCGTTTAAAGCTATTGACGGCAGATACAAAACAAAAATGAGGGTCATCTTGATTCTTTTCAAAGTTATCCATCTCGTTGCTTGAAATGGAAAGAAAACAGCCACAAATCTTTCAATAGCGATAAGAGCTGTATGATGTGTGGATAATATCAACATCATTCGGCTGAAGCTCATGAAGTAGGTGTGAGTGTATGCCTGATAGGCGTGTCCCAGTACAGGGTTGATCTGGTGCACGATACACTCGGCTCTGTACACCACAAGTGTCCACTGGTAGAGAAAATCACACAACGCCATGGAGGCCAGAACTAGATTGGTCGAATCTCCCAGACCGACACGCCACAATACAGCCATAGTGAAGACATTACCTAACATACCCAGTACACCAAACAGGTGCACCAGATAGCAGTTGATCACCAACTTGCCTAAAGCTAGGTCAGCATTGTCGCGCCGATTGTCTTTGGTGGATGATGACAACAAAATCATGTTACTGTCATTCATCCTTGTTCCTGCAGACTTTATGGTGAAATACGAAAGACAAGATAATGCTGTGTGTTTGACTTTTTAAGGTGGTAGCCCACTGAGCCAAACGTTCTGCAAACAGATTCTGCTGTTCACCACTGATGCACCAGCCCTAAAGTTTATTTGTCTCAAGTTTCCTCATAAACGGCCAGCGTCATAAACGAAATGGGCTTAAACTTGTCTTGACAAAAAATTGTCAATTTTTTAAATGTATCCAGAAAGTGGCCTAAAAACGCTCCGCTCATTTTCGGAATGGTGACGTAAACGTCTTAGATTTCAGATTTCTTAAAATACTGAAATTAGATTCATCTCCACAAAGAATGCCAATAAGCGGTCTCAACAAAATCAAAGACAGCCCGGCTCAACAACGTCTTAAAATTATTAGAATTTTTTTTCTTTTAGATTGCTAGGAACAACAAATTATGCATGTAGTTAAAAGCATTATTTAGGACGCGAGTTTATTTGAAAATATAAGAATGTGTATTTCCTTTATGTATACAAAGAAGAAAAACTGCACAACCAATTTTCGCAAATCTCTAATTTGCAAAAATCACGGAAAAGAAAGGCTTACAAGTTAGTGATTATTTAACATTTATGTAAAGAAAATGTCACAGACGAAACAGTCTAATGAGAAGCCACTGCCAAATAAATGGCAACAATTATACGGGACATCTGTATCATTTAAACAGCCATATGTTCATTTTAAACCTCTTAACAAAATCAATTCTTGTCTTTGTAATCACAAATGCCCAATGTTTTTGTATTTAATTTTAATTGTGCGAAATGGGGCGGAACGGCGAAAGGGGAAAAAATTCTTTTATTGAAATAACTATGAGGTAGGCGAAGTGTACTTAATGTGAATGGAGTCCCATATTATGTTACATTGATATTGCACAAAATTATAATCTCATTTGCTAATTTATCCGGAACTGTTTCAGCAAGAATGTTAAGACCTCATTAGAGACTGAGATATTGAAATACATTAAACTAAAACAGTGATGACAGAATTTCACTCAGATACGTTAACGGCTTATTTTCAGCTAATAACTTCTTATATATTATGACATCACCATAAGATATAAGAACCCTTTCCACAGTCCATATTTTCGGCACGTTTTACGTACATACGACAGTCCGGAACCGCAGGTGCAGAGTACTTGCTTAGTTTTAAATTACGCATCTTACTTTATCACTGTGGGCATTTTAGGGGAACAAGTAGAAAAACGTATCACTGAAATGGGTAGTCACCGTGTCTGCAAGTCGCAATTATGTCAAAGAAAATAAGTCCCTAAAAAATACGCTTCATCGAAAGTGGCTTTAACAGAGTAAAATCAGTGGGCCAACTGCTTAATACAGGGATAGGCAGCCTTACAAAGGGGAAGAGCCATGATTATTATTATTTTTTTTTTGTGGAATTCAACTTTAGAGTGAGCCGCAACACGCATGCATGTCTATACCACTAGAATTTTTTTCCCATTTAAAGATTAAAGCAAAAATTTTTACCGGCAATTCAGAAAGGGAAAGAGCCACAGATGGAGGAGAAAAGAATCTCATACGCAAGCGCCTGGCAGCGGAACCTTGGCTTAATACTTAGGCCTATGCCGCACTTGGTCAAGTGTGTTTTGCATCTGTTTTCACTCAGTGTGTGAGGTCTCTCTTTCCCCCTGCTGACTCAAGACAATTAACTGACACTCCCGAACCAGTAAGACATGTGTTTCAGTCTTGCCAGCGGGCGAGGTAAGATTTAACTTCATAGTCCACGTCTGGCACTAAACCTGAGGCAAAATAGACTTGACCCAGTGTGCTGTTAGCCTTAAAGTAACGCAGAGTCTGTCTATTGTGCTTTCGAAAGCAAGTTATTTTTGTAGAGTGTTGAACCTTTAAGGTATACGTCAAATTCTCAGGTTCCATGCCATGTTGCTACATGTAATATGCCTGTTAATGAGCTATGATATGTCGATGTGATGATGCTTTAGATCTGTATACCATGTATGTGCCCTTAAAGCGCTCTGTGAAAGTGCTAATCTTACTATAACTGAGCTAGAGGGTGAACCTGTAAGCAGCTACAACTTCGCCACCACGCCATAAAATAATATTATGAAACTTGGTGTACTGCATCAATTTTTGACGAAGAGTTACGTGGACACATTTATTTTGAACAAAAATAAGTTTTTACTATTATTTTTATTAAAAACTTTTGAGCTGCAAGAACAGAGACGCGTGTACGCATTTTCGACGAGTGCCGGTAGAATCAAAAAGTGTGATCGAAATTTTCACTCGGTGCGTGTCACATGGGGGTAGCATTATTAGACACAAAATTATTTACATAACTTGAAATTTTCCTCAAAAAACGGTGGGTGTGACCGGGGAAGCATGAATAGAAGTAGTATCATATTACTTTCATCGTCGGCACCGTACAATCACTTCAAAATGCTTTTTTTTGTTTTTTTGAATGATTATTCTGTAGACGAGGTGCACGCTTCATATCACTTCATATCATATTACTTTCATCGTCGGCTCAGTAGCCAGCAACGCTTCTCTGCACATCCCGGGCAGTGCGGGCATGTTGGAAATTGGATGTTTCTCATATTTTCAAGTCCCTGGTCCTATTGGGGGGTAGGATCGAGTACCTAGTCTTCTCGGATAAGGACGAAACAATTCGGAGGGCCCGTGTGCACGTTGCGCCCGTTAAAGATACCTTGGCAGTTGGAAATAGTAAAGAGCAGGCCGAAAGGCCGCTGCCCGGGCAAAATTGAAAATTGAATTTAATAGATTAAAATTTATCCATATCATCCCCCCTCCCCCATCAGCAACAACAAAATTTATTATTATTCATTATTAAATATATATTGTTATTAATAAATATTCAAATATTATTTGAGTTGTGTGTTGTGAACTAATGTGAGTTGTGAACTGCTGTGAGTTGTGAACTGTTGTGAGTTGTGAACTGCGCCTAACAGGCCTGCGTTACAATTTGCTCTGAGATAGAGAGAGAGAATGAGCGAGACAGGGAGAGAGAAAGAAGCAGTGCAGTGTGTTGAGCGCTTCGCAGGCAGCTCCATTCTGCTCTGTGGTTGACATGTTGTTTCTGTAAAGCGCATAGAGCATTTTCAATGGATATGCGCTATATAAATGCTATACATTATTATTTTTATTATCTTTAACCAAATTAGCAGACGGAACAGTGGGCACAAACATGCATTCAATTGTAAATAATTATATGGCGCACATGTCACGAGAATGTGTTTAAGAGGATAACTGTCATGTCAAATATGCATCAGATGAAATATATCACGATTTGACGATGATGTCACTATGACCTACCTTGCTGAGGAAAGATTACCAGGTATGATCACATTATTTTGTTCCTATGAGCACAAAATATTAATATTGCAAACAATTCATTGTGAATTATTTAAACAGTTTGTAGGAGTCTTCGCTGCAACCAATAAGTATTATTTAGTTCAAAATCCTACTTGCATCTTCCAGCTGTTTAGGAAGGGGGCAACACATTTTTTAGTCTTTGCATCAAACCTATGTGCCGTTATGAATGCGATCTAGATCTAGATATAGGCCTACAGCCGGATGTGATACTAGGAAATTTTGCAAGATTTATCTTGCCGAGGTTGGCTAGTAAAGATAATAAAGTGATTCTTATCTCATATAATTTTGTTCTTCCTCATGAAACGTCATAGCCGCTGGTTGGCAATCGCTTCGGGTAGGATCCCTTGTCTTTTATGTTTCTATTTCAGGAGCTTTCGCTGCCCTCGGCATTTACACTTCACTTTTCTTGTCCTTACCTTTCTTGTTCTTATTTCTGTGTATTTTGTGGCACCGATTAGTTTTTGAGAATTTTACCGGGGCAGCGGCCTTGTTCGGCCTGCTCTGCTCTACTTTCAACTGCCAAGGTATCTTTAACATGCGCAACGTGTACACGGGCCCTTCGAGTTTTTGGTCCTTATCCGAGAAGACTAGGTGCTCGATCCTGCCCACCATAGGATCAGGGACAGGAATTCCCCCCCCCCCAAAAAAAAGTCCAACATGTCTGCACCGACCGGGGATCGAACGTGGTACTTCGGCACGAGCGGCGAAGACGTTGCCTCTAGACCAAGGTGTCCCCCCTGGTAGGGTTTCCTTCTGCCCTCTCATTCTATCAAATCAGTCTGTCGTTGTACTTTTCCCTTGTACAATATGACCTTTACCGTGTGGACCTGCTTCCCCTGTAACTCATCAACAACTCAACTACAGCTGGTTCAGTTCTTAACAGTGAAGGAGCCCGGGGGTAGGGGGGTGAATTGAGGGGCTATGTGGTGGAGACATTGAGTGGAACGGGGTGGGTGGATCAGTCGGTAAATGATCTTATCTTAAAGTTTTCTTGATTCCTTGTTTGTTGTTAGTTTTTTCCCCTGCAATTTCTCACCAGTACGTCCATTCCGATACGTTTTCAATGTCCATCTACAGCTCAGAAGTTTAAAAAGAAACTTCTTACGATAAAACAGCTGTCTCATTTCAAATGCATTTTAAAAAAAGCCATGCGGCTATTGTGGATTTTGGAGGTTTTCTATATTGTTGAAGGGGACTGAGGGGTCACAGTTGATATGCCAAAGCTGTACATGGTTACCCCCCCCCCCCCACATACACACACATGCACGCGCACACACACACACACACACAAATAACACATACAGTAAAATTAAGTTCAAGAACCATATTTGCTTCATAATAAAAGTATGTTTCAATCCATTTGCAGCAACAATAACAACAACAACAGAACAACTACAATAACAACAACAATTTATCAATAACAACAACAATAAGAACAACAACAGAACAACTACAATAACAACAACAATAACAACAACAACAGAACAACAACAGAACAACTACAATAACAACAACAATAACAACAACAGAACAACTACAATAACAACAACAATAACAACAATAACAACAACAGAACAACTACAATAACAACTACAATAACAACTACAATAACAATAACAATAACAACAACAATAACAACAGAACAACAACAGAACAACTACAATAACAACAACAATAACAACTACAATAACAATAACAATAACAACAACAACAGAACAACAACAGAACAACTACAATAACAACAACAGAACAACTACAATAACAACAACAATAACAACTACAATAACAATAACAATAACAACAACAATAACAACAACAACAACAGAACAACAACAGAACAACTACAATAACAACAACAATAACAACAACAGAACAACAACAATAACAACAATAACAACAACAGAACAACTACAATAACAACTACAATAACAACTACAATAACAACAACAATAACAACAACAATAAAAACAACAATAACAGCAACAATAACAACAACAACAGAACAACAACAGAACAACTACAATAACAACAACAATAACAACAACAGAACAACTACAATAACAACAACAACAACAACAACAGAACAACTACAATAACAACAACAATAACAACTACAATTGTCACGAGCGAGTGAGCGAGGATCAGTAGTTACGAGAAGAGGGTTAGAATAAAGTTAACCCACGGGCCACGGGGTAATGAAAGGCGTGCATGTTGTGAGTGGTGGGGGTCTGAATGAGGCGAGAGCGCTGTATTACTATCACTGCACACGAAGACGTCCAAGAAAGCGGACGCAGGAGAAAGCCCCAGAGGGCGAACATAAGGAGAGCAGTCGGAAGACTTGGGAGTAGTGTTTTTCCAGTGATGACTGGTAGGTGAAACGATGATTGATAATAGTTATGATTGATGTATTATATTCGTCTATGACCATGATGTAAATAAGTATATGTGAGGAATGTGGAAGTCCTTGATACTGTATATAGCAATGTGCGCCATGAGCGATAGATGAAAGTTGAGTTCATGGATTTGTAGCGAGAGTGAGTATTGTGTACTACGGTGGAGGTGTGTTACCGTAGGATGTTTGGTGAGTGAAATGTGAACTATTGTGTGTACGCTTCATGAGTTGTAATGAGGGGTGAGGTGATTAGAAATGGTATGGTATTATACCAATGTAATGTTATTCTTGTAGGTGCCGGGGTCGGGCCGAAGAGCGCCGCCTACGGTGAGCACAGGGGATAGGCCAGCATAGGGCCGGAGGCCACACATAGGCCAGGAAGGAAGCTGTCGGTGCAGGACAGTAGAGGCACATGAGTCGTGGCAGTCTGGCCACCGACAGGGACGTATATATGATCGTGAATGTGCTATTGAAATGCTAATGTGCTATTGCCCTGTTGATGTGCTATTGAAATGCTAATGTGCTATTGCCATGTTGATGTGCTATTGAAATGCTAATGTGCTATTGCCATGTTGATGTGCTATTGGAATGCTAATGTGTTATGGCAATAGGAAGGGGCTATTGAGAGACTGCGGTGCCAGTGAAATATTAATGTGCTATTAAGACCCTGAGAGGAGAGGCTGAGGCCGAAGTGTCTTTAGAAAGTAACTACCGGGTTGTGGACCCGAGGAAGAGTGCATGTGGGAATAAGGCCGTTGGACGGTAGTAAATTCAATAATATAGTGTATGTAGTTGCACTTTTATCTGTATCTTTATGTATAATAAATGTGTGAGTCTGATGGGTTGTTCTGTTAAGTGTTATACTTGTTCGTTCGTGATTGTTGTCTTGTTATAATTATTACATCTCCCAGTCTGGGATTTGTGACAACAATAACAATAACAATAACAACAACAATAACAACAACAATAACAACAACAGAACTACAATAACAACAACAATAACAACAATAACAACAACAGAACAACTACAATAACAACTACAATAACAACAACAATAACAACAACAATAAAAACAACAATAACAGCAACAATAACAACAACAACAGAACAACTACATAACAACTACAATAACAACAACAATAACAACAACAACAGAACAACTACAATAACAACAACAATAACAACAACAACAGAACAACTACATAACAACTACAATAACAACAACAATAACAACAACAACAGAACAACTACAATAACAACAACAATAACAAAAACAACAGAACAACTACAATAACAAGAACAATAACAACAACAATAACAACAACAATAACAACAGAACAACTACAATAACAACAACAATAACAACAACAGCAGAACAATACAATAACAACAACAATATCAAAAACAACAGAACAACTACAATAACAACAACAATAACAACAACAATAACAACAACAACAGAACAAAAACAATAACAACAACAGAACAACAACTGCAAATAATCTGTCCCTTAAGTTGTGATATGCAGGGATTATCAAAGTTTACCAACGCACGAGTTTTGTGGTGGTAAATAAAAATGTTATTTATGTTTCATTTGTGAGATTGGAATTTTATTTTCCACACAGCCACAAACGGGATTCAATTGTAAAAATAAATAAATGAAAATGAATTACACTGAAGTGATTGGAAACTGTGTCTGAGGGGCAGAAGATAGATATCTTCCATATTTGGTTCAGACTCTTTAGTCGAGAGATGCTACATTCGTTAAAGTATATGGTGGTTGCACGTGTAAGAAGGTGACTTTTCTGGTGTCGTAAACTGTATCTTAGATCGCACAGAGAAGAGTATTAGGACTCCCTGGTCGTCAGTACCTATTTTATGAAGTGGACGAATAATGTATTTAAAAACAAACAGAGAACGTTATAGCCGATCTTTTTAGCCATTTGTCATTCGGAGCAGTAGTATTTCGTAATGAGGTATACTGATGTGAGTTTTCCGAATGGATTGTATGCGTGAGCAATGTTCTGTTTTGCTGGCAAATGTTATGTGAGCATTGTGCGTCTGTGGGATATGCATTTGGGACCTGTGTGCCTTTGATATAGACTAGTATTTAACGTAGTACTGTTTCTGATGTTGTGACAATAAAGTTCCTGACAACAAGATAATACACTTATATGTTAACTTATTTATCTTATCATCTTTAGACATAAGACATAGAAACATTCATCTCTCATACAATCTCGCCCTTTCCCCGAAGTTCATCCTTGCACTCAACTCCCTGTCTTCTTAAAGTTTAAACAAAAACAACATCAACATAAACAAGGAGGAAAGCAACAACAACAACTGCAACTACAGCGACAACTACAAAAAGAACTGCAACTACAGCGACAACTACAAAAAGAACTACAACAACACCAAAGATACGTTGTCTTCGATTGACAAAATATTTTTTAATTTGTATCGGTTTGGTCTCAGGCTTGAACTTCCTTTGAATCAACTAGAGAGACAAATTTGTTTCGTCTATCCAGTGCGGGTCGTTTAATTCCATAGTCCAGAGAAAGATAGAGAAGATCGTTTTAGCCCTTCACAATTAACTTCAACAGGACACTTTAGCTAGATGTGTGCCATACTTCACTCAGGCTCCTTACCATGTCACGTCATGTATGCCATCTAGTCCACAAAACCGAGACAAAACGATCTGACTCCGTGCACAATGGCGCTAATTTATAATCTTTGCGTCGGACGCTGGAAACTGGCGTGTCTCCGTCGATTTGCAGGTAAATAAAGACGTCCAGGCTTCGTTGAACTTTTTAGACATTCTGATGTAGATGATGAAATTGGCCCCGCAGCAAATACATTGAATTGTGTCGTCCAGGCTGCGTAGAAAGTTCAGCATAGAGTCCTGTGTTGATTTATCAGCTACATAACCGTAGACAAACACACCTCCTGTGTACACTCGCGAAAAGATAAACAGCAAGCACACAGCGACCAACATCCGGGAAACTCTCCAGTCAAACGCAGTATTCAATGACGTCATTTGAAGCCTGTTTCTACTGACACGAACCAGCTTGTAAACAATGGCCGAGCAGCTGGAAATAACGATAGCCAATTTTCCATTGTTAATGACAAAAACTAAAACAAGATCACTGAAAATGCTCAAGCCCTCGGAATGTTCTCGATAAAAATCAGACTGTGCGACTATAAGCACGGTCGTATTCAGTACTGCATTGTATGATGCCGTGATTGTAAACCCTTTGAAATACGGTGAAAACATGGCAAAGGTAGGCAGATAAATGATAAAAAATAGGACCATTTGGATTCTTCTTAAAGTTATCCACCTTGTTGCATGGAAAGGAAAGAAAACTGCGATGAATCTTTCAACAGCTATGACGACTGTGTGATGTGTCGACAATAATAACATCATCCGGCTAAAGATCATGAAGTAGATTTGGGTGTAGGCCTGGTAGGTGTGTCCCAGTACAGGGTTGATCTGGTGCACGATACACTCGGCTCTGTACACCACAAGTGTCCACTGGTAGAGGAAATCACACAGTGCCATGGAGGCCAGAACTAGATTGGTCGAATCTCCCAGACCGACACGCCACAATACAGCCATAGTGAAGACATTACCTATCATACCCAGTACACCAAACAGGTGCACCAGATAGCAGTTTATCACCATGGTGCCCAGAGTTAGGTCAGCATAATCGCACCGATTGTCTTTGGTGGATGGCCACAGGGAAATAATATTACTGTCATTCATCCTTGTTCTTGCAGACTTTATCGTGAAATATGAAACACAAGACACTGCAGTGTGTTTTTAAGGTGGTAGCCCACTGAGCCGAACGTTCTGTGAGTCTGTTTTGACACAGTGCGTGAGATCTCTCTTTCCGTCAGCAACTGGCTCAACACAGTTTTGACACAGTGCGTGACATCTCTCTTTCCATCAGCAACTTAACCGACACAGTTTTGACACAGTGCGTGACATCTTTCTTTCCATCAGCAACTAACTCAACACAGTTTTGACACAGTGCGTGACATCTTTCTTTCCATCAGCAGCTGACTCGACACAGTTTTGACACAGTGCGTGAGATCTCTCTTTCCGTCAGCAGCTGACTCAACACAGTTTTGACGCGCTCATACTACCGAGACAGAAGTGTTTTAGTATCACACGCGCCCCCCGTTTAACTCTAAAGTTTACATCTAACACTAAAGCCGAAACAAATAGATTTTGCTGTTCACCATCGATGCATCAGCCTTATAGTTTACTTGTCTCAAGTTTTCACATAAACGGCCAGAGACATGAAGGAAATAGGCTTAAACTTGTCTTGACAAAATTGTCAATTTGAAACGCATCCACAAAGTGGCTTAAAAATGCACCACTCATTTTCAGAATTGTAACTTTTAGAGATTAGATTTCAGATTTCTTAAAATACTGAAATTAGTTTCATCTCCACAAAGAATACCAACAAACGGCCTTAACAAAATCAAAGACAGCCCGCCCCAACAACGTCTTAAAATTATTAGATTAAAAAAATTTTTTACAAATATGCATGTAGTTAAAAGCATTATTTAGGAAAATATATGCCTGCGGATTCCTCTATGTAAACAAAAAAGAATAAACTGTACATTCGATTTTCGCAAATCCCTAATTTGCAAAAATCACGGAAAAGTAGGGCTTAGAAGTTGGTGATTATGTAACATTTCTTTATAGAAAAATGACACAGACCAAACAGTTCAATGAGAAGCCACTGTCAAATAAATGGCAACAATTATACGGAACATCTATATCATTTGACCGGTCATATGTTCATTTTAAGCCTCTTAACAAAAAATTAAGCGTTCCCTGCCTTTGTAATTACAATTTGTCCAATGTTTTTTTAAAATTTCAATTGTACATAATGGGGCGGAGCGGCGAAGGGAAGCCATCTTTTCTTGAAATAACTATGAGAGATAGGTGAAGGCTGCTTAACGTGAAGGGGACAAGGTGGTCTAGAGGCAAGGTGCTCGCCTCTCATGCCAAGGGTCTCGGGTTCTAAACCCGGCCAGTGCAGGCATGTTGGAAAGTGGATTTTTCTCATATTTTCAAGACCCTGGTCCTATTGGGGGGTAGGATCGAGTAGTTCTTGGAAATTGGATTTTTCTCATATTTTCAAGTCCCTGGTCCTATTGGGGGGTAGGATCGAGTACCTAGTCTTCTCGGATAAGGACGAAAAATTTCGGTGGGCCCGTGTGCACGTTGCGCACGTTAAAGATACCTTGGCAGTTGGAAATCGTAAAGAGCAGGCCGAAAGGCCGCTGCCCGGGCAAAATTGAAATTAATAGATTAAAATTTATCCATATCATCCCCCCCCCCCCCCGCCAGAACAAGAAATAATAAAACAAGTAAAGTGAGGTGTAAATGCCAAGGGCAGCGAACCTCCTAAAATAAAGACCTCAAATCAGCTGCTTAACGTGAATGGAATCTGATATCATTTTACATTCATATCGCAAAAAAATTATAATCTCATTGGTTAATTTACCCCGAACTGTTTCAGCATGAATATTAAGACCTCATTAGAGACTGAGATATTGAAGTACATTCAGCAGTGATGACCGTATCTCACTCAGATACGTTAACGGCTCATTTTCAGCTAATATAACCGCTTAAATATGACACCACCATAAGATTTAAGGCCCCTTTGCACTGTACGGTCTTTTAGATGGGTTTTACGTACGTATGACAGTCCGAAACTGCGGGTGCAGAGGATTTGCGTAGTTTATAATTATGCATCTTACTATTTCACTGTGAACATTTCCATGGGACATGTAGAAAAGGGCACGTCTGCAAGACGCATGCGTCAAAGAAAATACGTCAAAGACAATACTCTTCGTGGAAAGCGGCATTAAGAGTGCTAAATCAGTGGGCCAACTGCTCAATACAGGGATCGACAATCTCACACAGTCGAAGAGCCGTATATGAGATTTTCGATATAATTCAACTATAGAGTGAGCGTGTTGCACGCATGAACGTCTATTATATTAGACATATTGTATTTAGGTCTTTATTTTAGGATCGGAGGTTTCGCTGCTCCTGGCATCTGCACCGCACTTTTCTTTTCTTTTTTTTTTTTTTGAATTTCTTATCCGTTTCTGTGTTTTGTGGTGGGGATTAGATTTTTGGAATCCCCCCCCCCCCCCCCCCGGGCTGCAGCCTTGTTCGGCCTGCTCTTCTCGACTTTCAATTTCTAAGGTACCTTTAACGTCCGCAACGTGCACACTGGTCCTCCCAGTTTTCCGTCCTTATCCGAGAAGACCAAGTGCTCGATCCCCCCTGCCATAGGATCAGGGACAGGAATTCCTCCCCCTCATCCCCCCCCCCAAAAAAAATAAAAAATAAAACATTCCAACATGCCTGCACCGACCGGGGATCGAACTCGGTACCCTTGGCATGAAAGGCGAGCACCTGTCTCCATACCAGAAATATTTTACCCATTTAAGCATTTTGATTTACCAGCAGTTCAGAAAAGAAAAGAGCCACATGTGCAAGCCCCTGGCTGTCGAACCTTGGCTTAATACTTAGGCCTGTGCCGCACTCGGTCAACTATGTTTTGCATCTGTTTTGTCTTAGTGTAGGAGGTTTCTCTTTCCCCCTGCTCACTCAAGACAGGGATATTCCACGTAATATGTTACCTAAGAGCCATTTTTCAAACCATGTCTGGGGAAAAAAATTAACGGTTGTGTTGTAATGGGTAGTAATTAAATTAACATTCTGTTTATCATTATCTTCTTTGAGTGACCATGTGACCGGGCGACCATCTCGGAAAAGAGCACATGTTTACAACCTCCCAGCAGTTACCAAGAGTATGTCCCATCAGTTACTCAGACTAATTGCCCCAGTGTGCTTAAAAGTAAAATTTGATTATTTATGCTTTTTCTGTATGCTCAAAATGCATTTTTTGAATGCAGAAAAACATTGTTCACTAATCCTGTTCTTTTGGTTTCACAAATTTTGCAGTTTCATTTTGCTATGTAAAAAGAATGGACTTTTTTCTGTCCCATCAGTTACCAACTAAATGTAAAGTGAAGGTACTTGAATGGGCGCATCTTAATCTTTATTATTTAAAACACATTTTTATCATTTCTGTACCATTTTTCTGGAGGATTGATCAATCCGTTTTGAAGTAATGGTTGGTTATTTACATGTATTTAGTGACCTTTTCTTTCTTAAAAAAGTATTGTCAGTTACCGTGGAATGTTCCGACAATTAAGAGACGCGCCCGAACAAGCAAAACAAATCTGTTTCAGTCTCACCAGGAGGGCGAGGTAAGGTTTAACTTCATAGACTACATCTGGCACTAAAACTGAGGCAAAAGACTTGGCGCAGTGTGCTGTTAGCCGTATGGTAACGCAGAGTCCTTCTATGGCGCTTTCGAAAGCAAGGTATTTTTGTACTCGTAGAGTGTTGAACTTTTAAGGTAAGTGTCGAATTCTCAGGTTCCATGCCATGTTACTTCATGTAATAAGCCTGTTATTCAGTTATGATATATTATCTATGTGATGATGCTTTAGATGTGTGTACCATGTATATGCTCTGAAAGCGCTCTGTGAAAGTGATAATAAAGATAATAAAGTGATTCTTATCTCATATAATTTTGTTGCTTCTCATGAAACGTCATCGCGGGTGGTTGGCGAGCGCTTGTGGTAAGGTCTCATGTGTTTTAGGTCTTTATTTCAGGGGGTTCGCTGACTTGGTATTTAGGCTTCACTTTTCTTGTTCTTATCTCTGTGCATTTTTGTGGCACCGATTAGTTTTTGAGAATTTTGCCGGGGCAGCGGCCTTGTTCGGCCTGCTCTTCTCTACTTTCAACTGCCAAGATATCTTTAACGTGCGCAACGTGTACACGGGCCCTTCGAGTTTTTCGCCCTTATCCGAGAAGAGTAGGTGCTCGATCCTGCCTACCATGGGATCAAGGACAAGAATTCCCCTTCCCCCCCCCCCCCCCACCAAAAATAATTCCAACATGTCTACACCGACCGGGGATCGAACCCGTTACATTCGGCACGAGAGGCCAAGACTTTGCCTCTGGACCAACGTGCCCCCCTGGTAAGATCTCTTTCTGCCCTCTCATTCTATCAAATCAGTCTGCCCTTTTACTTTTCTCTTGTACAATATGACCTTTACCGTGTGGACCTGCTTCCTCTGTAACTCATCAACAACTCAACTGCAGCTGGTTCAGTTCTTAACAGTGAAGGAGCCCGGGGGTAGGGGGGTGAATTGAGGGGCTATGTGGTGGAGACATTGAGTGGAACGGGGTGGGTGGATCAGACGGTAAATGATCTTATCTTAAAGTTTTCTTGATTCCTTGTTTGTTGTTAGTTTTTTCCCCTGCAATTTCTCACCAGTACGTCCATTCCGATACGTTTTCAATGTCCATCTACAGCTCAGAAGTTTAAAAAGAAACTTCTTACGATAAAATAGTTGTCTCAGTTCAAATACATTTAAAAAAGCCATCCGGCTATTGTGGATTTTGGAGGTTTTCTGTATTGTTGAAGGGGAGGTAGGTGCCACAGTTGATATGCCAGAGCTGTACATGGTTACCCCCTCTCTCTCTCTCTCTCTCTCTCTCTCTCACTCACTCACTCACTCTCTCACACTCACTCACACACACACACACGCACGCACGCACGCACGCACGCACGCACGCACGCACGCACACACACACACACACACACACGCAAATAAACACATACAGTAAACTTAAGTTCAAGAACCATATTTGTTTCATAACAAAAGTATGTTTCAATCCATTTGCAGCAACAACAACAGAACAACTACAGCAAAGAAACTGTCCCTTAAGTTGTGATATGCAGGGATTATCAAAATTTACCAACGCACGAGTTTTGTTGTGGTAAAGAAAAATGTTATTTATGTTTGATTTGTGGAGATTGGAATTCCACACAGCCACAAATGGGATTCAATTCTAAAAAAAAAAAATGAAAATGAATTACACTGAAGTGATGGGAAACTGTGTCTGAAGGGCAGAGGATAGATATCTTCCGTAGTTGGTTCAGACTCTTTAGACGAGAGATGCTATATTCGTTAAGTATATTGTGTTTGCACGTGGAAGAAGGTGACATTTCTGGTGTCGTAAACTGTATCTTAGATCGCACAGAGAAGAGTATTCGAACTCCCTGGTCGTCAGTACCTATTTTATGAAGTGGACGAATAATGTATTTAAAAACAAACAGAGAACGTTATAGCCGATCTTTTTAGCCATTTGTCATTCGAAGCAGTAGTATTTCGTAATGAGGTATACTGATGTGAGTTTTCCGAATGGATTGTATGCGTGAGCAATGTTCTGTTTTGCTGGCAAATGTTATGTGAGCAATGTGCGTCTGTGGGATATGTATTTAGGACCTGTGTGTCTTTGATATAGTATTTAACGTAGTACTGTTTCTGATGCTGTGACAACAAAGTTCCTGACAACAAGATAATACAGTTATATGTTAACTTATTTATCTTATCATCTTTAGGCATAAGACATAAGAAACATTCATCTCTGATACAATCTCGCCCTTTCCCCGAAGTTCATCCTTGCACTCAACTCCCTGTCTTCTTAAAGTTTAAACAAAAACAACATCAACATAAACAAGGAGGAAAGCAACAACAACAACTGCAACTACAGCGACAACTACAAAAAGAACTACAACAACACCAAAGATAAGTTGTCTTCGATTGACAAAATATTTATAAATTTGTATCGGTTTGGTCTCAGGCTTGAACTTCCTTTGAATCAACTAGAGAGACAAATTTGTTTCGTCTATCCAGTGCGGGCCGTTTAATTCCATAGTCCAGAGAAATATAGAGAAGATCGTTTTTGCCCTTCACAATTAACTTCAACAGAACACTTTAGCTAGATGTGTGCCATACTTCACTAAGGCTCCTTACCATGTCACGTCATGTATGCCATCAAGTCCACAAACCCCAGGCAAAACGATCTGACTCGGTGCACAATGGAGCTAATTTATAATCTTTGCGTCGGACGCTGGAAACTGGCGTGTCTCCGTCGATTTGCAGGTAAATAAAGACGTCCAGGCTTCGTTGAACTTTTTAGACATTCTGACGTAAATGATGAAATTGGCCCCGCAGCAAATACATTGAATTGTGTCGTCCAGGCTGCGTAGAAAGTTCAGTATAGGATCCCATGTTGATTTTTCAGCTACATAACCGTAGAAAAACACACCTGCTGGGTACACTCGCGAAAAGATAAACAGCAAGCACACAGCGACCAACATCCGGGAAATTCTCCAGTCAAACGCAGTATTCAATGACGTCATTTGAAGCCTGTTTCTACTGACACGAACCAGCTTGTAAACAATGGCAGAGCAGCTGGAAATAACGATAGCCAATTTTCCGTTGTTAATGACAAGAACTAAAATAAGATCCCTGAAAATGCTCAAGCCCTCGGAATGTTCTCGATGAAAATCAGACTGTACGACTATTAGCACGGTCGTATTCAGTATTGCATTGTATGATTCCGTCATTGTGTAGCCTTTGAAATACGGTGAAAATATTGCAAATGTAGGCCGATAAATGATAAAAAATAGGACCATTTGGATTCTTCTTAAAGTTATCCACCTTGTTGCATGGAAAGGAAAGAAAACTGCGATGAATCTTTCAACAGCTATGACGACTGTGTGATGTGTCGACAATAATAACATCATCCGGCTAAAGATCATGAAGTAGATTTGGGTGTAGGCCTGGTAGGTGTGTCCCAGTACAGGGTTGATCTGGTGCACGATACACTCGGCTCTGTACACCACAAGTGTCCACTGGTAGAGAAAATCACACAGCGCCATCGAGGCCAGAACGAGATTGGTCGAATCTCCCAGACCGACACGCCACAATACAGCCATAGTGAAGACATTACCTATCATACCCAGTACACCAAACAGGTGCACCAGGTAACAGTTGACCACCAAGGTGCCCAGGACTAGGTTAGTGTCAACGGATATAGAGTCCGGAGAAACTGCATGAGAATATTCACTTAAATTGCCGTACATGTTCGTTATGTAGAGTTAGGCAATTTTCCACCCTAAATTGATTTTGTTCAAACAAAACAACACCATAAAACTCTCTCTTGAGGCTTTCAACTGTTGGTCTTCAGTTTTCAACACTTCACTTTGCCTTGAAAGCAAAATAATTTTTTTCTAACGGACTCGCTGTTTTCCACGCTAAATTGATTTTGTTCAAACAAAATGCTGCAAAACATTTAAGCAAATGTCAGAGTGTGCATTTGTTATACCTCTTCTACATAAGAAAAGATCTCCAGTTTTTCAGAAAATGGAGATAGAACAAACAAGGACTAAGGTCTGTCTCAGCGAGTCCCAAATTAGGAAACAGATGTGTTGGTTTGAATACATCTATTCATGCTACATCGAAAGTGGAATTGGGCTGGATGTGAATTACAATAGCTGGACAAAACGCTGCACTGAATGGCTTTGGAGGACAGGAAGAAGAACAAGAGGACGACCAGGACGAAGATGGCAAGATGACGTAAAACATAGAGGAGGAACATCAGGCAGAGAGGTGTGGAGATCATTATCAGAGGGCAAAATCCTGCAGCGAATGCAGATTGTTATTTCCCCGTTCACAACTATCTGGTTACATGTTTTATACACGCCTTATTTAAATGTGAGGCGAAAAGAATACAGTTTACACAATACACTTTATTACACATAAGCCTTGAAGTCGCTGGGAACAAAGTACAGAATTTATGACCTGCTCTGAAGCTGTAGATTATGTAAAGCAGATATATAGGCAACCTTTCAAATAGTAAGGGCCAGACTTCAAACGTGTGAGGATGCAGAAGACCAGGTACTCTCATCTCATTCTAAAGCCCCTATATACATGTAAATGGTGGGTGATTTCAAACAAAAATGTTCACCGTCGTCTCCCCTCATCAATGAGCTTTGCCTGAAAGATACTTTAAAATTCGGACTTAAGCTCAAGCCATTGGGAACAAAAATTAATGGCATCATAGTCCCAAAACTTATTACTTTTCTCTTTGACTTATGATCTCGGAGTTCTCATTTCATCAATCTCCATTTTCTGACAAACTAGAGATCTTTTATAATGTAGAAGATGATTTTGACTTTTGTTTAAAATGCGTTGTGGAACTTATCAAGCTGTTTCACAGTTCCGATTTATTCTAAATCCTTATCACATTAACTAAAGCCGCGAACATATAGCGTGGAATTTCTCAGTTGTGCAAAAAGTAGAGTTGGAACAAACAAGAACAAAGGTTGCCATTCGCCTTAGAAAACTGTCACACCTGCATGATATCAAACCATGCCAATATCATACAGCCATGAAAGACAGGTTGTGCCAAAACTACCTTGGAACTATTTCATTTACACAAGCAATCTGCGCACACAGACTTTTGTCACTAAGTCTGGCGTTTTTCGTTCTTATTCGGAAATGGATGATTTATGGCTAATGTGTTTACTTTCTGAGCACAATGGCTTCGAGAAGGGCTTTTTCCCCACGTTTGATTATAAATGATACAACTCCCACTGCATTTTTAGCAATGCCTGTCACTGAGCTTAGAAATGTCACTTTAGAAGAAATATCCGCCCATAAAATTGCGTTTCAGATGACAGAAGATTGGGAGAGTTACAGATAAGATGTATTTATGGATTAGAGAGGCCGATTGCTGTGATCTTATCAACGAGACCGTGAATTAAAAAACAAAAAATGACTATAATTTAAAGTCTGTGTGTGATATCTGTGTAGACCAGTGTTTCTCAGCCTTTCTTGTCCCACGCCCCACTCCAATTAAAAAAAAAAAGTAAAAGAAAAAAAAAGTGCGCATGACCATGATAGGACAGAGTTAGTATACAGTCTATACCAAAAGATTTGAAAAAAAAATAATTACGGATTCAGTATATATATACATTTAAAAGAAGCTTAAATTAAAACTTTATTTCAAGTTTTATTCACTATTCAACAGCTCTTTATCTGTACAGTTAAGTTAAAATACAATATAAAATTAAGATTTATGAAAAATCCCTACGCTCCATTCTGAAGTCCCCCCCCCCTCCCCCACCCCTTGAGAGACACTGGTGTTAGGCGATAAGGGATATCTGGTTACTTAGACAACGAGAAGTCTAATGCAAGAGTGTATCGGGGATTAACCCCGTGCCTTAAAAGAGGGGGCCACCACACGCCAGATTTCATATTTATTATTGGATCGCTGTATTTCACCCCTGCTTCAAGTGCACAAAATACGAGGTGGGAGATTCTGTACGCCTTCAACCACGCCTCCACCCACTTTCCAGATGCTACGCCACTGGTCTAACAAAAAGAAACATGTAATGATCATGATATTATACAGTCGCTGTGTAATATCAATCTGATTACTGGGTCTGCGTGCATTCAAAAGGAAGGAACATCTTACCCCTTTCATCTCTTTGTCAAGATGTTCAGTTTTAATTACTAGCTAGAAATCTGCCCCCCCCCCCCGTCTCTCTCTCCCCTTATCTTTTTTATGCGTTTATTCTTTATAATAATAATTGCATTTTCAAGCTCTGTATGAATATATAATTTCCTGTGCAAGGCAGCCTCGAATACAAAGGGCAGATTCATATTCTAATATAACACATACATTCAACTGGACGCGACGCTTTGTTCGAAAAGAGATACATTGTCATTACTTTCCCCCGACAACGATGACAATAACTTCGGGCCTACAACTATAATAAGTTTCACTTGAATAACTGCGCCTGTACAGATAATGCTTTGGAAACAATTGTGTTATTCTGATAGCCAAATTACCGTTGTCTTCAGTTTCATAGCCAAGAGCTCATTGGTTTTCAAGCTTTACTGTTTTCTAACGTGGACCCACAGATCCTTTCTGAGAGAGGCTAAGATCTATAACTTGATAACGGCATAATTATGTCAGACTTATGCCAAAAGTCAACTGACAGTTCAATGCATTCCGGAGCATGAGGGCTACCAGATAATGTATTAGACAAAGAAAGGCGCCTACAGGAAAATTTAATAATTCAGTAGAATCATAATGGCATAAGTCTCCAAATCTCCGGAAAACAAACAATTTTTTTTGCTTAATATCTCAAACGTACCAAAAAATGATTTCTATCATTAGCGTTGAGCAGTGACGATATATATATAATACTCCTTGATTATACTATATGTAGTGTGTAGCTTGATTCTCAGAGACTGATCAATTAGAATTTCATAAATACATTTGTAGCTGGGAAAAAGCTGTATAAAATAGTTTAAATATAGTGTATCTGTATTGCTGATAATGTTTGGGGCATTTTTTCGTGTTTTTTTTTTTGTGCCCTTGGACTCAAGGCCATTAAATAATGCATACTACGTATGTGACAGTCACCATCCGTTGTTTCATCAAATGTCCAGATTGTCCATTAACAAGAGAATTATACATATCATTATCAAAGCAAACAGAGAAAGATACAGAGGATCGTTTTGGCCCTCCGCTTTTCGCCTCAACAAAACATTATTTTATCATTAGGGACACGATGGCCTAGAGTAGAGGCAAAGTGCTCGCCTCTCATGCCGAAGGTACCGGGTTCGAATCCCGGTCAGTGCAGGCATGTTGGAAGTTTGGGATTTTTCTCATATTTTCCTGTTCCTGGTCCCATGGTAGATAGGATCGAGCACCTAGTCTTCTCGGAAATGGACGAAAAACTCGGAGCGCCCGTGTGCACGTTAAAGATACCTTGGCCGTTGGAAATTGAGAAGAGTAGGCAGTATAGACCACTGCTCGGCAAAATTAAATAAAATGTATCCCTAATTCTCTCTCCCCCAACACACACACACACACACACACACACACACACAAAACCACCGACCGGCGCTGCACTGTGGCGACGACATATCTGTTCCAGTTGTAACTGGACTGCAATGGCACTAAGGCAAATTTCCCAAATGGGATTAAAGAAGACTACAAAATACAAGTACAGAAATACAACAAAAAATATTATGGCTAGATGTATACCATATTGTACTAAGGCATTCCATGTTACTTCATGTAACAAGCCTGTTATTGAGTTGTGATATAATATTTACCTGATGATGTGTGTAGCGTCCTAGACATACGGGCTAACAATGTTGTCCGCAGCCCTCGTCGACTCCTCGTGTGCTAGTTTTACTTTTCTGTGATGTCTCGCTGTGTGACGTAATTGTTTATTGTAGTTCAGTCGAGAATGTACCAAATCATTCATGTCGGAGTAATTACGCTAGGTTGGCCCTGGAGTGACGCATTTTTGTGACGTGTCTATGTGCGATTAGGTGGCCTTTATGCATTCCGTAGTTTCTGGATTTCCCGTTCGTGAACATTGTATCTAGATGGGTATATTAATTATTAGGATGGCAAGCGAGTGAGTGCGTGCGCAAGGGTCAGTTATTCCGAATGTGGGCAAGATCCCGTCATTTTGTGTGTGCAAAACCCAATCTAGGTTTTTGTAACTGCGTGCCTTCCTCGTAAGTATGCTGTGAGATATCCAAGGTTCATCTGCAGTCATTAAAAGTTAATGTTAATCGTTCATCGGATCCTGTTTTCATTTATTTCTACGACAGTTCGAGACAGTTTCGTTTTTAAAGGGTAACAGCTCAGATCACCTGACTCTCCCTATCTTAACGTGCTGAAAGTTATATCAACTGTTACAATGTGTTAGATGTGTGTACCATGTATGTACTCTTAAACGCTATGTGCGGGTGAATTTCTCTCATAGGATCACAAAGTGATAAAGGAATTTGAACCTGACTGAGATGGATTATGGCACACATCTAGCTAAAATGTCTCGTTGAGGCCAATTGCGAAGGACAAAAACAATCCTCCGTATCTTTCTCTGCTTGTTTTGACGTGCATTTTTCTGATAAATCCCATATCACATGCAGCAAAATCGATCAAGTGCATTATTGAGGCGAATTGCAGATTATTGTGTGATTAGGAGGAGAACAAAGCCACGCAAAATGGATTAAGTGCGTAATTGAGGCGAATTGCAGATTATTGTCTGATTAGGAGGACAATAAAGCCCTGCGACATTAATATAGGGAGAAATAGTCCATGTTTCTCAACCTTTTTTGTCCCACGCCTCACTTCAATCTTATCATAAAAAAATAGAGAAATTCATTGTGGAGCAATTTTGGCCCCACCCCCCTTTTTTTTTGTTCCACGCTACAGAATAAATGACAGTTTCAAAAGCTATAAAATTTAATTTCTTAAATGTCAATTAATCCAGCCTAATCGCTTTTGTGTCGACCGATTATCTTGATTCAAGTTTCAAGTATTTCTAAATTAAAAGTTGTAAAAATGTAAAATACAATGATCTTTGTTTTGGCTCCCTGTATTAAGCCCACCTCACCGGAAACGATATTAATACGCGGTCAGTTCGATGTGCGCAATTTCCTTACCAGAAATGGGTGCGTAGTGCTCTGGTGCGCATGGAATCTATAGACCATTTTCACTTCCGTGTTACGGTTGTTTGCGGGGAGCCGCACGACTTCGAAAAGCACGGTGTAGGGCAAAAACCTCCACTTGCCTTAGTGATGGCATCTGAATAGGTGCACAGTTTAAGCAAAGATGCATTTTTATGCCAGAACCAGCACGTAACCGGTTTATACAGTTGGGTGCCCAACAAGAGGATGGCATCGTTCGACCGTTGTCCACCGCTTCCGCCCTACAAGTGGGGCACGCCGCCATTTTGTTTGCAAATCACGTGATATGGAGGACGGTAAATGAAAAGGGTCCTGTAAGACCGTAGAATATGGGAAGCCTTCTAGACCGAAACAGAGAGAGATAGAACAGTGGGTTTACGGATTTATCCCGGATAATGCCGGGTACCTCATCTAGTTTTCAACAACAACAAAAAAAGAAAGTGCGCCCCACCATGATCGGGCACAATTACTATAAATTATAGCATATATACAAAAGATTTGAAGAATATTCATATATATATATTTTTTAGTATTATAAGCATTCAAAAGAGGGCTTAATTAAAGGTTTACTTCAAGTCAAGTTGTATTCACTTGTTTCTTATTTTCACTGTGAAATTATTATATGACCCGACCCAATTTCAAACAGCTGCCGTTTTGCATATAATGCAGTTAGAGTTCTGGAATATTTTTTACTTTTCCTAAAATTCATTTTTGCTAATGTATGCCAGTATCAAATAAAAATATACACTCAGACACAGACCTTCAACAAACTTGCGTAGGGTTTTGTCTATATTCATACCACCCTACTATGTAAGCTTTTCATTTGCTCCCACCTTTCCTGTACCAGCATACGGCCATTAGAGTAGTGAATGCCCATGATAAGTCCTTGCTGTTTGAAAACGTAAGTGCCATTGTACATGAACTATTACGTTCTGAACAACTGAATTTTATGTAATTCACGAATTCACTTTGGTTGTCAAACGCACATAATGCTACCCAGAAACCCTTTCTCAACCATGCAGGCGCACGCATTTCATATGCTAGGAGCATACCTCTCCTCCCCCCCCCCCCCCCCCCCCAAAGACCGTTCTAGCGTCCACATACTTTATGGACACACTTGAAAAACCGGTGTTCTAATGAGAAATCCTCACCGCAAGATACAAATGATCCATCTCCCTGGACTCCACTTTTAAGAATTTTTACTTCAAAGTTTTGAGCTCTTCTGAACAAGTCCAGTGGCGTAGCGTGGGTTGCCAGCGCCTGGTGCAAGGCCAGTATTGCGCCCCCTGACCTCGAGGGCTGCTAGAACAAAGTTTATTTGCCCCGTCATGTTGAAAAACTGTGTAGAATGTTCGAACGTTGAGAGATTTTCTGTGTGGAGGGAGCGCTTTTTTAAAGTTATTATTTCTAATTTATTTTCTTTTTCTTTTGAAAATTTGCGCCCCTGGAATTTTGACCCCTTTTGGGCAAACCCACGCGTGGCACCAGCATGCGTCGCTACTGAACAAGACATGATAATGAAAATGATAAAAAAAAAATCTAGAATATCAGTACGTGTAGTTACTTAAGCTCAACATGTGGACTTGGAATAAATAGGAGACGCCTCGTCTGAAGTTCACTGACGTCTTGAACTCAAGTTTCCCCAAAAGAGGACAGAGATCACTTGTAAACTGGTGTGATCAAATACTGACTGTACTTTATGGCTTACGGAACAGCTAGACAGACAGATATATAGACAGATACTCAAATGGATGGGTAGGCAGGCAAGCAGGTAGGCAGGCAGGAAGACAGACAAACAGACAGACAGACGGACACAGACAGATAGATAGATAGGTATCGAGGGGAGAGAGAGAGAGAGAGAGAGTTGGGGTTTGCGTTTGCTGTCGCCTGTCAGTCTGAAATAGAGAATGCCCCCCCCCCCCCACATACGCACACACAAATGCTGGACAGAGACTCTGGGTGTAATTATCGGGTCGGGACGAGTTTCGATCGTACACGACAATAATAACGCAATGGATCACAATAATAATAATAAGATGATGTGTCTACAAGACCCTGGGGGACATGTGTGGAATCTTCCTGAATACTCAACAGACAAGCAGATAGACATCTGTAATAATTATAGCAAAACACAAATAGTAAACACTTTGGGAGGAGTTCCTTGAGTCACACAATAAAGATATTTCAAGGACGCCACTTTAGAACCGACTGTGAGCAGGGGGTCATACGGGGGCTCTGCCCCCCCCCCCCCCGCCGTGCGAGTTAGTCCTCTAGATGAATCTTTTTATAGTAAAGGTGCTGCTCAACGATTAGCAGTAGCAGTAGCACTTAGAAGATGAAATACGTACCCGACTAAAGTTGTGTAATTCAAATGGTACTCTTTCCACAAGTTTAAAGTAACAAATCTTACCTTTAGTAGTCCATCACCTTCAAATAATCCACAGTGTGACAATACAGTAATCCACAAAACGAATTTCAAAAACACAAAACACAATAGACACACTCGGCTATAACTTTACATTCCTGAAATGAAATCACAATATTTTCACCACAAAACGTTTGCATCCAGCATGAAATATTTCTTCACAATTTCTCCACGAAATGAGAAAAACACTTCCAAACGCTGGATCCAAATCATTATCTTCATAATTTTGTCCTGATCTGAGGAAATCATTTCCAAACATTAGAACTTAAATAAATTTTTTAATGAGCCTCATTATTAATGGCGATATTCAGAAATCAGAACTCGCGGTAAAAAACAAATGCGTGTGAAATTTTTTGAAAAGTGAAAATCGCTCACAACAAACACGCTATCAACACACCGACAAGACCTCTTTATGAATTTTTACAAACAGGATGTGCTTACTTTCGTTATGAAAAGAAAAGTTAAAGCTTCAGTGATTTTTGAAATGGGATTATTTTATGCAATGTTGTTTGTGGTCATCCACGAAGCAGAGACTTCACAACCAGGCTACAAATGACTGGTGTTTTTTTGTTTTTTTATGTTAACCCTTCCTCTTTCATCATCGCCTCCTGACACGTTTCTCATAAGCTTGGCTTCACCCCGCCCCCTTCCCGACCATCTGTTAACGCGCGTGCGGCCATGAGAACAGTGAATGACCATGACATAGCTTTGAACTATTGAAGGGTTAGAATCAGAATAGGTCTATGTGCCATCGGCACTTGTAATTCTAAACCTTTTATTTATTTAAGGCGGTGAGAATGACATGGGATGTAAGTGCCAATGCACTGAAAAAAAAAAAAAACTTGTAATTCTAACCCCTTTAATTATAATCTTCCAAAATATTATTGCATGGGCTACATGTATTTGACCATTTCATTAGAAACAGAATAGTTTGAGTGATATGTAGGATGTACCTCTCCTCCCTCCTCTCCCCCTCCCGCCCCTTTTTTCCCCTACTTTGCCTGAAATTCATCACACTAGTTAGAGTGCGAGGCTCATTCTCCACCCCATTTCTCTACAAATGTTAAAGAACAACGTCACTGTACGACATCTTTGGTTTTCTCATAATTATTTAATATGCTGGTGAATCCCTACCTCCCCCCCCCCCACCCCCACCCCTTTACCCCTCCGAGCATATGTAGTTTATGGGTGGCCGTTTTGTCTTTCTTGTTGTTGTTTTTTGTTGTATTGTTGTTGTTTTCAAATTTGTAATCCACCAGGGTTCTTTCCATATGCTATATCTACTCCTTTAAAACGCAAATGGGAATTTTAAAAAATGGCGATTATGGTTATTTTCATCTCCAAGATTTCCAGGAAGAAAAAGAAACGCCACAAATTTCTCTCAGTTACTCAGTGCAAAACAACAACAAACAAAAAAAAGTGTCTGAAAAGCCTACCCGTTGTACAGAAAGGTTTGGTTTTTGTTGTGTTGCTGTTGTTTTTATTGATGGTGGTAACAATGATGATAATGGTGTTTACTATTATTATGCTATTATTTAGTGAGATTAGAGTACACAATAATGTTGATGTTGTTGTTGTTTCATGGGGGGGGGGGGGCATTTGAAGGTTTGAAACTATCACATTCATTATAGTTTAATAATTTCATTCTTTCGCGTCTGGCATGGGAATCAATAGTACATAAACATTATGTGAGACTTCCCTCTGTGTATGTAACACACAAGATGTTCATAATGAAAAATAATGGAAATTTTCGGCCACACCTGAAAGTATGCTATAACTGAATTGGTATTATTCTATGATGATGTGCTTTTATAATTAACAAATTACCAGAGAACAACAAAGCAAAATACCACTGCTGCAGGTAAGCGTGTGATGTACAGCGCTGTTCGTTTAGCGTCGTTTTAAATGTCCTGCGCAATGCAGTATAGATGATAATGTTTTATGGCCGTGGAGCACTGAGTCAAGTCTGTGTTTCTTCGGTTTTGACTCAGACTCTCTTTGATTCAAATAACGAGACAGACTTGAACTTATACATTGTATCACTATCTCACTTGTGCTCGAAGTCCCTGCAAACTCCAAAAACAGACTTGTTCCAATGCCTAAGGGATCTTAGGCACAAGTTATTTTCATAAGTGCTTCAATTACACGAGGGGCAAATAATAAAAACAGAGAAAGGTAAAAAAAACAAACATTGCATTTACACATCAGAAATCTCACCACTTCATGATAAGGCGTGTTCACAACATTTGAAATCTCGCTTAATCAAACACACATTATGAATTATTTTCAAACGTATTTGTCAGTGGCAAAAAACAAAAATAAAACACACAGACAAGGGAAGTAAGTACTAATATCTTTGTATGGTTGACATTAATAACATGGCGGAAATGAAGGCAGAGAGTTGCAAATTTCTTTTTTGTTTTTGTTTGTCAAAATGATCATTCTAGTGGTTCAAATAATATTTTTTCAATCCATGGAAACATAAAGCTTACTAATATAAATGATGGAAAATTGCTCTGAAGTAAATCTACGCCAGGACTGATTAAATATTCAACATTATTCTCTATGTAATTAATTCGTCCAGAACCAACAAGCTCTGTCGCTGCGACCATGCTGTATATAAGGTAGGCGAGTCTTTTCTATAAGTACATGACAGCCACTTTGGGGAAACCCGGGTGGTCACTGGCTCCTCTTCCCATGCAACGTTAAGGTCCGGCGTGACCAAGGTGCTTGCACGGTCAGTTTTTGTCCGAACTGACCTTTAATGCTTTGGGTCTGGCAAGATTTCCTCCCATAACACGTTGCTAAGGGAATTGAGAGTTGGGGTGGAGTTAGGTCGGGAGTAGGCCGGACAAAACATACGTGTTAGAACCTACTTCCTTTGATCCTGAGGGGCACCGTATAAGAGACATACGTGCTCAGGGTCGTCCTTGTCATGGGAAAAGTGCTCCCGCAACTACATGGTCAAACGGCACACTCGGTGTGCTAGGTAGGGCAGTGTATGCTGGAGTCCCCGTGCCACTTTTTTGTTCTATTTTTCTTGTTGTTGTTGTTGTTTTCCTTATGACTCAAAACATTTGATTTTCTCTTCTTTTTTTCTTCTGATTGTCAACAACACGAGTTCACACGAGTTCACCTCTTTCTCTGTTTTTCTTTTCCTCACTTTTTTTCTGATTGTCAACAATAGCAGTTCACACGAGTTCACCCCTCTCTTTTCCTCAGTTGTTTTAATTATGTGTACATGTATCAGTAGTTGTTGCAGCAGTATTTTATTTCATTTTCGTACCAACATTTCTCCTTTCCCTTCTGGTCTTCCTACTGACTTTTTATGTTTCAATTCATTATCTCTCCTGCTGTTCTTAAAAACATCGCTTAAAAACATAACATGCCGTTCATTTACTACTGTCTATGCTTCTCTGCCAAGACTGTATCAAATTTGGGAGGCTGAAAGCTGAAGGCCAGCCCAAAGTACGATAACAAAAAAACTGTGAAAGGCGTCAAGTGGCTGTTAACGTGCCGACGCGCCATTAAACCCAAACTCAAACTCAAACCCACGTTTCCTGATAATCCACGCAATTCGCCACTTGCTTCGCTTTTCTCCCGCCTTTAGTGTTGTTCTCTGTCTTCCAAAAACCTGTTGCTAGGGGACCGTGGTCAAATTACAAAGCCTTATAGAGAAAATAGTTGCGTTCACTGCTCACCTATAGCTTACTGTGTAAACTACTACGCTTCCCTAACAACAGACCTTCCAAAATAGTTTTCCTGGAATTTCCCATTGCTCTAGTTTCCTTGCTTAATTTCTAGGCATCTAAACTGTATAAAATGATTTTTTCCCCTTATTAAATCATATGTATTTTCCCGGCTCTCTTAATCATTGCACAGTGTGCAGTCTTTGCAAGATGAAAAGAAAAGGCCTGTGGCCAACAGAACCCTCAGTAAAGTTGATAAGAAAGAAAATTAAATGTATAAACACGTCGATATTGCATGATCAAGGTGCAAAATTCAGATTTATTTATAGATTTCAACTTGATATCCCAATATTGTTACGAATAATGCTCGTCTTCCGCAAGTGAAAGAAGAAAATATTTACAACATACTAGTGCTCACACGGACTTCTGGTTGTAAACAGAAAATATTTCCATATCTTTCATTATGTGTTTTTTTTTTCAAACAGTTCAGACAACTACACAGTAGTCACTCCCCTTCCTTCTCCTCTCCTCCAAAACAAGACATCAACGGTTGACCGTATTATTTTCTGTGTACCGTAAACCCGAACTTGCCTTGATTGTTTTTGTGCCCCCACCACACCCCATTCACAGTGGCGGATCTACTGTGAAAGTTAAGTTTCCTGGTCTCTAATCCCGGAGGGGCCGTGCAGAAACTTTTTTTTTCTAATGAGTGAATTTTGGATGTTGCCCTGTTGTTCCTGGTTATGAAGGGGCTCCATATCCTTTCAAGCTTCAGGATCCCAAGAATGTAGGTCCGCCACTGCTCATCCACCCACTCATCCATCCATCTCTCCTCCCATCCATCCACATGGATCTACATCTATCTACATCCATCGACATCTATCCGATCCTATCCACCCATCAATCCACCATCCACATATTTTCACCCAGGTATCTACTGTATCCATTCTCCTATCCACCCACACTATCAATCTATCCATCCATCCCTCAACCCCCCCCCCCTCCGCCCCCATTCATTCATCAACCACCGTTACTCTCAAATCGCAAATTTCCAGGACAATGTTAATTGCAGAACCCTAAACTCTCACCTTTATAACTGGGGCTCACTATCTTCATCTTTATCTTTGTCATTATCATTACATCATCTATTCATTAGATCATCATATTATCATTATCTTTTCTTGACATTGCCATCACTATTATCGTTGTGACCACTACCATCCCAGCCAGCAACCCTACGCCAATTCGACGTAGATTTCTACAGGATTGGCGGGATTATCACAGGGGCGGGTTTCCGAGATCAAACCGATGTGGCGCAATATCGTAACCAGCGGATCTAAGTAGAAACAAGGTCATTCCTATGTACAAACTTGACATCCATCCTATGAGTTGTATTTCCATAGTGTTACTGGCTGGGATTATTTTGTTTGCTTCATCACCTTCTAGTTTTCTCATTTCTGTGTTTTAGAATGTTCTTTACATTTCTTTTTATTATCATCATTATTGTCAATAGCACCTTGCTCTTGACCTTCTGGCCATTTGATGATTAACACCATTAAAGTTAATGGATCTTTTCAAAAAATGCCCTTTCGTATAAACTTTCTGATCGTGTACCTTAGTGTCCATTGTTCTCCTGTCTTCTTGGTCTTTTTCCTCTTTTCATTATTTTTCTGTGCTTTTCCTTCCTTCGGAGGGAAATTCTCTTTCATAATTAAGATTTGTCGGGACATTTAAGATGTACAATTTAATGCCAAAGAAATAAATAAGTGCATTGAATGAGATACGACGAGGACTCCTTTTTTTTTTTTTTCTTCATAAGTCCTGTTTGTAGCGATCCGGAACATGTGGAACTACCTCTGATGCTTCGGCGCTTTGAAACTGTAGGTAAGGGCGCGGCGCAATTGCTGTCATGATGGACTCAAGTCGTTGAGCCATGTCAATGCCCTGGTACATCTGTTGGTGCATGATTGTCAAGAGAGGTTTTCATTAATAATGGAAGGGTGACGCCCCTGTGGGTACACCTATGTATGAAAGACGAGTGAGTGCACGGAGGAACGGAAGGGTGAGTGAAAGCGTGAAAAGTTAAAGTTGATGCACTTGAAAAACACGGACGGCACTGGCAGTGAACGGGGAGAATGAGGAAAGTCAACGACACGTAGGGGGACTGGAGGAATTCTGGTTGTACACCTTGAAGGGGACAGGTCGTCTCGAGTGGTGAATGCTGGCGACAGTGTAGATCGTTCCAGTGATGGTGTTTCCGACGACAGTGTAGGTCGTCTCGAGTGGTGAATGCTGGCGACAGTGTAGATCGTTCCAGTGATGGTGTTTCCGACGACAGTGTAGGTCGTCTCGAGTGGTGAATGCTGGCGATGGTGTAGATCGTCCCAGTTGTGGTGTTTCCGACGACAGTGTCAGTCGTCTCGAGTGGTGAATGCTGACGACAGTGTAGGTCGTCCCAATCGTGGGATCTCCGACGGCAGTGTAGGTCGTCTCGAGTGGTGAATAATAGAAGACAGTGAAGAGAAGTTAAGTATTTGGAGGACAGGAGTGTCACGAGTGGATCTAAGCCCGGGATAGGCCACACATAGGCCAGAAGTGAGGCTGTCAGTGCAGGACAGTAGAGGCACATAAAGTCGTGGCAGTCAGGCCACGGACAGGGACGTAGATATGAGAGTGACTGAGATACTATATTGTTGCCATGTTGATAGGCTAGTGAACTGATACTATGTTGTTGCCATGTTGATGGCTATGGAAATAATAATGTGTTATTGCCCTGCTGAGGTGCTAGGGGGATGCTAAGGTGTATGACAATAAGAAGGTGATATTGGGAGACTGCGGTGCCAGTAAATTATTAATGTGCTCTTAAGACCCTGAGGGGAGAGGCTGAGGCCGAAGTGCCTTTAGGAGTAACTACCGGATTGTGGATCCGAGGGAGAGTGTGTGTGAGAATAAGGCCGTTGTACGGCAGTTGATTTCAATAATATAATGTATGTAATTGCGCTATTGTATGTATAATTATGTTTAATAAATGTGTGAGTCTGATGGATTGTTCTGTTAAGTGTTAACTTGTTTGTTCGTGATTGTTGTCCTGTCATACTTATTACATCTCCCAGTCTGGGATTTGTGACACTGGGGGCTCGTCCGGGATTTGAACCCGCGGTGGCGCGGGTTTGCTGTGGTGAGCGTAGTTTGTCCTCTTCGGGAGGTGGGCTAAATTTGGAACTTCGTTCATCACAGTGAACAGTTCTGTAGGGACCTGTATTTTTGTTTAGATTGTGCCGTTCCCATCTTCCTCGTTGTTTTAGGAAGACGTCTCTCTTGTCAATCTCTTCCCTATCGGTAGATACGTTCTTTTTTTTCAGACTCTGTTCTTGTTTGTACCGTGTAGTGTAATCGGCGTAGTTAGGTTGCATTTTTTTCCATTATATTTTCTTTTGTAGAAGCTTTGTCTTAGTCTGGTTCGTTGTCCTTGACGTACTTGTGGTCCTTCTACTATATTCCTTCATTCTTGTCGTTTCTATTTTTTTTTATAATTAATAGTGCTATACATTTTATAAATATAGAATTAGTTAGGAAGTACGTAAATTTCTGAATTGTATTTGAGACAACTGGGTGTTGTTATATCTGGTGTGATCTCAGGTCTCTGGTCGTGTCGTTAGTTATCATACCGACAGGTTAGCCGTTTTTTTAATACATACCATAACCATAAATCTGTGAAATGGCGGAACTCCAACAACTAATGAAGTTGGGTAAGGAACTTGGCCTGGAGGGAGAGGAGCTGCGCGGCTGGATTAAAGACCAGCAGGCGGAATTGCGCGACGAGCGTGCTAAGGATAGAGAGAAGGAAAAAGAGGCTCAGGAGAGGGAGTTAAAGTTAAAGGAGATAGAGGCGCAAGTAAAGATTGCGGAATTAGAAAGCAAAAAGTATACGCCAACGGAAACAGTTGAGCGGCAGGTACACAATAAAGGTGGCGTTAGGATTAAGCTCCCTACGTTCGACGACCGGAAGGACGACATAGACGCCTTCCTTTACAGGTTCGAACTGAACGCACAATTGCAATGGGGGGAAAATAAGGAATTATGGGCCACGTACCTGGCATCGCTATTGCAGGGGCGAGCGTTAACCTACTTTAAAGAGCTACAGCGCGAAGACGTGCAAGACTACGATAAGCTGAAGGCTTTACTGCTTCGCCGATTTGCGCGTACCGAGGAATATTTCCGGGAGCAGTTTAGGCGAGCACGTGCAGATACCAGGGAGGACTTTGCTGCCTTCGTCGCGAGACTAACGGAGTATTTCGCGAACTGGGTAGACCTGGCGCATGTGGGCGCGGATTTTGCTAAACTGAAAGACTTAATGATCCGTGACCAGCTGTACGCGTCGTGCCACAAAGATCTGGTGGCTTTCCTGAAAGAGAACGAACCCGCGACGGTGCAGGAGGCGTCTAAGTTGGCGGAGGCATACCGTACGGCGCATCCGTCCAAACCAGTCGCCAGGGCATACGTCCAAGATGCTGGGTACGTCGCCGTTGTCGAGGGGTCGCCGGCAGGACTTGGGGACAGGTCGCGTCAGCGTGGTGCCTATAGCGGGCAAGCCCAGGGGCAGCGTAGGGGCTATCACCAATCACCGGCATATGGACCCGGTAAGTTTGACCGAGCAGGAGGGCTAGGTCGCGGTAATGGCCGGGGGCGAGTTGTGACCTTTGCCGATGACCGACGGCATAGGGACTCTAGTTCCGGTCGCGAGGGGTCACGGGGACCCAGGCCTAGGGCAGCACAGGGAGCGGAGTGTTGGACTTGCGGACGCGTGGGTCACTTTTCACGCGAGTGTAGGGCCGCGAAGTGTTGGAACTGCGGAAGAGCAGATCACATCAGCGTGAACTGCCCTGCAGGTAGGATAGCGGCGAACGTGGACAGTAGCTCCAGTCCATGTTCCCCAAATAAATTTCACCATGCGGCTGCGTGTGTTGCATCGGACAACGGAAGCGGACAGTATTCTAAGTGTCCCAGTTGTGAGAAGTTATTATCTTCCGGTGTTTTACCTTGTGGGGGAAAGATCCCCGTCATAAATTCATGTCATACAGGAGGTGGTCTTAGGGTTTATCCGGGGTTTGTTGGGGACGAAACGGTCTCGGTTTTACGAGATACGGGATCTACCGTTGTGGGAGTGCATAGAGACTGCATTCGGGATTCACAGCTTACAGGTGAGACTGTCCCGTGCATCCAATTTTCGGGGGCCATTGAGAAATTGCCCATGGCAAGAATAATGATAGATACACCTTTCCTTAGCGGGGAAGTCGAAGCAGTCGTTGGTTGTTTTCCAGGCGCCCAGCTCATCATTGGGAATGTATCACGGGTAGTTTCCCCTTCCGATGAGAACGTGCAAGCATGGTCGCAATCAAAAGGTATTGACTTTTGCGCCGCGGTCGAAACACGTCGACGGGTAGCTGATAAAGATAAGATTAGACCTTTGGCTACGCCAGCGGTCAACCTAGATATCACGCCGGAGCGCTTGGCGAGATTACAAAGGGAGGACCCATCATTAAACCCATGTTTTGGGGAAGCGCGAACCGAGAAAACGAGGAGATATAAGAACGGGTCGTCCTCCTTTATTGTTCAGGCGGGCATTCTGTTCCGTAAGTATGTAACGGTGTCCTCCATTTTAATGCAGGTCGTTGTGCCAGCGTTGCTGATCGCAACAGTATTGCAGTTGGCACATGATGTCCCGTTAGCGGGTCATATGGGGATAGCTAGAACCAAAGAAAGGGTTCTTAAAAATTTTTACTGGCCATCGATCCACAGAGATGTGCAAGTCTATTGTAAGACGTGCAGTGCGTGCCAAAAGACGACGCATAAGGGTCGTACACCCCAGGCTCCTCTTCAGAAGATCCCCACGGTCTCGGAACCGTTTAAAAAGGTCTCGATAGACCTTGTTGGCCCCATTCACCCAGCGACCGATAGGGGGAATCGATTTTTCTTAACGGCCATATGTAATGCTACGAGATGGCCAGAGGCGGTTCCTCTGCGGACCATAACGTCTGAGGCAGTCGCGGAAGCGTTGTTTGCAATTTTCGCTAGGGTAGGAATACCAGAGCAAATTCTGTCTGACAGGGGCGCGCAATTTACGCCGCAGATGATGAAGGAATTGTTCCGCTTATTCAGTATACAACCCATCACTACCACCCCTTATCATCCGCAGGCTAATGGCATGTGCGAGAGATTGAACTCGACGTTAAAGTCGATGCTGCGTAAGGTAGCTGCTGATCGCCCTAAAGATTGGGATAGATATATCCCTGCAGTGTTATTCGCGTACAGAGAGGTACGGCAGGAGTCAACGGGATTCTCGCCGTTCGAAATGATGTACGGTCGTAGTCCTAGGGGCCCAACTGATGTTCTTCGGGACATGATGACGTCACCATCATCGGGAGACGATGAGCAGATTTCGGTGTTCAATACCTTGTTGATTTAAGAGAAAGACTATCTTCAGCGCGCACTATAGCGGAAGAAGCTTCCGGTATCGCTTCGAAAAGAGCAAAAGACTATAAAGATAGAGGTTCCAAACTGAGAATTTTTAAGCCAGGAGACAAGGTTCTGTTGTTGTTACCTACGGACCATAATAAGTTATTGATGACATGGAAAGGCCCTTATGTTATTGAGCGAGTTGTTTCAAAGGTAGATTACGCTATCCACATTGATGGAGCGAGTAAGGTTTTCCATGTTAATATGCTACAGAGATTTTATGAGAGACCACAGTATCTGTGTGCACAGACAAGACCAGAGGAGACTGTCTTCTCTATTGCTTGTACGGGGGTCGTAGACCAGTTGGACTGTGACGTAAGCGACACCGAGGCGCAGGAAGAGTTACAAATTCAATTGCCGGAGTTAACTGCGACACAAGGTTACAGGGACGTAAAAATTAACCCTGACCTTACGAGTTCAAGGAGTAGGGAACTTGAGACCCTGTTGGCGTCATTTCCGGATGTTGTTACGGATTTGCCGGGTCGCACTACGGTGATCCAGCACCAAATAAAGTTGACTTCGGATAAGCCAGTATTTCTTAGACCATATCCGTTGCCTTTTTCTTCGAGAGATAGAGTCATAAAGGAAGTTGAGTCAATGTTGAAGTTAGATGTGATAGAACCATCAACATCGCCGTATTCATCACCCATCGTCCTCGTGAAAAAACTTGATGGATCGGTGCGGTTCTGTATTGATTTTCGAAGATTGAACACTATTACGGTAGGCGATAGGGAGCCTATTCCGTTTCAGGAGGAATTAATAGCTTCATTGGCCGGGTCCACGTGGTTTTCCAAGATAGATTTAACGAAAGGGTATTGGGAAATCCCGCTTACTGAGGAGTCTAAACAATACACGGCGTTCCAAACGCCCATTGGATTATTCCAATTTAAGGTCATGCCATTTGGGTTGGTAAACGCGCCAGCGACGTTTGCACGATTAATGAGACTAGTGTTGAAGGACATACCTAATGTCGTGTCATTCTTTGACGATATAGCATGCCATACGTCGACATGGTCTGATCATATTCAGACACTAACAGTAATTTTTCAACGATTACGTCATTTTGGGTTAACTGCTAAACCCGCAAAGATGGATTTGGCATGTCCAGAGATAATATTCTTAGGACATATTGTGGGTAGAGGTGTTCAGAGACCTGAAGAAACAAAAATTGACAAGTTAGTAGGGTTGCAAATCCCTAAAACAAAGAAACAAGTCAGAAGCTTAGTCGGAATTTTAAATTATTACAGAAAGTTCATTCCAAATTTTTCCTCCTTGTCATCTTCTCTTACTGACCTTACTAAGAAGGGACAACCCGATAAGGTCCAGTGGACGTCTGAATGTCAGACAGCATTTGATAATTTGGTGACAGCATTATCATCGTCACCCATTCTGATATTACCCGATTTTCGATCTAATTTTATCCTCAGAACGGATGCGTCGGACTCTGGTGTCGGCGCTTGTCTTCTACAGGAGAAGAACGAATGTCTCCATCCTGTATGTTATGTCAGTAGGAAGTTATTGCAGAGAGAAAGAAAGTATTCTGTGATAGAGCGTGAGTGTCTTGCCATTGTCTGGTCCGTCCAGAAATTGGGATGTTATCTCATGGGACGAGAATTTTGTATCCAGACAGACCACAAGCCACTGACATTTTTGTCGAAGAATCGTTCGTCCAGCCCACGCTTGTCTAGATGGGCATTGGCTTTACAGCCGTACACCTTCGTTATTCAACCAATTCCAGGAACCAGCAATCATATCGCCGACTACCTTAGTCGAGCCTAGGGGAAGATTTCAGGAGCTTATACATCGGAGGACAGGAACATTGACAGGATCTGTGTGAATAAGTCGACTTTAAAATATTGACATTATAAATATGATATGAAGAATGGTTGATAGGTTGAGTGGTTTTTTGATTCTGTATTAAGTATTGTGATTAGTTAGTTATTCATGATGTGACACATATATGCATATTGCAGGCCATACGGATCCCCATATTTTCCCCTGATTTCGGTATTTTATATACTAGGGGAACTGCTAGGTCATTTTTCTAGTGTAGGTATTGCTCACGCTCACTCGTTGACAGTCATCTTGATGCGATTTGAAATTAATTGCATTAATTTTTTTGGGGTGGGGGATGATGTCACGAGTGGAGTGAGTGCAATTAAGGGGATTGCTACAGAGCGGGTGTAGAATAAGAAGAGCTCACGACAGACGGATAGGAAAAGACGTGAAAGGGGAAGAGTAAAAATAACTCATGCAGACAAGTGGGAAAAGCGTGCGTGTATGAGTGGTGTGGAAGTCTGAATGAGGCGAAAGCGCTGGATTACTATCACTGCAAGTTAGAAGGTCCTATGGAGCGGACCTGTGAATAAGAGCCCATCGGGCGGACATAAGGGAAGCAGTCGAGAAGACTAGTGAGACAGTCTTTCCAGTAATGACTGGTACGTAGAATGTTGATTGATTATTATGATTGATGTATTATATTATATTCGTCTATTACCATGATGTAAATAAGTATATGGGAGGAATGTGGAAGTCCTTGATATTGAATATAGCAATGTGCGCCATGAGCGATAGATGAAAGTGAGTTCATGGATTTGTAGCGCGAGTGAGTAGTGTGTACTCCGATGGAGGTGTGTTACCGTAAGATGTGTGGTGAGTGAAAGGTGAACTAGTGTGTGTACGCTTCATGGACTGTAAGGAGAGGTGGAGTGAATAGAAATGGTAGGGTATTATACCAATGTAATGTTATTCTTGTAGGTGTCGGGGACGGGCCGCAGAGCCACCTCGATGAGCACAGGGGATAGGCCAGCATAGGGCCGGAGGCCACACATAGGCCAGAAGTGAGGCTGTCAGTGCAGGACAGTAGAGGCACATAAAGTCGTGGCAGTCAGGCCACGGACAGGGACGTAGATATGAGAGTGACTGAGATACTATATTGTTGCCATGTTGATAGGCTAGTGAACTGATACTATGTTGTTGCCATGTTGATGGCTATGGAAATAATAATGTGTTATTGCCCTGCTGAGGTGCTAGGGGGATGCTAAGGTGTATGACAATAAGAAGGTGATATTGGGAGACTGCGGTGCCAGTAAATTATTAATGTGCTCTTAAGACCCTGAGGGGAGAGGCTGAGGCCGAAGTGCCTTTAGGAGTAACTACCGGATTGTGGATCCGAGGGAGAGTGTGTGTGAGAATAAGGCCGTTGTACGGCAGTTGATTTCAATAATATAATGTATGTAATTGCGCTATTATATGTATAATTATGTTTAATAAATGTGTGAGTCTGATGGATTGTTCTGTTAAGTGTTAACTTGTTTGTTCGTGATTGTTGTCCTGTCATACTTATTACATCTCCCAGTCTGGGATTTGTGACAAGGAGAAAGGACATAAGTACGAGAGATTGATAATGATATGTGAAGGGGGTGGTGAGTGATGTCCATAAGTACGAGAGAGTGATAATGATATGTGGAAGGGTTGGTGAGTGATGTCCATAAGTACGATAGAGTGGTAATGATATGTGGAGGGGGTGGTGAGTGATTGTATTGATAAATATTTTAGGTGTAATTCGGTGTAAACGTTGTTCGTTTTTGTTGTTTTGTGATCAGGAGACCACGTCTTGGGAACCTGTGACATTTTGGGGGCTCGTCCTGGGGAATTGACATTTTGGGGGCTCGTCCGTTTGAAATCCTTGGGAATTGACATTTTGTGACTTATTCTGTAGATTTGTACATTTCTATACCCATCTCGTCTCGTTTGTGTCATCTCCAGTATTTATTTGTGTGTACATGAACCTATAGATATTTTGGAAATAGGATGTTGACATTATGTTTATTATATGTTGGTACACCGTCTAATCTATAAATGTATTCCGCAGTCTATCTTTGTTGAATCGCCTGGGAGTGGAGAGAGTCTTCCCGACCTTGGAGAGACGGTTCTGTTGCCAGTTTCCAGTTAAGTCAAAATTAAGTGTGTATTCGGTTGTCCGGATTGTCTTGACTGGCTGTCCTTTTTGTCAAGTTAGATAAGTCTTCTTATTCTTTTATTCTTCGTCTATGTATACATGCTTTATGTTCACGATTCCGTGATGTGGGGTTTTTGGTTTAGAACTATAGTAGTTGTACTGTCGCAGTAAGTGGCGCAGACAACCGGCTTACCACATTGTGGTTGGGGAAAAAAGGGCCGTTTAGCTCTATGTCGAAAAAGTTCTTAAGGGCTGTGTAATTGTATAGATTGTCTTGTTTACTTTCTTCAACATTAATACGTAATTATGGCGGAACTTAAAGAACTGATGGAGGTAGGAACAACAATGGGTCTTACAGGTAAAGATTTATCAGCGTTCATTACAGAACAGCAAAAGATTTTGAGAGATGAACGGGCTGCGATAGAACAGCAAAAGATTTTGAGAGATGAACGGGCTGCTGAAAGAGAGGAACGGGCTGCTGAGAGAGAGGCGAAAATTAGAATAGCAGAGATAGAGAACCAAAGAAAGGAACATAGTGATAAAGAAGGAAGTACCCATCTTAAATCTAAAATACCTTACTTAAATGACAAGGAGGAAGATGTTGACGCTTATCTCAGAAGATTTGAACTAAATGCTTTGCAACAGTTTGGGGAAGATAAGTCAAAGTGGTGGTTGCCCCTTGCTAATCTGTTACAGGGAAAGGCACTAACTTATTTTAAAGAAATGCCACCTGAAGATGTTGGAGAGTACGATAAATTTAAAGCACTCCTTCTACGACGATTTGCTCACACAGAGGATGTTTTTCGTGAGAAATTTAGAAATAGCCGTCCTGACTCTAAAGAAGATTTAGCTGCTTTTGCTGCACGAATCGCAGATTATTTCGACCGGTGGGTAGACTTAGCCGGAACTACTAAGGATTATGGTGGTTTACGGGACATGATGGTACTAGAGCAACTGTATGCTGGCTCAAGTAAGGAATTAGCAGCTTTTCTGAAAGAGAGGAAACCGGAATCAGTGAAAAAGGCGGTAGAGCTCAGTGAGCAGTTTCGGGCCGCTCACCCTAATAAACCTATCTCGAGGGGAAGTACCCAGGGAACTCAGTTCCTTGCTTATGCCACTGGCGAGGGGGTATCTGATTTAAGAGGTAGGAATCCTTTTAGAGGTCGAGGTGGTAGAGGTTTTGGAGGTGCAGGAAATAGAACCAATAACTGGGGTGGCTATAATCAAATTAGTCAAGGTCGTGGACGTGGTGGTTGGCAAAATGGTGATAGAGATAGCGCTGAAAGACGAGGCTCGGGTTATCAACCACAAGGTAAACATATTGTATGCTATCAATGTAGGGGTTTAGGACATTTTGCTAGTGAATGCCCTTCGAACGTATGTCGAAAATGTCAGAAAAGGGGACATGTTACGAGGAACTGCCCTACTCAGTCCACTGCATCGGTGATGCATGGAGATATCAGAAATCCAGAATCGCAAGTCAACGCTTCACCGAATAAGGATAAAGAAAACATGAAGCACACTAACTGTAACGTTACACATGAATGTGGCTGTGGTCATGTAGTAATTAGGTCATGTCAGGATAATGGAAGTTTAAATATTTTGCCAGGATTTGTTGGCGATAGACAAGTGACAGTACTGCGAGATTCGGGAGCCACAGTAATTGGGGTACATGAGGATTTAGTAGAGAAATCTCAGTTGACAGGTACTACAGTACCATGTGTACAATTTTCAGGCACTGTTGAGCACATGCCTCTGGCAAGAATAGTGGTCGATACACCTTTTCTATGTGGTAAAGTTTCGGCAGTGGTAGGAACATTCCCAGGGGCAGAACTGATAATTGGAAATGTTTCATGGGTTCTGAGCCCAACGCCAAAAAAATTGGCTGAATGGTCCAAACTTAAGGGGGTGGAGATAATAGCTCCGGTTCAGACTCGTGGACAGAGTAAAAGTCAAAAGGTGGATCGCCCGTTGAAAGGGTCAGTAATTGCCTTGGATGTTTCTCCAGAACAGATGGCTAAATTACAACGAGAAGATACAAACTTACAATCCTGTTTTAAGGATATGAACTTAGGCATTGTTAAGCAGTATAAAAATGCATCTGCAACATACAGGATAGATGATGGTATTCTATACCGCAAATATACGAGGGAACCACAAGAGGTTACGCAGTTAATGGTACCCAGACCATTGATTCTGACAGTACTCCATTTGGCACATGATGTTCCCATGGCTGGACATATGGGAATTGCTAGGACTAAAGAAAGAGTCTTAAAGAATTTTTACTGGCCGTACTTAGACAGAGATATTAAAGCATACTGTCGCTCATGTGATATATGTCAGAAAACTACTGCTAAGGGACGCACGCCTAGAGCTCCTTTACAGGAGGTACCAGTGGTTGCAGAACCATTTCACAAAATTGCTATAGATATGGTGGGCCCAATTTTTCCGGCGACAGATAGAGGAAATAGGTACATTTTGACAATGATAGATGAGGCTACTAGATGGCCGGAGGCTTTTCCTCTGCGAAATACAACAACAGCAGCCATTGCTGAGAAATTAATAGAGGCTTTTTCAAGACTAGGCATCCCTAAACAAGTTCTTTCGGATAATGGTTCAAACTTTACGTCAGAAGAAATGAAACAGTTATACCGGGAACTTAAAATCCAACCTATTACAACTTCCCCTTACTCACCTCAGTCTAATGGTAAAGTGGAAAGATGGAATGCAACTCTCAAATCTATGCTGAAAAGAGTTTCGGAAGATCACCCCAAGGATTGGGATCGATACGTTCCTTCAGTAATGTTCGCATATAGAGAAGTACGAAACGAATCAACAGGGTTCAGTCCATTTGAAATGTTGTATGGTCGTTCCCCAAGGGGACCTACAGATGTCCTTAGGGACATGCTCACAGACTCGACCAGTCACGAACAGGTCTCTGTGTTCGAGTATATTACCAATCTGCGCCAGAGATTAGCACAATCTCATGAGTTGGCCCAAAAAGCATCTAAGGAAGCTGCGAAAAAAACCAAGCAGTACAAAGATAAAGGGACAAAACTGCGTTCTTTTATACCGGGAGATAAAGTTCTATTATTATTACCCACTGACCATAACAAATTGCTCATGCAATGGAAGGGACCGTATACGGTATTGTATGCTTCCTCAAGGGTTGACTACGCTATAGACATCAATGGCACTGCCAAAGTGTTCCATATTAATATGTTGCAACAATATTTTGATCGTCCAGCATATTTGAGTTCTGTTGAGCAAGAGGAAAATGTTCTGATGATGGCGTGTACAAGGATGGTGTTTGAAGAGGATGACATGTCCACAGATCCTGAGAGAGTTGAAGAACTAAAGATAGAATTACCTCCCTTGGAAACATCTCATTCATTTCGCGATGTAGACATAAATCCTAACTTGACAAGCTTTCAGGGAAAACAGATCAAAGCTTTGCTTTCATCTTTTGGGGATGTGGTGACAGATTTACCAGGAAGAACATCAGTTATTGAGCATTCAATTACATTGACTTCAAATAAGCCTATATGTCTTAGACCATACCCTTTACCTTTTAAGGCAAATGAAATAGTGGAGAAAGAAGTGAAGGAAATGTTACGGTTAGGAATAATCGAAAAATCGACGTCTCCATATTCGTCACCGATAGTATTGGTGAATAAACATGATGGTTCGGTGCGGTTCTGCATTGATTTTCGACGGTTAAACGCTATTACAGTTCCGGATGCAGAACCTATCCCAAACCAAGAAGAGCTAATAGCCGCAATGTCAAAATCACGCTGGTTTAGTCGCATGGACTTAACTAAAGGATATTGGGAAATACCGTTAGCGACGGATTCTAAGCGCTACACAGCATTTCAGACAAGCTTAGGGCTTTTTCAGTTTAAAGTTATGCCGTTTGGCCTTGTTTCGGCACCAGCCACATTTGCCAGAATGATGCGCATGATACTAGGGGATGTGCAACATGTGGTGTCATTTTTTGACGACATTGCCATACACACAGAAACATGGGAAAATCACATCGAGGTGCTTTCCAAGGTCTTACACATATTGCGGAAGTATGGATTAACCGCAAAACCGACGAAGATGTGTATCGCGTATTCTGAAATAATTTTCTTGGGACATTTGGTTTTACAAGGTGCTCAGAAACCTGATGAGTCTAAGATAAAGAAAATGATCCAGTTAAAGGTCCCAAAAACTAAGAAACAAGTTCGCAGTCTAATCGGTGTCCTAAACTACTATAGAAAGTTTATCGCAGGGTTTGCTTCTTTGGCTAGTGTCCTTACTGATTTGACAAGGAAGGGACAGCCCGAAAGGGTAATTTGGACGACTGACTGTCAAAACGCACTGGGCGGGCTAGTGACGGCTTTATCGTCAGATCCAATCCTTGTACTGCCCGATTTTTCTAAATCTTTTGTTCTCAGAACAGACGCCTCAGACACTGGCATAGGAGCATGTCTACTCCAGGAACGGGATGATTGCCTGCATCCCATATGCTACATAAGTCGAAAGTTGTTACCCAGAGAAATGAATTATGCTATTATCGAACGTGAATGTTTGGCCATTGTGTGGGCTGTACAGAAATTACAGAGATATTTGGCATGGACACAGTTTCACGTGGAAACAGATCATAAACCATTATTGTTCCTGACCAAGAACAAGACTGTTAGCCAGAGATTATCAAGATGGGCTTTGGCGCTACAGCAGTTCAAATTTACAATTTCGGCCATTCCAGGATCACAGAATTATATGGCGGATTTATTGTCCCGCCAGCATTGAATATAGTGATTGCACTATGTTATTTTTTTTTATATATATGTTTCTCTTGTGGAAGATCTTTCTTGACAGTATCAGAAATCTGTCCTTTATGCGTTGTCAGTAAATTAATTGCATTAATTTTCTTGGGGTGGGGGATAATGTCAAGAGAGGTTTTCATTAATAATGGAAGGGTGACGCCCCTGTGGGTACACCTATGTATGAAAGTCGAGTGAGTGCACGGAGGAACGGAAGGGTGAGTGAAAGCGTGAAAAGTTAAAGTTGATGCACTTGAAAAACACGGACGGCACTGGCAGTGAAATGGGAGAATGAGGAAAGTCAACGACACGTAGGGGGACTGGAGAGGATTCTGGTTGTACACCTTGAAGGGGACAGGTCGTCTCGAGTGGTGAATGCTGGCGACAGTGTAGATCGTTCCAGTGATGGTGTTTCCGACGACAGTGTAGGTCGTCTCGAGTGGTGAATGCTGGCGACAGTGTAGATCGTTCCAGTGATGGTGTTTCCGACGACAGTGTAGGTCGTCTCGAGTGGTGAATGCTGGCGATGGTGTAGATCGTCCCAGTTGTGGTGTTTCCGACGACAGTGTCAGTCGTCTCGAGTGGTGAATGCTGACGACAGTGTATGTCGTCCCAATCGTGGGATCTCCGACGGCAGTGTAGGTCGTCTCGAGTGGTGAATAATAGAAGACAGTGAAGAGAAGTTAAGTATTTGGAGGACAGGAGAAAGGACATAAGTACGAGAGATTGATAATGATATGTGAAGGGGGTGGTGAGTGATGTCCATAAGTACGAGAGAGTGATAATGATATGTGAAAGGGTTGGTGAGTGATGTCCATAAGTACGATAGAGTGGTAATGATATGTGAAGGGGGTGGTGAGTGATTGTATTGATAAATATTTTAGGTGTAATTCTATTTTAAAATTAATGATAAAGTGTATAAATTGTGTATGAATTCGAGCGTATGACTCATGTTGTCTTTGAGTGAGGGAAGTAGTTTATCACGTTTTATGATTGTATCGTCATAGTGTGTTGTCTATCTTGTGTATCCTCGTCTATTCTATCCTTCCTCAGCACAGCAGCGTTGCGTTTTCTGTTGTTGTGGGAGATGGGTTATTCGGGGTAAACGTTGTTCGTTTTTGTTGTTTTGTGATCAGGAGACCACGTCTTGGGAACCTGTGATATTTTGGGGGCTCGTCCTGGGGAATTGACAATGATGCCTGTGTCCTGACTTTGAGGCATGCTGGTGTCCTGGGACATCTGAAGTATCTCTGCGATGCCACAGACCTGGCGTTGAGACATGTTGATGGTGGGTCATATGAAGTATTTCTGTGATACTATTGTTCTGGCGTTCAGGCATGCTATTGCTGGTGTGCTGGGGCGTCTGAAGTATTTTTGATACTATTGTTCTGGCGTTGAGGCACGCTAGTGTCCTGGGGCATCTGAAGTATTTCTGTGATACTGTTGTTCTGGTGTTGAGTCATGCTGATGTCGCAGGACATCTGCCGAGACATTTGTATGTTCCCAGTGTTCTGGTGTTGAGGCATTAATGAATTATAATATCCATGATACCATTGTACGTTGTCCTTCTGGCGAGGCATGCTTGTGTTTTGGGATATCTGAAGTACATGTATTTCCATCACATCACTGTGCTGACATAAAGGCAGGCTGGGATCCTGAGACATCTGCTTCGACTTTTCTATGATGCCAGCGTCCTGGCACACATACTGAGACATTTCTAAGATGGTGTCCTGGCGTTGAACACTATGCTTGTGTCCTAGAATATCGGAAGTGTTTTTGTGATGCCATCATTCTCTCTTCATAAGGGTCGGGTCATATAAGGCCCGATCACCAAGTTATGTTAAGTTTTTGTCATCACCACCGCACAGCTTTGCAGTATTTGTTTACGGCTTCAGATATCTGCCCATGTTATCTGGAACCATGGGTCGGAGCATGAATAACAACTGAACAAAAGACCCACTGGGATAAACCCAGCGTGGCTTTGCGTTCAATCCCATGCCATGTTTGCATTGGGCCAGATTAACAAAGATTAACAAAGAGACAGAGATTCAGTTTGGCTGTTGCTGTTGCCAAACTCATAACGTGTAATTTTGTCACAATTCTATCGATTTCGAAGTTGTAAAACACAGAGGTTCGCGGCCTCGCAGTCAGGCTTGGTACAAATTTGAACACACTGTTGGAATTCTTTTTACTTTCAGAATTCTATGCATATATTTCTTCTAATTTTGACACCTTTATTGCAAAACATGACTTAACCTCAACTAAACATAAAATGTGTACAATCAGAAAATCAGTATTCAGTAACCGTAGACTAATTTCAGAGCCAAATAGAGAAAATACAGAATTATGTTCATTGTTTAGCGATAGCTTACTGTGTAAAAACAACAACAACAACAAAAAACCACAGCCCTCTAACAAAACACATTAAGTTACAATGGATCTAAAACCTTAAAAACTGGCAGGGTATAAATGCAACAAATGGGTGATTAATACAAGGAATGTGCGTAGCTTAATTAACATAATACGTGTATAGGCGGACTTAAAATGCAACTTTTTTTCCATTTGTTTCTTCCTTTCTTTTTTTTTTTTTTCTGTCTTTTTCTGCAAGTCTTGGCACAGTTGGGAAACTAGATATCTGCAGTTGAAGAGTACCCCATGTTGCAAAACCATGTTTCATCTTACATTCTATGGTGCCGGACCGCCTGTTTGCCGATTGCAGTGCAGACCAGCAAATTCAGGAGCGGGGCAGCAACAGACCCCCAAACACGGGTCATTGGCTAAGGGATTTCTCGTCCTATCGAACATTGCCATGGGTGCTGCAACCTCTGGGCTGTGCACCCTAACCCTAAAATGACTCTGAACGTCACCGAAAATCTCTGGGATGTGGGTGTGTTGCTGCCCCGCTCCTGAATTGGCTGGTCTGCACTGCATTCGGCAAGCACGCTGCCGGACCACACTCAGATGATGAATGGGGATGTTCTCTTGTAGACTTTCGCTGGTAGGTGCTCTAAAGCCCAGCGCGACACTCGCCGATTTGATCTGCCGTCTAGTTGAATGATGACGTGACAACCTACAAAACTCCTCGCCCACAAGTAGGTGGGTTGTTGTTTTTTTTGTTCTCATTGAAACCAGAGAGTATAGATTTATAGAGAAATCTCACTTCCGCCAAATCGCGAAACTAGGTCGCCGCGGTAAACAAGAAATTGAAGAATTGAAAGAGACCTTCTTCACCAAAGATAGTGTGCATTATCTGTTTACTGTGGTTTGTTCATATTTTGGGGCTGATTGAAACTATCTACAATCGTCTGTAAGCTCCTACGCCCAGTAGAAATGCACAAACGGGTATTGTTTACCGCAGCGACCTACTTTCCGCTTCATGCCAACAGTGATTTCGCAGAGCCTCCCCGAGTCTCGCAGTGCAAATCGAGTAATAGTGAAACCTCTATACATACATACTCTCTGTTGAAACTCAATGTCGTATACCAATTCTGGGTCTGTGGGTATTTATTTTAAAGCCTTTTGTGACTCCAGAGCTGGAGAGCTCCTCCGTGTAAGCTCCTTGGCTGCTCCCCAAAACACTCCTAACAACAGCCTTAATTAATTATTCTCTCAGCAAATTGAAAGACCATTGGCCATGTGTGGCCCAGAATATTTCAAGTAAAGATGGAAAAGGAATTGACATAAATGAGAAAGCTGCACTTTTTTGGAATATTACGTGCGGATTTAGACTATAGATCTAATTATTGTAAACCAAAATACTATTGATGACATTAACACTATAGGCCTACCATTAGTAGCTAAAATGTGTAAACACTATACTATTAGTTGCTAAAATGTGTATCAGTGAAGTAAAATATGGCAAATCAGTTAATCTCAAATTTTCATTTGAGACAGAAATGCAGATAAGAAAAAAAATATCCTAAGGTACATGACGGATAAATAATCAAAGAATGAATGGATGACTGAAAAGTGTGGAGAATGAATAAGTGAGATAAGAACAAAGTGAGAGCAAACAAACTTTTTTTTTAAAAAGGGGGGGGGGGGGCAAAAACGGAAAGATGAAAAACGCAGAAACTCGTATTCCAAAGAGCATGAAGTAAAGTAAAATTAGTCTACGTCCTCATACTGCTCTTGTTATTCTGCTATTGGCACTATATTATTACCATCTGGTTTATCTTGCCGCATCTGGCTGATAATAGTTGTCTTTCTTTCTCTTACTTGGCTTTGTATTTGCTGAGATGTTTATACATTATATCTCTATTATTTATTTATAGCTGTTTTCCACGCGCGCACATCATATTATTTTGTATGGTGCATCCACTCAGTTTTCTTTTTTTTTAAATCTACCAGCTACTTAAACTGAACTGTAAAACCCGTCAGCTGATAATGAAAAGACCAAAATGGTTCGAGAACAGCCGACAACACAGAATTCAGCAACTAACAATTCCGGGATATAAAAGACTTCAGTTGGGTCCGATCCCCAGGATAGCCCTTATCGATAGCTGTATATTTATTTACTTGACCATTACCTGGATGTGTAGGTACTTTCATACTTATCCATTTATTTACCTAACTAGCTACATGTATTTTGAACTCCTCTACGTATTCATCTGCAAACTTATCTAGATAGGTACCTTTTTAAATTAGTTTTTTTTCTCTCTTGTTTTGTTTGTTTGTTTTTGTTTTGTGTGCGTTTTTTGGGGGGGGTTTTTTTGCTTTCCCAATTTCCTTTAATTATGTAAATTTACCTATATAGTGATCTCTAATCACTGAGTCATGCACGAAATCAATCCATTCCAAATCGCATTTGAATCTGAGCAAAAAAACCCAAAACATTCTTTCAGATTTTCTTTTTGTTTTCCTCCTGCTTTGTTTTTTTTTTTTCTTGTTGAAACGGTAGGGGGCCAGGATTAGGGATTCGATAAGATTAAGGATTGAGGATAAAGACGGGGTTAGGGATAGGTCCGTTTACGTGCGCCCCTCCTCCCCCTCCCCCCCCCCCCAACAGCGCAAACCGCTTGGGATGCGTACGTACAAGTTACGACAGCCACATCTGCAGCTATTCCATGTCATTGTAATGATTTTCTAATGTACACATTCAGATCTCACACTACAGTCGCACGTATGAAATATGACCTTGCATTCGCTTTATTACATGTATAGAACCGAATTCTCTCACATGAAAGTACATGAAACTTTTACAGACATTTTCCATTAAAATATGACTAGTTCGAATTGCAACATGAAACATTTTGTGCTACATAAGAGTATACTGAACAAAGACACGAATACCACTTCTCTTTTCATTTCTGTGTGTACAAATCAGGATCTCATTCACAATTTAGTATGCCATTTTACTCTTGAAATAAAATATTTCCGGCTCCTCAAAATAAAAAAAATTTTAAAAACCAATAAACTGGACTGTTTCGCTTTCCAGTTGTGTCAACAATTCTCCCATTCCAATACATCACTGCGCTTTCTTTAAATCTAATATTCCCATAAATTTAACAAAAGAAACCAATAAGTTGTTCTTTCATTATTCTTTTATATACAGAGGGGGGGGGGGGCGTGGCAAGACTGTGACCTCCTGACCTCCAGGGGCTATTCTATTGCTATGGACGCAAAGAGCGTTTTCGACAACATTTTGGCCCCGGAACAAGTAGGAACGCAGAAAGTCGTGACGCCACTTCACATGAAAGTTCCCGTTCCCTATAAATCCGCCCTGTTAAGAATATATTGACTAGGGCCATTCAGCTGATAAGAGCAGCTGTCTTGATTGATGAGTTTCATTTAAAAAGTAAAAACATGGCAAAAAGAAACGGTTACATATTGCAAAGCCTCGGGTAAAAAAATAATACAGCAGCAAAACCATAAAACACGAAGCAGAAGGAAAACCAAAACAAGCTTCCGGCCAAAAAGACCTTCTTCGGGCAGAAAATGGAACCAGTATGGAAAGAAAATTATCTAAATAAAGAAATTGTAAGGTTCACATAAATTACCTCACGCGGGTTCCATTTAAAAAGAAATTGAACTTTGCACAGCCAGTTTTTTTTTTAATTTGTCCATCCGGAATAATTTCGTTGCCAGGTTGGCGATGGAATTCGCGCAGAACGCTGTTTTTTTTTTACAAAAATATTATTAGAGTTGGGGTCGTCATTGAAGTTGTGATTAGATTTTCGGTGTCAGCATCGGATACTAATGCTGATCAACTTCAATAAAAGCATACATTCGGTTTCTGATTTGAAACAGACAGGCAGACAGATAGACAGACTGACTGACAGTTTGATTTTGAGTTTGGGTTAACAGTTTTTCACGGTTTTTTTCGTATCTTACTTTGAGGTAGACAGACAGACAAACAGGCAGACAGACAAATAGACGGACACAGGCAGACAGACAGATAGACAGACACACACACACACACAATACAGACAGGCCGACTGACTAACTGACAGACAGACCGCCAGACCTGTGACCGCAAATAATAAATGCAAGGATCGTCGGTCACGTCATACGCAGAGGCTGACGTTTTGCTTCAAACGTACTTGGTTCAGAATGATACACTTTATTGTTACATAACGTAACGTCCTGCAGCAGAATTATTACACACATGTATTTGACTTATTACTTATTTTGTAATAAATTACATGTATAACTTCAATCGCAGTGGGAAAACCCTGGCTTTTTTTTTTTTTTCTCTAGTCGCAGTAGCACTGTCACAAATTCGCATCATAAATTTATCATTATATCAAGCATTCTTTTCGTGCTATGTGCCATGGGCCCCCGCCCCCGATCAGGGCGCAAATAATGTACACGCCTTTTTAGAGCTGCAAAGATGGGAGTGTCTTATCTGATTGTTTCTAAATATCTTTGGATATATTAACTTTCTTCAGGAAAAAAAAAATTACTTCCATGTGATCAGGCCAGGCCTGGCCGGAAGGATTGGGGGTGGGGTTTGTGTGGGGGTGAACCAAGTGGCAAGGGCCTATATTGCAGCCTTATCCCCCCTCCCCTCACCCCCCCCCCTCCCCCCGCTGTCAACGGACGCTCCTAAAGCTACATCCTTGAAATGTCCTTACTGTACACGACAAGAGGAAAATCGATATAATAATATTGTCTCTGGCCATTCATCTCGTCTCAAACCATCTTTTCGCTCACAAGTCTTTCATCAGTGGACGTACTTGGTTCTAGGCTGGACTATTGTAACATACTGCTGAGTGGTCTTCCAAAAAGTAAAATCAATAAGCTTCAGTTAATCCAAAATAATGCTGCAAGACTAATAACAAGAAGAAAAAGGATAGATCACATAACACCAATATTTAAGGAGCTCCACTGGCTACCTATTGAGCAGCGAATAAAATATAAATTGGCTTTATTTTGTTATAAAGGTGTCAACAACATGTCGCCAGAGTATATTTCAGAACTTATAGAACTGCATCGCCCTGCAAGAGCATTAAGATCATCTTCTGACAACCTTAGACTAAAAGTACCCGTAGTGAACCTAAAAAGTTTTGGTGAAAGGGCTTTCAGCCATGTTGGGCCCAGGGTGTGGAATGAGATTCCTTTAGATGTCCGCAGTTCGCAAGTATTGTCACAGTTTAAAAGGATGTTAAAATGTCATTTGTATGAGAGTTTCTAGTCTATGTAAAAGCTATCTATTATTATTATTATTATGTGTGTATCAATGTGGGTTGTGTGTGTGAGTTTACCCATGTATTTTTTGACATGTTTCTGTAAAGCGCATAGAGCATTTTTGTAATGGATATGCGCTATATAAATGCCATCCATTATTATTATTATTATTATTATCAGTGACAGCTGAGATCAGGAAAATGTCGACTGATTTTCGCTGATCAGATCTGGCGATGGATCTGTTTGAACTTGAAGCAATGCACTCCGTAAACTGGGCGCTCATGCCCACAAAAAGGGGTATCTTCAAAAAAAATGTATACACAAGAGAACTGTTTAATGTTGTTTTGCAACTCTGCTGAACCGCGTTGACATCAGCGTCTGGCCAGAACGGCTATCAGTCTGAGCACATGTGGAGAAAGCACGTGGACACGATAACGGCCATATTGTGCAGGGAAGAGGCAAAAAGATAAGAATTATAGTAGAATGGTAGGACAGGAGGAAGCCCTATTAGAGACGCCCAACAACCACCCGCGCGATAACTCAAATAATTACACATCTATTACATCTTCAATTTGAATGATGAATCTTTGATGTACATGTATATTTATTTGACATTGTATTAATACATATTCTAAGAGTATTTTTCTGTGTTATAAGAGAGAGACAGACAGACAGAGAGAGAGAGAGAGAGACAGAGAGAAGACAGAGAGAGAGAGAGACAGACAGAGAGAGACAGAGAAAGAGAGAGACAGAGAGAGAGAGAGAGAGAGAGACAGAGACAGAGAGAGAGAGAGATTACAAAATTTCTTAAAATAAAACTAACAACAATAACAACAAACAATAACCAAGTCACCTCGGTTACATTCAAAATACAGTACAATTATCTTACCTTTGGACGTTCTCAACTCTATTTTAGAATACTTCTTTCTGACAACACCACACAATGGATACACATGCAGTATTACTATTATACTTGTTTTCGAACTATATTAACACTGGGCAAGGGCAAGGCCTAGGCTTGAATTAGCAGTCGAGATAAAATTTTGCGTGATATCGGCTCTCGCTGTCAAATCGCCGGCGCCACATAAGTACTGAAAAACACCTTGCGTTCGACCGTTCGTTATCTGGCTGGCCGATTACAATTTTAAAGAGCAGAGGGTGCACCATCGTGTTTGCCCTCAAGTATCCAAACTGGTTCATTGTCCATAGTTATTACTGCCCACTTACCAAACAGATGTCTTTGCCATCACTGCTCTACACTAGTGGCATTATATGTCGTTTTTAACACTTTAATGTGAAGCGTCCACGGGAAGAGCGGGCGGTGGTAAACAAGAATTGAAAGAGACCGCCTTCACCAGAGATAGTGTGCATACCTGTTTATGGTGGTTTGTTCATATTTTTGGGCTGATTGAAACTATTTAGAGCCGTTTGTAAGTTCTTACGGCCCGTGGAAATGCGCAAACGGGTCTTGTTTACCGCAGCGACCTACTTTCTGCTCCATGCTACACAGCTGTTTCCCAGTGGTACTTCCAGTCGCCTCTCATGCCAAGGGTCCCGGGTTCAAAACCCGGGCTGTGCAGGCATGTTGGAAACTTGGATTTTTTTCATATTTTCATGTCCCTGATCCTATTAGGGGGTAGGATCGAGTACCTAGTCTTCTCGGATAAAAAATTCGGAGGGCCCGTGTGCACGTTGCGCATGTTAAAGATACCTTGGCAGTTGGTAATCGTAAAGAGTAGGCCGAACAGGCCGCTGCCCGGGCAAAATTGAAATTAAAATTAATAGATTAAAATGTAGCCATATCCCCCCCCCCCCACCCCCATATCACCAACAAAAATTTATAATTCATTATTAAATAAATATTAATAGATATTCAAATATTATAATAATACTTTAGAATACAAGATGTGAGTTGTGAAATGCGCCTAACAGACTGCGGTTACAATTTGCTCTGAGCTCACTGGGATAGAGAGAGATAGAGAGAGTGAGAGAGAGAGAGGGTGAGAGAAAGAAAGAGCGAGTGAGAGAGCTTCTGTAAAGAGCATAGAGCATTTCTAATGGCAATGGATATGCGCTATATAAATGCCACCCATCCATTATCCATTACTTTAGCTGATCAGAGATGGAGTATTTTGACACACCGCCTTGCCACACGCCCACCAACACCTGGTGATCACTGGGTCATGACCTGTCCTATTGCTGGCCAGCTGGTTTAAGTTGGAATTGTCAAGTTTCTAAGTCTGTCAAGTGCACACAAATCAAATCAGACAGAAAGTAAGCAAAGAGTCAGTTTATTCATCATTTCTAGAGACAGCCGAACTAACTTGAAACAACATGTATTAAGTAGGTTTCAAGAAAAAAAAAGGCACAAATTATAGAGAGTGAAAAGATTAGTCACATTCACAAACGATATTTTCAATCTCAGTTTTAAACACATCATTGATTTTTTAACCAGATCATTCTTATTTACACTATTTCTTACCTCCCTCTTCTTTCATATGGTTAGAATACCCTGTGTGGATACTTAACGAAGGTCAAGGTACATGCGTCAGAAAAGGAATGTGCACACTTAGCACAGTGAATAATACGGGTGACCTGGTTTTCTTTGAAGTTTTTCAGGGTTTTCAAATCTCCTGAAACACTAGAGGTTGCCCTCTAGTCTTTATTACCAGCCTGTCTTTCTCTTTTGACTGATCTAACAGCTTCTTGACCAGAAGACGTGCTGCTTCCTCTTCTTCCTCGCTGACTGGAGTGGACTCGTTTCCTTTGTTAGAAAACGTATTAACTGATGTTTTAAGTGCTTTGATAAGGGGACGTTGAGGTATCCTTAGTATTGGGAAGTGGTGTAAACGCCTCTAAGGGAGATATTCCACTATCAGTATGTTTTGAGGAAAGTGGCCTCGGGGAAGTTTCTAACAAAAGGCGACATCTTTCTTGTAGAGATGGATGTTGGTGTAGATTGTAAATTTCTGTTACAAAATGGTAAAGGCAGAAGAGAATGAGACGCCAAACTTGGTGCTGTTGAAACTGTATGTAAGGTGCTGCTAACTCCTGCCAAATTCAATGGACTATCTAAACCGTCAGCAAACAGCTTCTGGCGTGAAGGGGCTATATAAGCTATTGAATCATCAGTACAATTAATTGTTTCCACTGTGTCGGTGGGAGTTGAGGCAACTGACTGTGATGTGCTCATTTCTCGTCATTGTGGTGATGTAAATACAACTGTACAGGAGCTATCAACTCCTTGCATGTTCCACTGACTTTGGGTCTCCTTCCTCTGTGGCCTAATTCCATGTAATATGTGCCAAGCGTACACTGTTCTGTAGTGGTCTCCTTAAATTCACGCCATATATCTTGATATTGTGAAACATTTTCTTGTGCTGTCCCGATAGTGTCTTCAGTCACAGGTTTCGCATTAAATTTTTTTAATCTGCCATAGCAGCTCTTACGGTAATGTCTTTGAAAAGGTGTCACCGTCTTTAGTAATGTCTATATTATTATGAAATAATTTTAAAATGTCACTTTTGTGATATTCACACAAGTGTGGGGGTTTCTTCACGCCCTTCTCTCGAAATTTCTAGCTCCTCGTACCACAAATTCTGCACAGCTGTTGTGTGTATTCCTCATGCTTTGTCCTTGGATGGACGTCTGCCACATCAGATAGTGAACATCAGATGCTTCTATCAACTGAAACAACAACGGCAGAATTTATTTAATTACTGCCACTGGTACTATCTTCATCTCTAAAATGAAAAAAAAAAATATTCGGACAGAACAATGTATTGTAATACCCTGTATAGTAATGATAATACACACGGGAACCCAGGGGCGCCTGTACGGGCAACATCGTATACATGTATTACTATGCACGTGGGCGAAAAGGGGTCGAGAGCATTCTCCCGAAAAAGGGGAGTGGAAGATCTCCCGTCCACGCCCTCATCCAACAAACGCTCCTCGTTTAAGTCGTAACAATAGGCAAGGGAAAGCAAAAGGCTGCCCTTTGGCTTTGGAGACAACCCAGGACCACCGACCTCGAATTTTCAATTAGATTACCCCCCTTTCATTCATACCTCGTTCCCTTGCATTGGCAACGTGCAATGTAAGAGGATTAAGAAATATGTAAAAAAGAAAAGCAATTTACAAATATATGAAAAGTAAAACACTTGATATCATATATGTCTACCAGAAACGTATGTAACACAAGATGAAGAGGGCGGATGGAGAAAACAATGGGCATGTCCTTTTTTAGTTCACCGGGCACTAAACACAGTAAAGGTTGAATTACATTGCTAGGAAAAAAACATAGAGGAGGGAGGAAAATTATTTGGGGATGAAAGAATTTTCGTTGTCTTAGTCAGGAAAGAGAACAAATCGTATCTTACTATAAATGTGTATGCACCTGTTGATAGCGAATTGTCTAAAATAAAATTTCTAGGACATTTAGATGATGTGATAGACCAATTTATAAAGCCGAAAATGTATATTGCACTGGCTGGCGATTTTAATATAGTGATTAACTACTCTGATGATATTATCGCAGGAGAAACACACAGTAAGCAAACAGTGACAGCTTTTAACCAGTTTGTTTCATGTAATGATCTCATGGATACTTGGAGAATATTTAATCCTTTGATTAAAGAATGTACATGGAAACGGAACATGCCAGTTGCAGCACTCAGGCTAGACTATATTTTTGTTGATAACGAATTAATTTCGAAAGTAACAAACTCCAAGATATTGTCAGTACCAATGACAGACCACAAAATGGTGGTCTTTTATTGGGAAATGTCAAAATTCAAGGGGGGTCCATTCTATTATAAGTTCAATAATAACATGTTAAGGGGTGTAGATTTCATACAGCAAATGAAAACTTATATTGTAGAGATCTCAGAGAAGCTTCATGCATTAAATCCTCATTACAGGTGGGAAACAATGAAAGTTAGAATAAAAGAAAAAGCTATACTACGTAGTAAAAGAAAGGCCACAGAAAAAAAAAAACGATCGCAAAAGACGTTTGGAACAAATACTTAATGATTTGGAGAAAAAGTTAGCCTTAGTAGGTAAACAGCAGAATTTATTTAATTACTGCCACTGGTACTATCTTCATCTCTAAACTGAAAAAAAAAATATTCGGACAAAACAATATATTGTAATACTCTATAATATCAATATTTTTACGGAGAGAACAATTTACTGTAATACTCTGTAATAATAAATATCAATATTTTAATGGACAGGACAATGTATTGTAATATTCTGTAATATCGATATTTCATGGCCATTCCACATTCTTATAGAACTGAAAACAAAACGTACATAAAAAATTCCAATTTGATCACAATCACCATGTCTCTGTACAACCCAGAAGTGATCCACATTAAACAAAGAGAAATTATAGATCTACCTTTAGGTATCCACACTTGATCTTGACACTGGCTATAATTAATGGACATGGCACTGATATGGTCTAAATTTTTTGTCCCGAAAAAATCAATAAATGGGTCAAAATGATCATTAAGTTAGAGTATTCATTATTTGTATAAAAGGAAGTTCATGCACTGATTCAGTAGATAATAACTTTAGTATTTACCAAATTTTGTTCTTGAAAAAGGTCTCGCCACATACTGAAAAAACTGAACTATCATTCCAAGAGGTTTCCAAAGCTGAGAAATGGTGTGGTCATCAATAAAAATGAACAACAAATGACTGAATTTGTGCATTTGTCAAGGGATTAAAAGGTTTGTCTCGCCTCGTTGTGCTCAATGAGCGTGGCTGAGCAGATTATGGCTTTGTGGGTGGATCAGCCTGTCAGGGAGAGTGTCAGATTACTGCTGGGAGAGCTGAACTAAAAATCCAGATTTTGGGGGAAAGAAACAGCTGTGGCTAACAGTGATTTCACGGCGCCTCCCGTGTCTCGAAGTACAATTCGGCCAATGATGAAACCTCTCTATACCTACATGACATACTCTCTGGTTTTTGGCATGTCGGATGAGCATGCCCTTCGCAAAGACTGGCTGTGCTACAAAAAGAAGAACTGAAATTCTGGTGAGAACAAAACATGTACATGTATGGCCTTGGAACTTCCGACGAAAGACGGAATAAAATTTCGGAGGAACACACGTTTTGTGACGTCAAGACAAATACACCAATAAAGTCGTGTTTTCATGTGTACGGAAACGGAAACATAAAAGTGCCACCGAGTAGCAAAGGGAAAGATGGTTTCCATGTGCACGGAAACGGCCTTTCTGTACGCATGAAAACATTCCTTCTATTACTCTACTTGAAGGGTTTTTGACGTTTCCGTTGCCTTTTCCATGACATGAAATCCCAGCTTTAGAATACTGGAAACAGTGTTCCTCTGTGTGCACGCGTGTGTGGTGTGTGTGCGTCTGTAAGAGTATTAAATGTAAAGAACAACAATAATAAATCACGATTTTTTTTTTTCGTTTTTGATTTTGGGAAAATCAGTTTAATGATTTTTTTCCTTTCTGTTTCAGGCCTGATTAAATCCACTATAGCTCAAAACTCAGAAAATGTCAGGACTCCAGCAGGGATCAGAAACTGTAATCTTTCATGTTCAGCACATGGTGCCGACGGCCTACATAATTATTTACATGTATGTGATTGCCACAAGTAAACGTCCGCTATTCTTTCTTTCCCCGTGCACACGGTGTTGATATCCATTGAAAGATTAGGAGAGTGGGCAGTCCCTATCCCACTAACCTGCATATATACCTCTCTCATTTATTTGCATTTTTTTCTTCTTTTTTTTTTTTTTCCGGCTTAAAAAAAAAAAAAAACATAATCATTACTGAAGCATTTCCATGTAAGATAGGTCAGATTTTTTCTTCTTACTAACAGTTTTTTCAGAACGGTGTTATCTTGGAGCCTGTTTCCGGTAGGCGATTTTACGGTGCATTTTCTTCGCCTCTTTTTCAGTGAACAAGTCCGGGTTCTCAAAAATCGCTTCTTCTATTTTTGTTCTAGGTGTTCCCAGTAAGCGTATATTTTTGTTTAATATGGGGTGGGGGGGGGGGGGTGGGGTGGAGGCTACGTAATACTTTTCGGAAAAAGAAAAAAAACACGCTCGTCAAAGTCGAGCAGAAAACCAGAAACAAAACACATTTCATGAGGTTAGGATTTTTAAGGTTCTTTACCATGTCACTTCATGTACAGTATGTCTGTTATTGACTTACTGAGTTTGTTTATATAATGATACGTAAGATATGTGTACCACGTGCCTGGTGTTAAACGCTCTGTGGATGAGAATTTCCCTCAAAGGATAATAAAGTGATTCTTATCTTATCTTATCTTATGACTCGTGGAAAGAAACACATCATCATACTGACTATACTAAGGGAGAAACTAGAGGATGAACATGCAAGCACTTGAAACTCCGTGACTACGTGATAAAAAAAATTATGGACCTTTGTGTACTGACACAATACAAATTTTTGACAAAGTAAAATTCAGTCTTTGATGTTACTTATTTAGGACTTTTTAATTTCAATATACTGAAGCTGATTCAATCGGTTAGATGTATTTTTTAAAATCAAACTGTTTTGACTTGAACATGTTCAATTTCACAAGATTTCCCGGTGATATCTGCAAATTTTCATTCAATTCTATAGTCCTTTTCAACTTCCGCGTTGCGGTTGTTTGCGGGGAGCCGCACGGCTTCGAAAAGCACCGTGTAGGGCAAAAACCTCAACTTGCCTTGATGATGGCATCTGAATATGTGCCATTCAAAACAAAGATGCATTTTTTTGCCAGAAGCAGCACGTAACGGGTTTGTACAGTTGGGTGCCCAACAAGAGGATGGCATCGTTCGACCGTTGTCCATCGCTTCCGCCTACAAGTGGGACACGCCGCCATTTTGTTTGCAAATCACGTGATATGGAGAACGGTACATTTAAAGGGTCTATAGTCTGTGCTCTTATTTTTCTTATCTACCTACTTCAGGAATAGGATCAGGGACAGGAAATTTTCCCAACGAAAAAAAAATTCCAACATGCCCGCACCGACCGGGGATCGAACCCGGTGTAGCAGGCCAGATTGTACCCCCGCCAGACTATACCCGGGGTTAAACTCTCTGTCTCTCCCTCTCTCTCCCTAGTTGTATGTGTGTCGTCCCCTCTCTCTCTCTCCCTCTGTCTGTCTCTCTCTCTCCCTGTCTCTCTCCCTCTAATGTGCCACAAAACAACAACAAAACCCAAGCTTGTAAGTCGCCTCGTCTGAAGAGGCATGCAGCTGACGCAGAAGATGAAAGGCAACGAAAGGAAAGCAGAAAAAAAAAAATTACTCGAATTTTGTTCTTTTCTAGATAATTGGCAGTCATGAATTAAAAGGATACAGTTCATGTGGGTCACTGTAGCATCTGCAAGCTATCCCTTGCCCTCCCCCGTTTTCTTGTTACACTGGTGAGCATGTGTTCATTTCTTCTTTCATTTTATTGTGGACAAACCGCCAGAGTGTACTGTACTCCGTGACCTGACCTTCTTTTCTAGTGAGTAGTTTTTTTCCTCGCTCGCTTGTTGTCAGGTGTTTTGACTCGTTCAGTAAATATTAGTATGTTCCCGAATATTCGATAACGTTGTGGAAACGAATGTTTACGCCAGATTTGGCCTTGGGTGATGTAACCTGATGACGTATTGATGCGTGATTGGTTAGTTTGTGCGAGGGCAAAGGTAACGTTTATTTCGGGAACTTTCTATAGAAATGTTTATATATATAGACCTGTGTGAGTGGTTGGGGGGTGAGTAAGTGAGTTTCCTTTTGTGTGGCGTAGATATTTAGTTTCGCTGGTGTCTTCCTAGTAATTTATTGTTCACTATACAGTTATTAAACTTTAGTATTATTTAATCTATCGTCGGATCTCGTGTTTATTTATTTTACAGCTGTAATAGTTTCGTTTTCTAAAGGGTTGTAGTTAGATCAACTAACTCCCCCCTACTATAACGTGCTAGAACAACCCCAGCTGTTACATATTGGGGGCTCGTCCGGGATACGACCATATTCGAGCGGACCAGATCAAAATTACTAGATTTATTTACATAGTTTATTGTAGGAATGTCATCGACAAGCTATCTACAACATGTCAGAGGCTATTGGAAGGCTTAGCCAGGAAGCAGACGCCTTGGAGCTCACTGGGCAGGAGAGACGGGACTACATCCGTGAAGGCCTAAAGGAGGAAAGAATGGAGCAACTGAAGATAGAGGCTCGGGAGAAGGAGATGAACCACGAGCTGGAGATGGAGAGGATCCGCCATCAGCGTGGAGGCGAGTCGACGCAGGGGACCAGCGACCACGCCAGTTCTAAGAGACCCAAGCTACCTGCATTTCAGGACAAGAAGGACGATCTGGATAGCTGGTTGCTGCGGTTTGAGAGGTTTGCTGAGACAGCTGAATGGCCCAGATCCACCTGGACGACATCACTGTCTGCCCTGCTGACCGGGAGAGCTTTGGAGTGCTTCTGCAGACTACCGATCGACGAAGCCAAGGACTACGACAAGGTCAAGGAAGCTTTGCAGAAGAGGTACAACCTGTCAGAGGACGGATACAGACTCATGTTCAGACAAGGCAAGCCTGAAGATGGAGAAGATGTTGGAATGTTTTGACCAGGATCAAGACCTATCTAGAGAGGTGGATAAAGCTGTCGAAGACGGAGGAGACCTACGAAGGAGTGAGAGATCTGTTCGTCAGAGAGCAATTCATGGATGTTTGCCCACCAGACCTTGCAACCCATGTGAGGGAGAGGAAACCAAAGACGCTACAGGACATCGCAGATTCAGCGGAGGCGTACCTGGTAGCGAGGAACCGGACGCTCAGCGGGAGCGCCAGACTGCAGAGCCGGCCAGTGCGACAGAGGCCCAACGGAGACAGAAGCCCACAGGTCTGCCATAGGTGCCAGAGGCCGGGACACAAGGCGACGGAGTGTCGTGCAACGTTAAACGACAAAGGTGAGTTCAGATGTTACCTTTGTGGAAAGCCAGGCCACGTTTGGAGGATGTGTCCAGCCCAGAAGGATATGGGACGAGGCAAGCCGAACAAGGCGGCGGCGGCCGTAGTTATAGCGGCGGACGAGTCGTCAAGACAAGATGTGACGACGGCTGACACCAGCATCAACGTTCAAGCGGTAATGAAGGACGGGAAGCTACAGTTAGCGGTGCCTGTTACGTGCGGAGGATGCAGTGACGGAAGGACCGTGGAGAAGCTGAAGTTACCAGTGATGAAGGGCTTGATTGGAAATCGAGCGGTAGATGTCCTAAGAGATACCGGCTGTGAAGGTGTAGTGGTGCGGCGAGCACTGGTGGACGACGGACAGCTCACCGGTGGGAAGAAACTTATCGCGAGGATCGATAACTCCTTGCTAGCGGCGGAAGAAGCCGTTATCGACGTGAAGACGCCTTACCTGACGGGCAAAGTGACGGCGCTGTGTCTCCCGGAGACCATCTGCGACCTAGTAGTCGGGAACGTGGACGGAGCGAAGGATCCGTACGACCCTGATACTGAGGTGATGGTAGGAGCGGTGACCACGAGGGCCCAGGAGAAGAGGAAGGACCGGTCTACGTCGCTGAAGGTGCCGAGGGCAGAACGGCACGCGGGAGTGGATAGAGAGGAACTTATCCGACTCCAAGAAGAAGACGAAGTCATTAGGAGGTTAGAGCAGAAGAAGATCCCAACTAATAGAGGCAATAAATCTGTTCATTTTGAGAAACATGGAGGATTACTGTACCGGATCTACAAGGACCTGAGACAGGCGACGGTTATAAGGCAAGTGGTACTACCCGAAAAACTGAGAGAGTATGTACTGAGTGTAGCCCACGACTCGATCGTCGGAGGACACCTCGGCGTGAAGAAAACCAAAGACAGAGTTATGAGCAATTTTTATTGGCCTGGAATTGAAGGTGACGTCGCGAGATACTGCCGCTCATGCGACATATGCCAGAGGACGGTGAACAAAGGAGCGACACCAAAGGTGCACCTGCAGAGTATGCCAGTAGTGGACGTACCATTTAGGCGAGTGGCCGTGGACTTAGTAGGACCTATCGACCCCCCAAGTGAAGGTGGACATCGGTATATCCTGGTGTACATAGACTACGCTACTCGTTACCCCGAAGCCACACCCCTGAAGAAGATCGACGCAGAAACGGTAGCAGAAGCCTTAGTGAACATCTACAGCCGTTTGGGTGTGCCCGAAGAGATCTTGTCCGACCAAGGGACCCAGTTTATGTCAGATGTCATGAAGGAAACGAATAGACTACTGGGAATTCAACAGTCGACCACTACAGTCTACCACCCTATGTGCAACGGGTTGGTGGAGCGATTCAACGGCACACTGAAGAAAACATTGAGACGACTGTGCGCAGAGCAACCCAAGCAGTGGCACAGATACATCAACCCGCTGCTCTTCGCATATCGTGAAGTTCCCCAAGAGTCGACCAAGTTTGCCCCATTCGAGTTGCTGTATGGGAGAACTGTGAGAGGACCCATGCACATCTTACGACAACTATGGACCAAGGACGTAGAGGAGCCGGAAACGAAGACCAGTTACCAGTACGTCATGGAACTACGTGAGAGGCTGGAGGACACATGGAAGTTAGCGACGGAAGAACTCTCCAAGGCTCAAGGTAGACAGAAGACCTACTACGACCGGAAGGCGCGAGAGAGGAAGTTCCGCCCCGGAGATGAAGTGTTGGTGCTACTGCCGACGAACACTAACAAGCTCCTAGTCCAATGGAAGGGACCATATAAGGTAGTCTCAGTTGTCGGTGTTAACGACTATAGAGTCAAGATGGGTGCAAAAGAAAAGACCTTGCACGCCAACCTCCTCAAGAGATACATTCCAAGGACGTCAAAAGCAGCAGCAGTGGCAATGGAACAGAGACCTGTTGTGACAGAGATGTGTGGGATGGACAACAGTAGGAGAGATACCATGCCTGAACATGTCAACGCCATAAAGGACGGCGGCGGTGATAGTGCTGAGACTGTACTGGCAGAGGACGACCTGATAGACAAGAGTCAACCCGTGGAGTCAGCTAGCATGACAGTCATCGAGGACTGCGACCTGGAAGGCGACAACGGTGGAACGACGGAGGACCTTGCCGACCTAGGAAGCTGGGACCAGAAGGAAAGCTACAGAGATGTCCAGTATGGAACGCAACTGACATCGGAACAACGTCAAGAACTCTGCGATGTGGTGAAGAATTACCAGCACGTCTTCACCAATCTCCCTGGATGCTGCCAGTTGGGTGAACATCGCATCGACCTGACGACAGAAGTACCAGTTCGTCAACGACCATACCCGGTGCCCTACGCTATGCGCGACTCATTGAAGGAGGAGCTTAGCACCATGGAACGGCTGGGCATCATTCGAAGGAGCTCATCAGCTTATGCTTCACCTATTGTTGTCGTCAAGAAGAAGGACGGATCCAACCGAGTCTGCATCGACTACAGGAGGTTAAACAAGATCACAGTATTCGACCCTCATCCGACAGCAGCGCCATTAGAAGTGTTTCAGAGTCTCTCGAGAGGAAAATTATTCTCTCGGATTGACCTGAGCAAGGGATACTGGCAAGTGAAAGTTCGAGAGCAAGACATTCCCAAGACGGCGTTCGTCACCATGGGCGAACACTATGAATTCATTCGGATGCCTTTTGGGATGATGAACTCAGGAGCCACACTGAACAGGATCGTAAAGCCATTGATCCGTGGAATGAACAATGTGACAGCATATGTGGACGACCTGCTGATTCATACAGAGACATTCGACGAGCATGTGAAGACTCTCAAGGACTTACTGCAGAGGATGGACCAAGCTGGATTAACTGCAAGACCATCGAAGTGTCTGATTGGAACGTCTGAAGTAGACTTTGTTGGACACTTAGTGGGAGAAGGTATGATTGGCCTGTTAGAAGAGAATGTATGTAAGGTACGAGACGCACCCAGACCCACCACTAAGAAGGAAGTGAAAGCATTCTTAGGATTAGTGGGATATTACCATGAATTTATTCCTAACTTTTCAGCGATTGCATCACCATTGTCTGATTTACTTAGAAAGGGTCAGCCCAATATAGTTCAGTGGGATGAAACGCAGGAGAAAGCGTACACCTCTTTGAAGAATGTCATTATCTCCAAACCCGTGTTATGTTTGCCAGATTTTTCCAAAGAGTTTGTCTTAGCAACTGATGCATCAGATCGCGGATTAGGCGCTAGTCTTATGCAGGAACACGGGGGAAAGTTGTACCCTGTGGCATATGCTAGTCGTAAGCTATTGCCTCGTGAGACGAAATATTCGGTCTCAGAGCGCGAATGTTTAGCTATTGTTTGGGCTGTAAAAAAGTTTACTTTGTATTTGTATGGAAAGGAGTTTGTGCTCCAAACTGACCATCGGTCATTAGAGTTTTTGAACTCTGCCAAGTTTGACAGTCCAAAGTTATTACGATGGAGTTTATTTTTACAGTCTTATCGATTCAGGATTCACTACGTAAAAGGCAGAGAAAATGTCTGTGCCGATTTCCTGAGCAGGGTATTTTAAAGTAGTACACTATCAGTGAAATGCATTGTAACCCATACTTTTGCCTACTGGATGAATTTCTAGGACGGCAGTATTGTACTGTAATTGGGGACATAGTTCATCTGTGATTGAATACTGAATTGATGGCTGATATAGAGTCATGATGTGTTAGTCACATTTTGGTTTTATGCTATGTCATATTAGTTACCAATGGAACTTAGTGTAATTTTTTGAAAATGTAACCCATATGGGGACTGCGAGCAAGCAGTGTTTGTGTTATATTGCAATGTTGTAAGTTGTTTTGACCTAATATGATGAAGAAAGACCCTAACCAGTGGTCGGTATGTATTGGTATTTTTGCCATTGTACGTATGAGTTATACATTTTGGAGATAACCATGTTATGTACAACAAGTTATATGCTATGATTCGTGCACGAAGCATTGTGTAAACGATGGGCCATCGTTTCACCTTATATGATTTGTAATAATATCATTGACCATTGTTTCACCACAGTGGTGGCGTTGTGTTATTTTGACCAGTAGGCCTACTGTTTACTATTGGGAAGCAATGACGGTATTGTATTAGTTATGGTATTAGTGATGCAAAGTACACTGCATTGTACCGTATTTGTGATGACATTCGGGAAGACACTGAAATTGTTATTAATTGTATTAGAATTAGCAACTACCTTTGTGAGATTGGGAGTGCTATAAGATTATTTCACGATAGTGCAGACGCTGTATAATGTTTTTTGGAGTTGAAAAATATTCAACTTAAATTGGGGAGTTGTGTAGCATCTGCAAGCTATCCCTTGCCCTCCCCCGTTTTCTTGTTACACTGGTGAGCATGTGTTCATTTCTTCTTTCATTTTATTGTGGACAAACCGCCAGAGTGTACTGTACTCCGTGACCTGACCTTCTTTTCTAGTGAGTAGTTTTTTTCCTCGCTCGCTTGTTGTCAGGTGTTTTGACTCGTTCAGTAAATATTAGTATGTTCCCGAATATTCGATAACGTTGTGGAAACGAATGTTTACGCCAGATTTGGCCTTGGGTGATGTAACCTGATGACGTATTGATGCGTGATTGGTTAGTTTGTGCGAGGGCAAAGGTAACGTTTATTTCGGGAACTTTCTATAGAAATGTTTATATATATAGACCTGTGTGAGTGGTTGGGGGGTGAGTAAGTGAGTTTCCTTTTGTGTGGCGTAGATATTTAGTTTCGCTGGTGTCTTCCTAGTAATTTATTGTTCACTATACAGTTATTAAACTTTAGTATTATTTAATCTATCGTCGGATCTCGTGTTTATTTATTTTACAGCTGTAATAGTTTCGTTTTCTAAAGGGTTGTAGTTAGATCAACTAACTCCCCCCTACTATAACGTGCTAGAACAACCTCAGCTGTTACAGTCACAGACGGGCCATGTCACTTATAAAGAAAAACCTGTTGGGGGGGGGGGGTGTGGGGGTGGGGGGGGGGGAGGTATTAACTAAATCAGATGAAAAAAGAATGGGGACCAACAGCCTTCGGCTGAGGCCCCCGAGCCCGAGAAACCAAAGAACTTTCCAGTGCAGAGAGAGAGGGAAGGAAAGAGAGATACATAGAGAGAGAGACAGAGAGAGAGAGAAAGAGGGTCGGGAGAGACACAGCACAGTGTAAGGTGAGTCACGAGAAAACTGAATCGCTCACCATTAAGCACCCCCACCCTACCTTTCTACATGCCCGAGACAGAGAGAGAGAGAGAGAGAGAGAGAGAGAGGGGGAGAAAAGGAGAGAGTGAGAGAGGAGTGGCTTTATTTTGCGAAGCTCCACAGTGGAAGATGTGTCATGAGAAAGCTATATATGAACCGCTCACCACAAAGCCCCACCCCACCCCTCCCTCACATGTCCAAAGACATGCTCACAAGTACATTTTATCAGCTCACTTTGTTTAATGTGTTGCACAGAATCTCTGCAGTTCAGGGTCGTCTCTTTGAATGTTTTAAGGGATAAATACGCGTCCACTCTTTACGTTTCACAAGTTTAGACTAAGTCAGGTGTGTTGCTCACGTGGAATTTACTCTTAGCAAAAGTGATGGGGTGTTTCAAACCATGATGGATTACCTTATCTGCAGTGTTAAATAAGTTACAAGTACTTTGAAACCGTTCCTTACAAGGTGAAGTCCATGAGGATCTATGATTGTATTTATTGTACAAGGTGAGGAGGTAAATGTTCCATGGAGCAATCGTTTGACTGCCAGTTTGTCAATGGTAATGCCGTAGACATGTAAACCGTGTAATATAGCTAATGCTACCGTACAATAAATAATTAAATAAATAAACAAACTAATAAATAATTAAATAAATAAACAAACAGATAAATAGAGTGATCGTGGGGGGGGGGGTGGCTTGTTGATAAGTTATAGGCCTCTAATAAGTGTAAATTTGGTTTCTTGATCTTTTAATTTCTTTCTTTCTCTCTCTCTCTCTCCGCTCACTCTCTCTTTCTCCCCGTCTTTTTCTCCTCTCTTCCTATCTCCCCCGTCTCTCTGTACCTCCACTTTAAATATTTTCACACAGAATGCTGAACTGTTGACTACCGCTGATTTCAACCTCGGCCTCCCCCTCTCCCACGCATAAGCCCCTCGATATTTTTCAAGCATTGTTCAGATTGTTTCGTTAGTTTTAGTTTGGATGCAACTAATAGTTTCAAAATACTGTGAAGATAATGTTCTGAAACGAAAGTAACACAGGCGTTATGTCTAACCTTCCATATGGCTGAAATGACACTAATACTGATCGCAGGTGTTGGATTTAGAGACGAGATAGGCACTGTTGACTCTGCCTACTTACAACTTTATTATTATTATTATTGTTTTAATCTGAAGCATGGGAAGGAATTCCGTACGAGATCCGCACCGTTGCCGACAAAGCGCCAAAGACCAGAAACTAACACAACTACCCCAGCCCCTTTTCGCCTGAGTAGTCAATCTGACTACCGCCCATTGATACAAACTGACTAGACCCTCACGCCCCCAACATTGCTTTTTTTCCAATGACAATTGGATAAACTAACAAAATTAATAAGTACCGAAAAAATATATAGGGTTTTTTATCAAAAAGTGCGGATCTCGTAAGGAATTCCTCCCGAAGCATGAACATACTAATTTTTGTTGGAGTCTTTGACTATAAAATACATAAATTTCTCTGTTTCATACCCAGGAAGGAATAGATCTATAGATTTTGAGACAAGGTGAGCGTTACTGACGAAAATAATTAAATGGTTATATTTTCTGTCATCGGCTGATTATACCCTTACTACTTTGACAATAATTGGCTCGTCTTCATAGTTTAGATTCTTCCATCAGCCAGTTTAGGCTGACGAGGGGAGAACAGAACCTCCAGCAATTTATACTTCTTTTTGTGATGGCCAATTGGCATAGAATGATGATGGCTTGATTTAACCTCCCATAAAGTTCACCGTTTTCATAGACTCACATAACTGATCAAGGGAAGGAATCCGGGAAAACACCGTATTCAAAGGGAAAAAGCCATTAACTCCCTTTTATTAAACAAAAAAAATGTACCCGTTCTCTTCTGTTTTATCTTATTCTGTTACTTTCTGAAGCCTAGTAAAATGTGTGTACCAGTAAAAGATAAATAAAAGATAGAGGCACAACAAGCACAGATCGAGCTCCTTCAGAAAATGAACCAATCTAACAATGTTGACGTTGTCACCTTCCAGCCGGTAACCCTATGGAAGTCCCACACTTAGGAATAATGTCAAGTTCACACATTGGAATGGCATCATTCCTATGTAGATCTTCTGGTTATGACATTGTGCGGACATCAGTTTGATGTAGGGAATTCAGACCTATGGTAATCCTACTAACCTTACAGAAATTCTATACAACGCTGCATCAGATTAACATAGGTATGCTGGCTAGGTTTAGCTTGATTTTCTGTAGGATCCAGGTCTAATGGAAAGAGTTCCTGATGTCTTTCAACTCTTACAATTCTTTGCAAACTGTACCAATATTTTTTTCATTTCTGGTTAAAAGAGTAAGCAGTGGGGTCAGCGATAGGTAACAGGGATAAAGACAGGCTTAGAAACTGGTTTAGTGTTAGCTTTAGGGATTGATGGTGGTCTGAATGTCCGGAACTCTTCCCGTTCCATATATTTTGGTGCTGTGATGGCAGTGTAGTTGTTTAAAAAGAAAGCACAGTGCACTAAAAGCCCAGATTATGATGTAAGTATAAGTGATCAAAGTATTTTGAATCATTTTATGTTCTAGTTCGTAATGTGCTGAAGTAATCTCAACTCTTTATTTTTTTTTAAAGTTCAGTTAAATAGTATAATTTGATGCCATCTTTACCAAATGTTTTTGAACGTTGTATTTAGAATATTTTACAACATATCCTTTGTGCGGTGTTTACTAAAATAGTTAGCTTTGTTTGCAAACCGGAACAAAGTGTAATCCTGTCTAGCTATCGCTTGTGGATGTGCCTTAAGAAAGGGGAATAGCCCATCATCTCTTTGAATCTTCTAGCACAAGTTCTATGAAGCTTCCATTCATGAATTCTCACATGTAGATAGCATGCATCTTATCTAATGCACAGTTTTAATTTCTGGTTGATTAAGAAAATAACATTCTGTTATAAGGCTTTGAAAAGAGAAACACATGCAGCCCACCCGACCAACTGATGCCAGGTTTCACTAGTGTTCACAAATTATGTGTGATAAATGAGGTGGATCACTTTTCCTTCATGTAAGTGATCAAAAGTATTTTGAATCATTTCATGTTCTAGTTTCTACAGAGGTCAAGTAACATTAACTCTTTAGTTTTTTAAAAGTTCTGTTCACAGAGTAATTTTGATGCCAACTGGACAATACATTTTCAAGTGAATGTTTTACAGCATATTCGTTATCCAGCTGCCCCAGAGAAAAGTGTATCGGTCGTAGTTTGGTTCGTGTTTACTAAAATAATTAGCTTCATTTGGCCAAACTGGAACAAAGCATAGTCCAGGTCACTTGTGATTGTATCGTAAAAAAATGGAACGGCATATTTCCACTTTGAATCTTTGCATGTAAGTTCTATGAAGCTTACACACATAAATTCACATATGTAGATAGCACGTTTTATCTAATGCCCAGTTTTAATTTCTGGTTGACTGACGAAATAACATTCTGTTTCAAGGCAGACCACCCGGCTAAATGACGCCTGGTTTCTGGATGGAAACACCGGCTGTGGCAGTACATTTCACTTTTTCATGGTACGGCTGAAAAAGGTAGGAATTTTTTTTGCACATATCAGTGGCCAGATGCATGAACTTGGCGTAAATCCACCCGTTTTGCATTATGGTACAGGCTTAGTAGTGCTTAATAGTAAACTCAAATTTAGTCGGTATGCAAGAACAAAAGTTACACCAACCCCTCCCTATGCATCCATTGCTGCTTACTGCTGTAACAAAAATTGTCATTACGCATACACAGAACTTGTGTCTGCCAATCCCAGTCACTTGACATTGTGACAAATTCACTCATGCCTATGTAAAATGATGTAAACAAAGCGGGGGCTGCTGACTGTGAGACTCCTAGCGCGTACACTTTGGCATTCATTGTAACATGTTTTTGCTCTTTGTCATCTCATCGTTTGAAGTTGACAACACAAAGAAAGTAACTAATATTTTATCCCACAATATTGTCATTTTGTGAAGTGGAAACTTTTTTATTGGTTTTGTTTAAGTTAAAATTGATGAGGAAAATTTCTTTCTTCCTCTCTTCCACACTTCTTGAAAACATTAAACCCACATTGGAGACAACATCAGCGATGGATTTGGAAGTTTCATAAAATTTTCATTAGTAACAGAATGTAGCAACTGGTTAAGTAGAATTATTACCTTCAATCAAATAAGGATAGCAGAGTTGACACAGAACCGGAGAAATTAAGCGCTTCTCTATCAAATTTCGGATTCAATACGTTGAGTCAATTATGCAAATTATGCAAGTTACGAACCACTTTATACGTACGTATTTAGGCTTACACAAAGTTCTGGCATGCCAAGTAGTGTTCTGCACCGATGCGTTGGGCCTATCCACCATGTAACCAGTTATGTACAGTTCTTGCATACGGCCACGGATCATTAAATTACAGCACGGCGAGACTCATTTTACAATCAAGACTTTGTGCAAATGGAATAATTATAGATGTAAGCACTTACAAGATGTATAAAGGGTCCATTTTAGTATTCTATATTTATACAAGCATAAAAGACTCACTCCGCGCGGCCTCCAACCACTGCCCTGCCCCATCACTTTCTACTCTCTGTACCATGTACTCCTTCCTGTCTTCTAACTTCACCGCTAGCACGCTGAAGTAGTTTATATCATCCGGCATGAAGTGTTCACACCATGGGCCATGTATCCATGAAAAAATGGGATCAGAGGAGAGCAGTCAATGGCCCGAAGCAAACTAAAAAAAATTGAAAAACAAAACTAATAAAACAATACAAACTTCAATGCACGTTCCACAGTATTTGAAACTTGCATAGAAAATTTGGTTACCGTGGGTGGCCTAATGAAAAAGCCCTTTGCATTCAAAGGTGGAGAATTTGTGCATAACACAGTTTTATTCATTTTTTGATGAATGCCAATTTCATTTTGGAGACTTATCACTTTAGTTTTTTCTCCATCCAAATGAGAAGTTGCTTTTATTTCTCCATAATGATTATTGTGATTTGTTCGTTGCAAGTTTTGAGTTTGTGATCACAATAAAAAAATCTGTTCTCCAAGATATTTTTTTCATTTTTCTTATTTGGTACATTTTTGAAAATGTACAATTCGGAAAAAGTCCGAGCTAACATGTACAACTGGTTCATGCCTTTCATTTTCTGCTATGTTTTTTGTCTGAACAGATATTAATTTATGTATTATTTCCATTTTCAAATCTCGAGGAGATAAGATTGTTAGGTGTGTTTAGTCCTTTCCTTTGGAATGGTATCTTTTTGGTATCGATTTTGGTTCCCTTAATACTAAATGATGATGTCATTCCCAAGTCATGTGGACACTTTAAAAAAAAAGAAAAACTATAGGGAAAAAAAGGTGATGAGGAAAATGTAAATGTAGAGAAAGAAGATGGAAAGGAGGGATTTTTCAGACTGATTTCGATATCAGATTCAATGAAGTTATTGGCAGTCGATTAATTAAGTAGTATCAATTCCCACTTCCGGTTTGTAATAAAACCCAAGATAGTGTCAAGATAATCATGTTCTTGAGTTGTTAATATTTTGAAATTGCAAAATTTTGAAGCCTGTTTATTAAGAGGCGCATATCTTTAAAGAATAAGGATAAACCCACGCGTTTGAATGAAAACAAAAAGTTTTGAGTAAGATTAATAAAGGAATAAATTTAATATATGATTTTATGCATAATGAGGTCAAACCCATAACGGCAGACAATGTGTGGATTGTGTGTCATATAAGAAAAACCCAAATTTATTTATAGTACAGAACAGCCACTTAGGGGAAACCCGGGTGGTTACTGGCTCCTGCTTCCATGTAGCGTTGAGGTCGGCGGTCGACCAAGGTACTCGCACGGTTAGTCATGCCCAACTGACCTGTAATATAGCCTAGGATCTGGCGAGTTTCCTCCCTTAAGACGCTGCTGAGGGACTGAGTGCTGGGGTGGAGTTTGGTCGGGGGTAGGCCGGACAAAACATACGGATTAGAACCTACTTCCTTAGATCTTAAGGGGCAACTGGTACTTTAGGGTATTAGACTTAGGATCGTCCATGTCATGGGAAAAGTGCTCTCGCAACCACATAGTCAAACGGCACTAGCTAAGTAAGGTAATGTGTGCTGGAGTCCCCGTGCCACTTTTTTTTTTCCTTTCCTGAGCAATAATCACTTCACAATATGTCTGCTGTCTTGTGAGCATTTCTATTTTTAATGCTCAGGTGGAGGTGGAGCAGAAACTTTGTTTAACCTATTATTTCACGGAGTGGGGAAGACAAATCTCTTGGAAAACAAGACATGGATATTTTAACACTCCCTCAAAGAATCTTAAAGAAGGTATAATGCACTTTTCTCTTTTCTCGAGTTATTACTGTTGATGGGGAGCAGGTCGATTATGTTTTTTCAATTTAATGAGGCTGTATCAGAGATGACGTTTGGGGCAACCAGTATAATTAGAGTGATTCTAATTACTATAAATGCTGGGAGACATTAGATAGACTGGACCCAGTTCTGAAAAGAATCCAAACTTTGGATGTCTCATACCTTGCATCCCCTTTCTCACAGCCAATCGTATTAGTCTTGTCTTGAGAATAATAAACAGAGTCGTTGCAGTAGCCACTTCTTTCTTCAAACTTCACGATTTTGAGCATTGTTTTGAGTGGGTTGATATTCCAGTCTAACAATATGATTGTCTCATTTACAGATTTTTAGAACCCTCAGTTCTTTCTGCCTCTCCGCTTATCGAATCCACTGACATGGGGGAATACCATATTGAATCCGCTCAGATCTGGGGAAGATGGCGGGCGGAGCAGCGGGGCTATTCTTTGCTATAAGTGCTGACTCCACCTTCTTGCAGTAGGCTACCTGTGACTGCTTAATGTCCCAGGTGAAATGCGGTCGAGGTGAGCAGAGAATGGGGCAGAGAATGTCCATCCCATAAGTGTGTGGGCTAAAGTGCATTTATCCCCTATTTTTCTACGTATCCATGTTCCAGTATTCGCAGAGCAAAACCAACTCCCTCAGTAATAGTTCATTTTCCAAACTGCGGGGGCTCAAAGACCCCCACAAGGACGCGGTTTTAGGAGCGGCCATGTTCGGGGGGGGGGGGGGTTACAGTAAACGCCTGGCTCGACAATTCCCTGCCTAGAATTCTGGCTAAAGGCACATGACTTTTCTTTTTATGGATCGTGTGAACAGGTCAGCTGATGTTTTTAATGAAATTGGGAGGCGCACACTTCACCTGCGCAGGAGAAGTTTGGGGGGCTAAACTGCACTTTTACCAGGGTGTGAAATTGTCTCTGAAGACTGGCTCATTTTGGGAGAATTCCTATCTTTCATTAACATTGTACAGCTGTTATCTCAGGTCTTTTAAGGAACCTGTCACCAGTGTGAACAATTATATTAGTCTGGCAGTCCACCATTGTCCAGTGGTACTGCTATTTTCATGATGTATGTTCCCACCATTTAATCAATAATCCTTACCACATTGGGGGCCCTGGGCCAGGTCGTTGAGACTGACAAGAGCTTGGTGGCGAAGAGTAAGCAGAAAAAGATTAGATCTGCCGCTACTCTGCTGCCATTAGTTAACCAGAGAATTTGATCCTGGCAACATAATTCATTCTGATGGGTTGCCATCATACAATACTATTTCAACTGTTCCAGTGCAACCTCCTTTTCAGCACTTGGTGGTATTTCACATCCAGAATTTTTTGGACCCCGTGACGGGTGTTTGTACCAATCACGTGGAATGTTGTTGCAAATCTATAAGAGATGGTTCAAACATATGTGGCTGTCCCAGTGGTATCCCTTGCCATAGTTCTACCGTAATCTACCGCAATTTTGTATAATATTTTTTTATCCACTTAATTAATGTAACTGAAGTGATGCATTTGTCTTTTACCGTTCATAAAACAAGACAGTTACTAGAAATACATTCTTCATTGGGCAGTATGGGATACAGGGTTCTGAAATAGCAATGGCGGTAGGCCTATGGCTGGGGCGCTGAATGAGGTAGTGGGTTGGGGATGTCACGAGCAGAGTTAGGGTCTTTGGGATGTTACGACTGCACGAGAGGCAGCTAACTCACACTCGGACACAACCACACAAGAAAAGTACTAAATAACTAGAGCGTATATATGTCAGGCCGGTCAGGCCATAGTTTACATAAATATTAATAACAAAACAAAAGACAATAGAGGTATATATTCAAACCAAAAACTCTAATTAATAACTTAACCAATGATATTCATGTAACTATGGAGGTACTGCAATCAATAGTAAATAGGTATATTATACGAAACTGGATATCAATTTAAAGTGACAGTTGAGTCGCCACTGGCCAGTCGCCAGGCAAACTCTCCATAAATCATATGGGCTTAAATGTTAGGAGAGCCCAGTACGTTCAAAGCCTACAGAAGCACTCTTCGGCTTGTAGGTAATTTAAGCAGTTGCCAAAAGACTATATTTTATGCACAATCACTATTCAATTCATCAACAATGTGCTATATTATTCCAATCATACTATGGCAATAGATCTATCATACAGGACACTCGTGGTCGAGTGCCAGCTGGGGTTTCCTTAGTCTTCCTATGAGGCTGTAGTTCTCTCTCTATCTCCGATCTCTATTATACTTGAACAAATAAAATATATTACCATTGCTCACGCCTACTGGGAGGCGCGAACATCAAAATAGCGCAGCGTGGGCTTTCAAAGGTCAGCCCACTCAGACCTTTCTTTCTAGAGCTCAGTCAGTCCGTTAGCAAGGACTTCTTGTCTTCAAAGCACACAGTTCAGGTACTGGTCGACCGGAGATACTTCACGACACGACGCTTCTGCTCGCCTGTATTCACCTAATCTGAACGTTACACGATGTTATATACTATCTAACTACCCAGCGTGCTAGTCCGCTGGCCCAATTAGTTCAGCTATCTCATAGGTCGAAACCTCCCACCATTTTAATTGTAGTAATACGTCTGCACTATTCTACCAGCCAGTTAACGTGCAAAACTTGTCTAGTCATAATTAACAATGTCAACTAGCCCCACCTTGTTTCACCCCTACTCCATTACTTATTAATCACGAACATTAAAGCCGACAAGCGTGACTCTAGCAGTTTAACTTTACATTTATTTACTCACCAACTATAATTTGGCGAGGACCGTTCAAGGCCACCAGCCAATTTCTCATGGCCCTGGTAAAAAAACAACTCACTCTCTGCCTGAGTTTTAATAACATCTGAATCATGACAGGGGATGGATAGCAGAAATAGGTTGAAAATGGAGTATTTTAGGTCTTTATTTTAGAGGTTTCACTGCTCCTGGCATTCACATCTCACTTTTCTTGCTTTTAGTTTTCTTGTTCTTGTTTCTGTGTATTCTTGTGGTAGAGATGTAGGGATCAGTTCTTTTTTTGTTATTTAGAATTTTGCCCGGGCCACGGCCTTGTTCGGTCTGCTCTTCTCGAATTTCAGTCCCAGAGGTATCTTTAACATGCAAGTTGAGTTTGACCATGAGAGTTACCTGTCCTTCCACATCCTGGATGACCATCACTCTGTCAAACACCTGAGGCCCGCAGCCAATCACAATGAGTTGGTGGATGTATTTGCAGAGCTACGTGTAGCTACATGTCACTTCCATTTCTTCCCAGGCAAGCATAATTTTTTTTCTCTAATCTCGGTCTGCTAAAAAAAAATTTTTGTATTGATTATTTTAAAAGTTTCATGTGTTTTATCACCCTGTCCGTCGGTTCATCCATACAATTATCCATCCGTCCATCCATCTGTCCACATGTCAGTCCTTCCTTCTGACCATCCACCCATATGTCCTTCACTTTGTTCATCTATCCATATGTCCTTCACTTCATCCATACATCCATCCATTCATCATATCAATTGGAATACAGTAGTGTGAACAAACAATTTGTACGAACAATGCACCTGGCAGCATTAACAATGCATCTACCATTGTTGACAGTGGATCCAACAGTGTTAACAAGAACCCGACAATGTTAACAATACTAAGAGTGCATGTGTCTTGTCCTCAAGTGGAGACTGATATCATTTTCCATGGGCATCAAAATGGTTCGTAATAATTTCTTGTTAATATTTCACTATATCTTTTTCCATGACACAGACACAAACTAAAGCTCCCTTTCCTTGAGTATCGTCACAATTTTATCATATTTCCACAAAACACCAGATTAGTCTTTTAAATGTGAAATTTGAGGCACACATACTGGAGAACTGATAAAATGAACAGTCGTTTATGTATCTACATGTGTGTATAATATTAAACCACTTGTCTGTCCTACTGATCAACCAATGGACAGATAGACTAACTAACATGTAATATGACTGTGGTTTTTGCAAATTGGACCACCCAAAACCAGGATTTTCTAAGAAAGACTTTTTGAAGATAATAAATATGCTGCTTTTATTTATGACTGATTTTAAGTCATTTTCACTCTAGTCCTGGCATGATGCGAGACTGAGATGGAACACATCTGAATATGGCAGAGTCACAATTCTTGTTGTTCCTAATGACGCCATTTGGAAATCAAGGATTGAATCCTTGTCACGTAAGTATTGGTTGATGTAAGTAATAGTGTGGTAATGCAATTTTTGTATTATACTAGCAGTGGTAGTAAGATTGGTAGATATAAGTAGCAGCGGTATGTAAGTCATCATGACAGTTTTGGTTTCAACTGACTTGATGCTTCAGTGGTGTTCCTCTGAATGTTTATATTTTTTTAACTGCTAGAATTTTGAAGTTATTTAATAGATCTACCTAAAATGGCTCTTCATTCATACTAATTAAAGACAGGTTATGATTTTATTTGCTTTGTGTTTCATGTTTGAACTTTTGTAATGTTTACTGTTGTTTCCATAAATTTTATTGATTTCTTTTTACTTTATTCAGATCCGCCTCTAATATTGTTATTTGACCCCATAAACTGCTGAAACAGAGACAGGATTTGGTACATCATGTTGACTTTTCATTACATAATCTGAATTCTGGGTCAAGAAACAATGAACTATGGATTTATAAGTGATCCCAAAAATGATAACTATCAGAACACCATACTGACTCTGACTGCTTATTCACGCATGCATTACTAGATTCTATGATTGTTTCCCTTAGTATATCAAAAAAGCAACCTAAATTTGGTCCAAGTGCTTATAATATATTTTGTTTGCCTTCTTAAATGCTTGTCAGTTTATATCTGTGATGTAAATGAAATGTACCAAATTAAAATTGATATGTCAAAACAGTGTGCGCAGCTAATGATTTTCATTATCCTGCAGGTACACAACCATCATCCATTTACAGTCAGGGTTGTCAGCTGTGTTGCTACCGCCTGGAAACATCAGCTGGCAAATGCCCATTTCTGTCCATGCATGGTGCATCCCTGAGGCCATGCAATTCCTGATGACGGAGCAAACCTGTGACATCATATCACCTTTCAGCCATTATCATGTACAGAAAGAAGAGGAGTGTGGTTTTCCAGTTCTTGAATTCAAATAGCACAAATGTACCCCTGTCAAAAACTTTCCACTTAGATCCAAGTAAAACTTGGTCTGTAGGAGAGATGTCTTTATCTATGGCCACATTTTCTCAGGATGAATCCCTTTCCAAGCTGTCATCCCATGAGATCAGTGACAATGTACAGTTTACATTTCATATGACCAAAGATCAAGACACCCTGGAAATGATTGTGACGGGACCGGCAGAAATTAATGCCTGTCTCTTGCCAGTTGTCCTCATTGTGCCAGCAGATTCAACTTCAAAAGTGACACTACTGTCACTAGGCTAGTGATTCAATTTTAAGTAAAAAGGCTACAAAAGCTAATACATGTAATTGTGTCTATGAAAATGAAATTATTAACAGATGTCATCCGCCCTTTCCTTCATTAATCCATCCATCCACCCGTGCATTCATCCATCCACACATCCAATTGCACCATCTGTCAGTTAGGTTATTATGTTTTTATTTTTTTTTCTATATAGGCTATGTTCTTTTCGGACCTTTTCTTTCTGCATCAATGTAACAAAACGTACAATGCATGTTTTACTCATGGCCAACCAAGTATCAAAATAATCAAAACAATGAGCATAATAATAACATTAACAGACACGAGTGAAATTAATGCCGAAGTCTGATCATATCAGTTTGAATGGATACTCAAGCCTTTTGTATATCAATGCATTTTAATGCATGTTTGTTTCCTCTAAAATGTAGCATGATTTACAGGAGTCAAGAATGTATGTATGTACATCAATTTAAACTAAGGCTGAAATAAACTGTTATTATTATTCCCTCTAAATTGTATGATGATTTATGGGTGTCAAGAATGTATTGTATTAACATGATATCTGATGACAGTGATAAAGAACGGGCTGAAATAAACTGTGGTCTTGACTTGTTCTTTAAAAAAAAAGTAGGGGGTATAATCTGGACTGGGGGGGTATAGTCTGACCTAGCCCAAAGTATATTCAGGGTATAAACAGGCCTAGCCCAGAATATACCCCGGGGTATATTCTGGGCTAGGCCAGTTTAACCCCGGGTATAGTCTGGGTGGGGGCTATATTTTGGCCTGTTACACCGGTACCTCCGGCATGAGAGGCGAGCACCTTGCCTCTAGACCATCTTCTGTTCACCTTTAATTGCTTACTCAGCGTTGCTTGCATTTCTGAGTCTGAATGAAACTTCTTTTAGCGATGAGCTAGGATTTTCATCCCACACATTATAAAACTGTGGTCTAAAGAAATTAGATCTAGATATGTAAGCTCCAGTTTTCACCACTAAGATAGGAGAGATATTTATCTAGCTGGCAGGAAAACATTGAAAAAGTTCTGATATAAAATTTTGAAAATACATGCAAGTTAATTTAATCAATTCTTGAAAATGCTGTTGTTAGGAGATCTAGGCATTTTACACGATAAGCTAGAGATCAGCAGTGAACGCAACTCAATATTTTTTTTTACTCTACATGTATTTGGGTTTGTAGTCTATGGTCCCCGAGCAACCGCTTTGTGAAAAAGTCCCATAATTATATTATCTTCTACACAAAAGCTAATGAATGGAGTGATCTTTCCCTTTTTTTGTGTGTGACCATTTTATTAAAAAGAAAAAATTAAACAATTAAAATGACTGAAATTTGAAACGCAATTGACACAACATTATTGACAGACTCAATTAACATTCTATATGAAAAGAACAAGGACATCTTCTGATTAATAACGAAATATTTTATTTCATTGCAAAGAAACTGTTTGTAATGTTCTGATATATATTGTTGTATTATTATAACATAATAATAATGATGTGAAACGTTTTCACACCTCTTTACTAAAGAGGTCAAATTGACTAAATTAAAGTGAGAGTATCATTTATGCACATGTATCTCATTCAGTCATATCACTGACACACACATACATCTACACATTCCATCAGTCATGTTTTTCTTTTCTAAGCACTTTGTTAGATACATGTATACATTAAAATGTAGGTCACACCCCCTTGCAAAGTAGGGCGGCCATTTCCAAATTTCTAGAAAGGAGGGCACAGTCGTGAGTTATCATACAATATATATGAGTACAATGCATTTCAAAACAGAAAGCTCTGCCTTCAAGTCATATGCAATGTTGACAACGGCAACTACATCTACTGTAATAGAAAAACTTGTGGGATTTTTAACAAGGCCTACTGCCAATCATACAGCTTGGATTCGCCTGAAATTTTACAATTGCCTTCCTTTTGGCCTGCAAGAAGTTATTTTGTAGTTTTGGAGGCTTGAAGTATTTTTTTGAGTTTGCATTGTGTCGCTAATTTTGCAAGCCGATCCTTTCTTTTTTACTAATACGTGACATTATCACTTCCTGCGATATGTTCACTTTTAAACACACCAACCCGCGCACAAATCAATGCCATATTTTACGAGTGCTGACAGGGAGCATAGGGTGGTAATGCACAAAGGGAGAACAGTAAGCCTCATCTAAAATCAAACAAACAACAACAAAAATAAACCAAGAGGAACGGGCATGATGAGGCAGATCCATAATAATCCCCCAGAACTGAAACTAATAAACAGATTTCTCCCGGGCGCAGCATCCCAGGCAAGGCCAGGGACCTCAGCTAGTATAATATAATAAAAAATAATATATGTCAGGTTGCTACAGATTTATTGTTTATAGTACATTACATCTGAGATAATTTATATTTTTCAGTCATGGAGGACAAATTACCGTGTCAACTATGTGGTTCTAAAGTGGCACTGGACAGGGGAAAGAGTGCTCAAAAGCCTGACTGTCTGCACAGCTGTCTGCTGTGGACATACCCTATTTTTTTATTTTCTGATAGGGTAGAGTCCACTTAAATTCAACTTCAAGGGACCATATATTAGTCTGTTAGAGAGGTTTACTTTAACCATTTGTAGATTTTTGCACCTCCTCCATCTTAATATTGTACATTGCAGTTGCAACACTTGATAAATACATTCTGGAACATTTTTCAACATATCAAATGAACAAAACTGGTAATAAGTTATTAGATGCATGTCAAAGAGGCCTTTTCTGGACCTTTTGTACACTTTTCTTTCGTGTATTTAAGGTATTTCATCAAGACAGAAAAAAAAATCTGTACAGTAACCATTAATTCTGAGAAAAAAAGAAAGGCAATCCTGTGCCAAGGGGAATAACTTCAAATTTGTTATAAATGGTTTTCTCTTTCTAAAAAAAAACCAACCTGTTGCTCATATCCTGTGCAGCAGAGATTTACCTGATTGGAATGCATTTAGTTTTATCCGTCCAGAAAAACTTTGCCTTTTCAATATGATGTCTATATAGACTGTAAATCTTTGTCACAGCAGAAAAAGATTCAATTAAAAGTACCGTACCCATACCACCAATCATACTCTGTCTTCTCCTGCATAATTGTTTTCAATAAACTATGCATTAAAAACTGAAAGCCACAACTGTAAATGATAAAGATGAATATAGCACTAATCACAGCATGCAGTCTATGGTCCTCTGATAAAATCAGTGAGGATTCTCTCTACATGCACTGTAAGCATCTATTATATATTTCAGTAACTCGCAACCTTTGGCATGACTAACTGACCAAACTATACACTCTTCAGGCATTAAATTTGGCAGGAAGGTGGCAGTTGAGATAAGGAAGATGATGGCTATAATTAAAAGTTGTTTACTTCAAGCATATATTTTTAAAAAATAAATAACGTTTATTGCTAAGTAACATTTGTATTTTTGCATGTTTGTTTCGTAATATTATAGTACCGTGCATGTCATAAAAAGTAACCGTATCAAGCGTTCAGTTTGGTGCGTGATGTTGTGGTGCACATGAGTTCTGAAGCAAGACTGTAGTTTATTACTTTTATTATACTAGAGAGAGAGATAGGGGGGGGGGGGGGAATCACATGATTGTTTATTCTGGGCAATGCCTGGCAGCTCATCTAGTTTTATATATTCCGATTATAATGATAGCACGACTCCCTGCACACTCAATGCTCTCTCTTAATGCCTTATAATTTTCAGTCCTATTGAAAAATGGACAGCAAGTGCACATTACTTCCACAATATAAACAGACCTGTGATATAGGGTAAAGCTTAACCAGATGAACTGATGTGCCACGCTGTCTATGTCCCTATTCATCGATACTGATAGACTAATGTGGGGTGCCCCAAAATTTGTTACCATGAGCTCAGGAGGCCAAAGACATAGTGAAGAGAAAATCAGGTGGTCAAAGTTCAAAGGGAAAAGCCATCAGAAAATTTTCCCTTCAATAGACTGTTAATAGTGCAAGATAACTAATTATCATGTAATCCATGTGAAAAGGCCGAAGAAGTGTGTTATACCAAATCATTTTAAATTACTCTTTGTAACAATGAAAATAGTGTTACAGGTACTCCTAAAAGAAAACCGTAATTAAACACAAACAATGAAAAACACACCTGAATATAATAGGGATATAACATAATCATATCACCAAAATTGTGGTATACATAATTCCCCCTTGAGGAGAGAAATACTGAAAGGGGTGAAATTGACAAACGTTATTTTTATATATATTGTTTGCATATTTTCCTGCAGAGTTCTGTTTCTGCAATGGCTTTATCCTGATCAAATCCTGTTTTAGGTGAAAGCAAATACATTACACAAATTTTTACTTCCTTTTCATAAACTTTGTGTAGAGTGACAGACTTGACAATTTCCTTCATAATTGACAAAGATGGCAGTATTGCACAGAATCTGACAAATCCCATTTTCATTCAATGCAAATTTGTAGAGTCTCAGCTTACAAAAGTCACTTTGTCTTGAGGTAGAAAATGACTGCACACACAGCTTCAGTGAAACAAGATTTGTAATACATATAGTAATCAATTTAAATACCATGGTTTGACTACTGAAGTGTGTATGCCCTAAAAGCTGAAATAGCATGTAACCCAGTGAAAGAAAAGTGGCACAACAGCATAGATAAAACATTTAACTCAAACTTTGATAGTAAGAATCATCCTTTGAATTGGCTGCCATTTTACTGGTGTCTTATCATATACCATAATATCAAATAATACAATAATATTAAATATGAAATACGACAGAGTGATGTTTTCATGAAAATACAATAACCTTCTAATATTAATGAATTTTACACCATCCTGTATTTATTATGAAAGCTAGCACAAATTTACAACTAAGTTTACCAATATCTTCTAACTTCAGAAATTCACACTGCATGATGTGTACATGCTAGCTACAAGTTGTCTAGTTATGAAAAAACTTTTATGGGCAGGTGTACAAAATTATGCTTGGAAACATCTGTTGCTAGGTTTACAGCCTTCACAACTGTCTATTGTGAGCGAACATAATGGTAAATGCACTATACTAAGACTCAAATGCATACAGAAGGTAGGCCTAGAGTATATGTCATAACTGTCAGATAATATGCAGGCAAATTGCTGTGAACAGATAAAAATGTCCTTTCACTACCAAATGTACCCTGGAGCTCGAACACAAACACAAGGACAACAACCAATGGCACATATGAATACAGGGGACATTGCTTAACTCTTTATCTCCGTAAAGCCGCAGTGTGCGTCACTCCGCCTTGCGACTTCAGCCGTAAAGCCGCACAGTGCGTCAGTAGCAAAGAACGACATTGAAAAACCAACGGTCATCACTGAATATAATAACAACATGAATGGGTGTGATGTTGCGGATCAACTGGCTGCCTACTATGGTGTGTTTGACAGGAAAACGAAGAAGTGGTGGCGGAAGATATTTTTCTGGTTGCTGGAACTTGCCATCATCAATGCCCACATACTGTTTTCCCTCACACGCACAGATGGTAAAAAACTCAGCCTATTACAATTCAAGCGCCGACTGGTACGTCAACTGACAGAAAGTGCCGCAGTTGCTGCTCCAGCTCCTGCAGCTAACCCTACTCCACCTGCTGCTCGTCTGCCTGGCAGACCAAGAACAACAAACCCTGTAGAGCGGCTCAATGGTGCAAATCATATTGTGGATTATGATCCTCGGGATCGCAATTGTGTTGTCTGCAGCACAAAGGAAAAGCGTCAAAGAACACATTTCTTTTGCTCTGGCTGCTCAAATAACCTTACTTACACCCTAAATTGTGCTTCAAGCAGTACCACAGTGCTGAAGCAGTGATGCAAAGCAAATAACTATAGCTGTGTGCCTTTGTGGGGTCTCAAAAGACAAGGCTTTATGACTGTTTTTTTTTTCAATTTTTTTCATCTATTTGGTCGTATCGACTGTTTTCTTCAAGTGTTCATAAAATTTATAAATGTGTTTGGATCTTTGTGAAATTTGGTGTTGTGACTTGTAAATGGATAAATATTGTGCCTGTGGAGTATGAGAGATTACAGTCACTGGATTAGTTGATACTAGAAGGGGTAAGTGTGAATTGTTGCATGTCTTTTTCATTACTGATTTTTTTTAGTGACGTATTTATTATAATTTTTTCTCATATTATAATTTTTTCATCCATCTGCTTGTAACATCTAAATTCCTTATTCAATTTCGCACATTTTGGTATATAAAATGTTATACTTTTATGAAACCAGCACATAGTAATTTAGGTTTTTTTGTACCAGGGTTGGGCGCATTTTACATGGTCAGGAAATAATTACGGCAGAACTGGCAAAAAATTACGGAGATAAAGAGTTAAAGATGATGTCCAGGGGACATAAAATTTAACATCTTACTATCCGTTAAATCATCTTAAGCATTATTAAGTTATCTACCTTAGATAAACTATGTTGATAAATGATGGAAGCAGTATTGTTATGTAGGTGAACTTTGGTTGTTTTTTTTTTACCAAGGCGGGGGTATTTTTTGTGTGCAGGCCTATGTATTAGGGTGTGTGAGGGGATATTGTTTAAAAAAAACAAAATATTCGCCCAAAGCGATGGTGTCTCAACATTTCTAAGCAAAATGTTCTGTGTCCATTATAACCAAAGGGCAAAAATTAGCACACAATATTACCTGTCAGTCAGCTTAACATTATGTTGTTATATGACTGTCAGCATGCAAGATACGCCAACCAAACAAACATGGCTTGTATTTTCCTGTATTATTAAATTTATTTAAATGTGAACATCATACAAGACCCTCCCACTGGTCACACTCGCATCATGTGGCGCTGAGCCTAAACTAACACAATAAACATCGCCCATCCGCGGTGACCGAAGTGAGCATGGTATTTCACACCTTCGTGGATTTGCTGGCGCCGACTGTCTTTGCCCCGTGTCCCGTGAAAACGATAGAATCTCTACTGTGTAGTTTAAAAAAAAAAAAAGTTAAGAAATTGTGGCCACGCGTGTTACGGTACGTTCACACCAAACTGGCGACAACGGACGTGCAATCACGACCGAGCGACAACGGTACAAAGTTTCTCTAAATCATATTATTATCGGATTCAGATCAACCTACCCACTACAGGCGAGTCATTTTCTCTCGCCCGTGCGACTTTTCACTTTTACCGCTGCCGTAAAATTTCAACGACACTCAGCCGTGCGATTGTTTTTCTTTAATTTCGCGTACTCCAAGCCGCCAGGCCCATGACGTCTAAAGAAAGCACAGGCGGGATGCTTGAAGAAAAATTTAAAATACAATTTTTTTCATCAAGTGTTGTTTTTGAGCACAGATTTGAATTCAGCGACCCAAAATTAGGTACGGGCGCGAAGGCTTGGCGTTTTACCGTTTTACAAAGAATTTTTGTTGATAAATATTCATGTTTAGACATTTCAAAACGGGCGCTGGGCCGTGTTCGCATGCCCGTTTGGTGTGAACGAACCATTATAGTACATCCACGTGGGTAAACCTTTTGCTTTTTCTCTCTATCGTAACCTCCGCTCTCAATGCCCGACCTGAGTAAAATCAGTGGCCCTGTGAATTTTACGATATATCTGATGCACCGTTAACTATTATACTGCATTATCGATCCACCTGATGAATAATACATGGCAACATATTTGAGCTCGCATGAGTGCGGGGGATCAGTGATGCCAGCAGAATAAAATTAAAATCCTACACTCATGGACAAAGCCACCACATCCAGTCGTATGCATAGCGTCTCGGGCGCACGCTGGATAGGTGACATAACAGGTGTCAGCATGGCGAGGCAGACACAGAACAATGGCAGGTACAAGCTGTAGCGAAACGACGATTACGAAAGATGATGGCGTGCATTTTGACCATGACACGATTTAGGAAAATCATACTAAGCATTTTTTTTTCCTCTTTGGGACTTCAAATTGAGATCACGCAAAGAGTAAAAACGGATAGAAGGATGTCATACTATGCGTTTTTTTCCCACGGAAATGAGGCATTGGGGAAGGGATAAAAGAAAAACATCATACTAAAAGGAGATCATTTTAAGCGACTTCATTTTAAGTGGAGTCGTCTGTACATGCATAACACTCATGATATTGTATGGTACATACTAATTGCTAAACGTATGCAAATAACCCATTATTCATTTCTTTTTCTTTTGTTTACCTTTGCTTTTACCTGAATCCCTAATACTAGAGGTATTGACAGTCTTTGAAGGAGAATCCGCATTGATGTTCTGAGCTAGAGTTTTCAGTTCTGTTATAGACTGTGTCATTTCATCGCCCATTTGTTTCAAATGTGAATACTGCTCTTTAAGCTTTGCAGGTGCATCCTTCAGCTCTGAGTACAAAGCAATCAGTCTTAAGACACTTGAGTAGGAAGCTTGAACTTTCTCTGGATCTATCTGAGATCCATCCTGGTCTGATAAATCTGAAGCAGTGGATGAGTTGAAGCTTTTCTCTGATGAAGATGTACCAGTTGATACTAAGGATGTGAAAATAAAAAGAATAAGATCTCTTAGTGGTATCAGTTATAAATATACAACTTGCTGAAAAAGAACGAAATTGTTAAATACCAACTAAACTTCAAAGTGTACAGCACATTATAAGATACTTACTAATACTTTTCAAACGTTCCGGTTGCAGCTGTAACATTATGAATGAAATGATTCATTGCTGAGAATTCTTTACGTAACGTTTCTATACAGCTGAACAATCCAAATTTCCAAATCTAAATAAGAGTCTAAAGCAATTTCTAGGGAGTTTGTATAAAGCAGCCCCCAGTAAAGTTAAAATCATCATCCCTAGATCTAAATTCTCCTACTTGTGTTTAAAAACAGTAAAACTAAATTCACAGAGCAGTAAGCATTAATGTCGCCAGAATCAACAATCCATCAGCCACGTTAATAAAATAACTTGCTGAACTTTGTGGACAACCTAAATAATAGCCATCTTGGCAGCCATGGGAACCGAACTTCTTGCAGTGCAGATTCCTTCTGGTTCGAAATGGTGCCTTTGAAATTTAATCGCAACAGTTGGTCAATATGTTTTTTTAATTCACAGCTTTCACCCTGATTGTTCACTTTCACACCTGCCACAAACATCACAAACTGATCAATGATGACATTGACACCAAAAATGAAAGGCAGGACTGGAGTCTGCATTTCACTGACAGACGCAACCAGACCTAGGACTAGGAGATGTCAAGTTATATAAAAGACTATTAGATCTATGGGGTAAATCTATATTTTGACAAGCAATAAAAGTAAGTCCATAATAATAGATTCACAATCCCACAGGCCATTACTCCAATCTACCGAAATTTGTGATGACCCTATGGCTATGTTGCAATCTTAGCATCTGCCTAACAACCAAATTTTGTGTGCAGATTCCTTTTGTCTGAAATGGTTCCTTTTGTCTGTTATCGTTTAGAGTAGAACGGGTAATTTACAACTTACCAAGAAAAACACCAGCATCGGCAAACTTACCTCCGGATGATACTGGAAGGCTTTCTTTTCCTACTACAAACACCACGTCATCATTTTGTGCACCTTCCACATCTTCTGCAATTTCTTCCCAAGACGGAGGTTTAGGTCTCTCGGGTAAGCGAGTGGCTTTTGACATCATTCCCATCTAATTAACCGTGTGTACAATAGAAGCAATTCATGTGTTGTGCACGTCAGGTGTAGCCTACATGAGGATCTTACTTTTCGTTCAGTACCACGATCAATTTCAACGAAGTAAACAAATGAGCAGCTCTTCTGTGCCAGAGATAGTTATTTTCCCAGGCGAATTTCACTCACAGGAATATTATAAATTCGGTTCTTTCACGGACATTATCATGTGGTCTTTAAAATTAAATCATTTAAACAACGAGGAAAGTCTTAAAAGAGCATTCAAACCAGAGTAATGAATGGAACCATCTTTGGTTATTGCAATGCCCGAAAACAAGATCAGGACGACTAAAATTCCATAAAATATTAAAAGCCTGTTATTCATTTTTTCCTGCATCCTCTCTCTCTCTCTCTCTCTCTCCCTCTCTCATATCACGTACATAGTACATGAATAATGTATATTATCTGCAAAGAAGGTAGGGGGTGGGGAGTCGTCATTCTCCGCAGAATCAGGGAAGACGGAAGGGGGGGGGGAGGGTGCAACCACAAATGAAGAAGAAAATCACTAGTTTTGCAAGACTGTGAGAGAATAATTATGACTATAGGCTACAATAAGCTAACAAATGAAGAATTTAGGACTTACTTTTTGGGGGAACCACCAACCTAGAAAGTCTACTTTGTCAGATGGATAAAAATGCAATTCATTAAATTACTTCATCAAGAATTCTACATAATGGCCACGGTCAGGAGATTATGATATGAACAACAATAACAAACCAACATCGCAGTAAACATAACATACCCATTACGTCTATCTTCTTTTCAAGGTTTAAAACGACTTTCATCCAGGCTGCCCTGGTGTGATGAAGTGCTAGCTGTTTATTAACTCATGCCAGCTACGACAGCAACTAAAACATGACCCAGCGTCACAGATCACATATTAAGTTAATCATATAATTTCTAGAACTCCCATAGTCCGCTGATTTATGCAAAGGAAGTTACATGAATAAAGTTTAAGGATTGTATTAATGACAGTTAAGACTCAAGGATAATAAAATACATGTAGTTGATAGCCTATCATTTTATATTGTTTGGGAAAGTAAAATAGGGAATTGCCATTTGTGGTGAAGCGAGTCGGCTGTTTTCCTTGTTTGGCACTCGCTAGCGTTATTCCTGAAGGTAAAGATTCCAAAACCAGCCTTAACTGAAAAATTCAGTATCCATTTCGCAAATTTCGGAAAAAGGGAGGGGGAAGGGATGTGAGAGTAGTACAGTTCAGGGGAAGCTACTGTAACAAAAAATACGCTGACTACACCGGGTTAGTTTTCAAACATGGCGGGTGTCAACACAGAGAGGTATGATCATGGTAGTTCATAACTTATAATGTTACATTGTAGAGAATTCATAGAGAGCGGGTTGTTCTCGAACTGGATGGGGTCGCCAAGGTGGGGAGGATCAGCCAACTAAATATGGCAGTGGGGAAAAGACATTTTCGTAACAGTGGAACAGCATTTCATATATCTCCAGCCAGGGCTTGCACATGCTGAATGCTATAAAATATTATTAGACTATATGCTGACACTTTGGCTGAGAGTGAGACTCAGACCAAATCAGAACGGGAAGGAGTTCCGTACTCGAGCGCCAAAGACCAGAAACTAACTAAAAGAGATGATACATAGCTACCCCGGGGGCTTTCCCTGATATGTCAATCTGACTACTGCCCAGACGAACATCGGCCTACGGCCTCGATGATACAAACTGACTACACCCTCACGTCGTTACTTATCAATCTGACAAAGTGGCGCTCGAGTAAGGTACTCCTCCCATCAGAACGTACAGAAGAAGACTAAAACGCTGATTCCAGAGATCTAGAATCTAGATTCGGGAAAGGAAAATGAAAAAAAAATCAGAATGGGAGATTTAGAAAAAAAACAACTCTTATCATATATCACAGTATATATCACTCAGGCATAGAATCTAGACTCTAGATCTAGATCTAGGCTACCAACCTAAGGGGAAAGGTGGCACCATTAGTGGAATGCAGTCCCGCAGATTCAGTAGGCCTACCATTCTCATTCTGATTCATACAGCAATTTGCTCGATTTGAATGTATTCTAATTCAGTATCATTGTTTGCAGATAGATAGACTGTTAGGCCAACATTATACACAAAAGTAAAAGGCGAGGGGTAAATCATGGCAGGTTTCATGTTAGATTTAATTTAAATTTATATTCTGGTAGCCTATAGGGGGGCTACTTGTAATGTCTGGTGTTTCATTTTGTTGCGGAGTGCCCTACTCCACATTGTACATAGTACTTAGTAGCCTATAATTACACTTTCAAGATGAATTGAGACTGAGGCCAGCTTTCCCTGCTGCTGAATGTGATTGTAATACAATTTGTTTATCTACCCATTTATAACAAGCAAGGCATGTTGAAATACTTCTTGATAAAAAACTTCAGCATTTGTTCTTCAAAATTTGGGTAAAAAAATGTAAATTATTTAGTGGCAATTGTGTTGTTGTAAAAGTACAGACCACATATCAGGGCTGTCAGAGTTCCGCGGTTAATCCGCGAAAATCCGGGATTGAGAAAGGTCCGGTCATCCGTGTTGAAATATAAGTTTCTTTGCTATCCATCTACAGCCAAGTACATTGTATCGTGAACAGAACTGTAATCAAGGGATTTTAAAATAACCCGTTCATCTACAAAACTGCAAGAATTTTTCAAGTCAAACGGGGAAGTTGTTTGGTTTTACATGCTCATGTCATGAGATAAAGTCATAGGCATTGGACAGAAGTCGATCGCGCTTGCGTGAACAGCATTCTGCTAGGCCGAAGTTCAGGGGTTGGCATCATTATCCACTGACAGCCCTGACATATAAATATAATACATACATCAATTTTTTATTCTTCCAGTTTCAGCAACAGACAACTATGGCAAACCATAAGTGGCGCTGGTGTTATCAGACCCCAGGCAAGTTTCATTCTCCTTGTCATATTGGTGGCATAATAATTTATTGAAATTTCAGTTTGTTATATAAGAAAATCTTGAGCGATTTCAACAAAAAAAAAAAAGAAAAAGAGAGAATTCTCAAGAAATCTTTGCTGCAGTGAAGATCAGCAAAAGTGGTCAAAAGCCGCTGTCTCACATTTAAAAAAAAAAATCTGGTATATAATATGAAACATTTCTGATGTTTTGACTACAGTGGCCATTAGATGTACTGATTTTGCTAAAGTACACGGGAGGTTTAAAAATGTGTTATATGAACTCATGAAGTAGTGAAATAATTCCTAGTCCACCTCATGCTAAATTGCTATGAACAAATATATCATGTCTTACGTGATTTGATTTTATCTGTGACCTGTGAGGGTTGTGAACAAACAGCTTCAGATCAGATATCCTATAAATATAATATAGTCATACATTCTGTTTTTCATCAGTAATTTATTGCACTGTGGAATTTATCCATGAACTTGTGCACTTGCATTCTTTATTTCAAAAGTAGTAATTCTACTTGAAGTTATTCATCTATATTTCTTACATTTACTTCAGCCACCCATAACATCCTCACAGAAAATGAATGAATGTTTGTCATTCTGAACTGCATGCTCTGAATGAAGGAAAGCTAATTGTTTAATATGTGAATCAGAGTAGATGATGTTGATTCGTGTAAAAGAAATTGAAGAGCTTTTAATTTTCATTTAGATTTTAAAGTGTAGGCCTATTGATCATTTATCAAAACTTCTTTCCCAGGAGTTTATAGAGCACGAACTGGAGAAGAATAAAGAGAAGCTCCTACAGGGCTTTTCATTTTACAAGGCACAAAAGTAAGGTTTTTAAATAATGAATGACCTTTTTTTTATTACATTGTTATTTATGTGCCTGTGTTTGTCACACAGAAAATATTCACTTTTATCAATTATTGTGGAAAGAAATTTTGTTTTCCTGAAAAAAGCAACAGACAATCGTTTGGTGAAATTGAAAATGATGACATATTTGGAACATTGCACGAAATCAATGTGTTCATTATTTTCACAGACAACACTACAGGTTATGTGAGTAGATAATGCTCAAATGTTGCCCTTTAGCCACCTCAGCAAGAAAAATTATGTTATAACTTTTTTCCTTGACCCTGATGCAGTGTGCATGAAAAACTGTAAAGATATATTTTTTAATCAGGAGTTCACTGGGGTAATGCTGTGGCAAGCATTGCAGGTCAGTAATGTATTTTTATAAAAATATAAGGGCGTATAAAAGTTTTATGGAAAAGTAGTGTTCTTTATACGAGGACCCTGTCAGATACTTCTTCCATTTCCAGAACTCCATCAGGAGAAGCACTGACGAAGGAAAGAAAACTGAAGAAACCACAGCATGACTTTGTAATCAGACTGGGAAAGCTTCTGGTAATCTTCTATACATCTTCCATTCTGCTGCATTTTATTTTTGGTTTAGCAGTCAAAGGAGATCATGCTGTTCACTGTAGAATTAATTTGATTTAATTTTTATTTAGTGTTTTGTCTATCTAGTGCTATAAAAAGGTGAAATATGCTCTTTCTGCCTAGTCTGAATGAGTGGGCAAATGTAGAACTTACTCTTTTTTTATGAAAGTCAGAGATGAAATTTAATGTAGTCCTATGGGTTATTGTGGGCCACTCGTTTTTACAAGAAGATAAATTTGGTTAACTGTAGTCTTAGAAATAAGTAAGGTAACATTTGTTGAGGAAGCTTGTTAAGTTGGCCTGTCGGGATAAATGCATTTAGTAACCTGTGTCTGATTTGGAACATGGAAATATTCATCAATTAAAGAATCATAGGGTTGTTTGAAAGCTCTTCTGCGGGAAGCTCTTTACTGAAATACAGAACAGTGATATTGTGGCTGTGACCGTTCTTGATTATGCGCTCATAGACCTTCTTCTTCCATGTTGATGAATTGTTGGTTCTTTCATATCTCGAGCAGTACAAATACATCCATACAGTTTTTATTGGTGAACAGAAAAGCCAAAAGCCTTTACACATTCTTCCTCCTCATCTCAGCAAACCTGCTCATATCATTCTTTCCATTGAGATTGGGGGGATATTTTGAAGAAAGTTATGATTACTGATTAGAGCTAGTGAATCTGTTGGTCAATGTCCAGTGAAGACCGTTAACAGAATTGTAATGTTGTCCATGTATTTTTCATTTTCAGGGTCTTGATGAGTTGCAGAGCCATGATCTTTTCTGTGCTTATCTGTTCTTTGAATACAGAGGATCTAGAAAGGAGCTTGCGGTGCGTTACATTTTCTTCTACTTCCACTCTTTTCAAATCTATACAAAACAACTTTTGAGCATTTTAGCAGTGTAGTAAGTTTACTATGGAACTATTTAATTTTATTTGTGACAATTTAAATTGATGAAGTTCTGAATCCCAAACATAAATAAAGTACCCGAATAGACCATGAAGAGCACAAAGTGGCCATTACCATGCCAACATGCTGAAAAACCCAAACTCAAACTCAATATTGTTTGATTATTTTACAAAGACTTATTTTTGTGTTGATCATCTTTAACTTATTTCTCCCGGCGAGCGGGGAATCCCCATTTTCGCCTTTCGTGCCGAGCTGTACCGCGAACGGGGAATCCACGTTTTTGACCCCCGGTTTTTAAAAAAGGTTTTTTTTTTTTCAATTCTAATTTACAAATTACTACTTTATCCCCACACAATAATAAAAACAACCACAGAATATCATAAAGCATTCATTTATAAACACTTCCACCAAATAGAATTGAAAAATATTTAAAAAAATAAGCGAGTAATGAATTTTTTTATAACGCACCCTATAAGAGCATGAAAACTGCAAAATTTACTTGGGCCAGCTGGAGCAACTTGGTCAAATTTACTTGGGGAGAAATGAGTTAAATGGTTATGTGTTTTTTTTAATGAAAAGTTAATCATGTATAGATCATCTTTAAACGGTTATGTGTTTTGGAATATTTGGAATCAATATCGCCATTGATACAGCTTGAAACTGAATTTTCCAAGTAATGTTAGAATTACCATTTCATTTTTGTCACAGCATATTCTTGGTCATGAGCGCCATTCCCAGACCCTCCTTCTGAAGATAGTGGACTTTTACAATGGAGAACGGCTGTACTTGTTGCGGTGCCTGAGACATATCCTACACAGCTGGCTGGAGGGAGAACATGCATACAAGGTCAGGACCTTATGTAATGTGGAGGGTTGAGAGGAGGAAATTAATATTTTTGTTTCGGAAAGGAATTTCATTCCAAGTTTGAGGATAAAGGCCAGTCCATTAAAGTGCAAGACAATGATGACAGATTGCACATTGTAATAGTACTAGTATATAGGAGAATTGAGTACATTGTGTGGGCTGTGAAGTGTCTTACAGTGTTCTGTATTTGCGTTCTCCTTTCTGTGGAAATTATAATGAACTGGTAGTTTCAGATTACCTATATAAAGCATGGATGTACATGCCTCGTCAGTTGTCTCTTATTAAGGACACTTAGTTGGCAGATCTGTATTTGTGTGTGAAAGAAACTTCCTGATTAGAACAGTCAGGAGAGAGACTCACAATAGGTTGACCAATGTTAGCTCAACTCATGTTTTCTTTTAATTTTTCAACAGGATGTTTTTGCAAAATTTCTGAATCAGTTGCTAGACAAAAACCTACTTGGCCAAAAGGTGAGTCTGACAAAGACATTTATTTGTTTATTGTGTCCTAAGACACAATTTTTATTATTATTTAAAAAAATTTTGTTTAGTGCACACCAATGGCCTACAGCGAGGTCACGTGACGCGGCCCTCTAAGAATAACAGAGCGCCGCCATCTTACGGGCAAGTCGACCGATGCGCTGACTCTGACCTGTGACATAGATCTTGAGTTACAAGAAAAGAAAGCAGTCATGGTGCAGAACTGTTGCGTTGTAAATTGCTCCAACAGAGCTTCAAAGGATTCTACATTCACTTTCCATTCGTAAGTATATTTCAATACACTTCAGCATAGCTACAATTTTAAATGACACCATTTTGACGCGCCTACTGAACGCGGAAGTTTGGTTCCGCACCAAGAAATTAATACATGTATCACCAATCTTGCCCGTAAGATGGCGTCGCTCGCTGTGTCTAGGAAGGTCGCGAGCCCACCCAGCCGCGAAGAGAGCGCGCTCTCTCTAGGGGGTATTATGAGTATCTCTATGGTGCACACACTGATTAGCTCACTGAACACACCTTTTTGCTTTAGGATTAGTCACTGCTAGTTGTTGCTGTGTACCTCATCTGTGGGAGAGGAAAGGAAATAATTGTTCTTGTGAAGTTTTATGTACATAGGGAAATTTGAAGTCACCTTAATGTAATGTCACTGTTACATTTGTATTTGTATACTTCTTTAATCCCAATTGGGAAATTTGCCTGTGTGTCATTGCAGCCCAGTTACAACTGGAGCAGGCATGTCGTTATCACAGTGCAGCGCTGGTCGGTCGGCAAATTGTTGTTTTTTGGGGGGGTAGGGATGAATTTTTTATTTAATTTTGCCTGGGCAGCGGCCTGTTCGGCCTGTCTTTTCGATTCCCAACTGCCAAGGTATCTTTAAGGTCCACACAGGCCCTCCAAATTTTTCGTCCTTATCTGAGAAGACTAGGTGCTCAATCCTACCTCCCATAGGATCAGGGATTGGAAAATATGAGAAAAATTCCAACATTCCTGCACCGGCCGTGATTTGAACCCGGTACCTTGGGCATGAGAGACGAGCACCTTACCTCTAGACCATGTTGTACATATCATCAGACAGCTGTTAGAACCTCATTGAAACCAAAATTTAAAGGTTGTTGTTGGGGGACCGTAGTCTAGTTACAAAGCTGAACAGAAAAAATAGAGAGTTGTCTTCACTGTTCAGCTAGAGCTTTCATGTGAAATACCAAGGTGGCCAAACAACAGCGTTTGAGTTTCGATTTATTGAGGTTCCAACAGCCGACCCACAATTATATCAATCAATTATTTGATCCAAGTTTTATTGTGAAGATTTTCTTACAAAATCTAGGTCTAACGTAGCCCTTCATTTGCAAAATGTTACAAGGAGCATGTTTTATTGACTACTTGTGAAAGATTAGATAATAATGTGTGATTTAGCTTAATTCATCATTTCTTTCACAGTTATTAAGCCAGTTTGAAGAAGTATGCAGTGCTCCTCTTCCCACCAAAGACACTCATGGTCCTCTTATGGTAAGGTCTTTTAATACAAATAATTTTCTTTATTCAACTTATTTGTTGTATATTATTATTATTTCAGGCCTACGGACTTCTATGAATTTACGGAATTCTGTGGTTTTCTCAGTTTTTCATTGCATGTTACTGTAAAAGTACATGAAGCACATATAATTGTGTTCATGTGAGCCTACACTGAGTGATGTGTTGCATGGGCTAGGTAGAATTCACTGGTTTTCTGAGTTTTTCACTTTGAGTCCTATTATTTAATTTGATTTGTAATTTTGTAGCAGAGATGAATTGTGGAATGTTTATAATAATTGGTAAAAAAAATTAGGAAAACTTGTAAAACAAAAAAAAATTGCATAAGCATTAACCCAGCACAAAAATACTCAAGAAAAAGAAACTGGGTTTTGTGTGTACATTGCTCGATGATGTGACACATGTCAATGGCTTGCTGTGTAGTATGGAAACATTTTTATTTATGTTTTAGAGGGCATTTATGGTTTGTTTCTTAAGAAGTATGCATTCACATATTGTGTTTGTTCGATGTACACCAGAATCGTGCACAGGTGATGGTATGGGCCTTGCAGAATTTAAAAGAACAGGTGGAACTTTTGGAGCTACTATTGATTTATTACAAAGACTTTGAGATGGATCTGAACATCTTACTGGATCTCTGCTCCAAGTTCAAGGCCAGTCAGCGCTTGGTTTTGTTAAAAGTTATTGGAATTCAAAGACTTATATGGATTTGCAGATTTCTGTTGTTTTTGCTGTCTTTAGTTTTGAAGTATTTGTCATTGTAAAACATACCGCTAGATTGCAAATTTATTGTGTGTCAAAGAGGCAAATGGTTTCAGATGAAGTTCAACGGTTTTCAAAGTTGTTCACTTTGGGCCTTGATTATAAATACATTCAATACATGTTTCAGACACGTATACATTGTTTTTGCATGTAAAATGATAAAGATTAAAAATGTCATTTTCATTATCTTTGTCTTCTACGTCCTTGTTTCAGAAACACAGCTTTGGATGGGGTCAGTGTTACAAACACTTGGTGGATGGGCAGATGGAGAAACTTGTACAAAGAATAGGGTATGTGTAGCTAATGATGTTTGTTTTGTGGAAAAATGGCAAAGTTCAAGACCTTATGCAGCCAGGCTAAAGTGATATACAATGTCAGTCAGCACTTGGAACCTGGTTAAAACTAAAATCAAAACCTGTTGTTAAAGGACAGTAGTCAAAGACAAATAGAGAAAATACTGAGCTGTATTCACTGTTCAGCTATAGCTTTTCTATGTAAAATGCTCCGGTCCCCTAACAACAGCCAATCAGTTTAGTTTTACCAAAGATACTAGAAATGACAAGATAAGACAGTAATTCTTTTAGCGTGCACAGATTTCACACTGCCACCTAGCGGCAAACGCGCGGAAGTCATGAAAAGTGCCCAATTTTGCAAAGCCAAATATGAAACACACTAGATTTTGTTTACTGTTCAGCTATTGCTATAGACCTTGATTGACGTCACTTATTGTGGAATTATAACCTCAATCGCTGTGGGGAAAACTGGCTATTTTTTCCTTTTTTTTAGTCGCAGCAGCACTGTCACAATTTTGCATATCATAAATTTACCATTATATCAAGCATTCTTTCCATACCTTGCGCCATTGACCCCTCCCCTGATCAGCATTCAAATTGTGTGCATATTTTTTTTAGTGGTGCGAAGAAGACTTATCGTTTCTAGTATCTTTGGTTTTAACGAGGTTATAATTGCAGACTGACAACATGCATTTTTAGTGTTTCTTTTGTCTTTTTCACAAGAGAGAGAGAGAGAGAGAGAAGAAGGTAACGAGATGGAAATTGAAATAAAAAGATCATATTTTTCTCACTCATATTATAGAAGAAAATGCCATTTTTTTCTTTTTTTCCTTGCCACTTTCTTCAAAAGTCGTCACACTTCTACATCACTGAAATATAGATTTGCCTTTTGCTGGTATTTTGGTGTGTTGAAAGTAAAGGGAAAGTATTATTGGTGACATTTATTTTTCGTTGTTCCTAGCTACAAAACAATCTTTTCTCAGACATAAGACATAATTGGTCTTATTGTTTCCGTTAATCTGCAGTATTAAATTTGAATAATTAAACTTTACACATTAAGCTCCAGTGCTCATCATTAATACCTTGAAAAATTTTATTTCAGACACCTGGAAGTATTGATACTTTTGGAGGGCTTGGACATCATGAATGCAGTGACTGCCAAGGAAGAAAACACGTAATTTTCAATTTAAAAAAAAAAATTCCACTACAACTTTACCTACAATGTCCAGTGCGTTTAGCTGTTCCTGCATCCATGCTCTGGTGTATTTTAACTCTCTAGTGCCCAATGTACCATTTCTGACCCCCCAAAAAAACATCACATGAGGCCTACTATTCAATTTTTTAAAAATTAAAATTTTTCAACAAATACTTTTTTAAATAGATTTTGCATTTTATTTTAACCATTTAAAGCAGTTTGGCATTTTTCATAAAATTTGAATCAGCCACTCTTGCCTGAGATGGTTAATCTGCACTGTTGTTTTCTGGTACTGACCATTTAAAATCGCTGTGAACTGACAGTGGTGTGCTCTAACATATTTTTGTTATTGCATACTAAAGTAAACAAGGTACATATGTTCAGTATGACCTGACTACCCAACAAAATGACTTGCACATAATACTGTAATTTAACTCAATTTTCTTATGCTTTTGTCTTTAATTTGATAATTGAAAAATGAACTTCTTGTTTATTTCAGCTTATCAGAGCATGTTATTCTGGGCAGTGGGGAAAATGTTGAGGTAAATAGTATTTATCATTGCCTTAGTTGTCTCAGATACACTTTCTTAGATTTGTTGTTTCTAATAATTGATTGTTTTGATATGTCATGATAAGTCCTAGGTCTCTATTGTTGGTCATAAGCATTTATTGCTGATTTAAAATACCTGCATACTGTAGTAAAGTAAAAGCTTTCAGCGTCAAGGATATTGCTGAGGGTTAAAATAAAACACATGGTGTTATAGATCCCTTATGTGGGTGGGATTGATTATTGTATTATTCTTTAAGGGGACTGCTTGAAATAAAAAGTACCTCGAAGTCATTCTTTGTTGCAGGGATTTGGAATTTCTTAAAACACCAAAAATTGAAAATTTCCAGATTTATTATAGTTTTTGTGTGTGTGTCTTTCATTAAAAAAAATTTTTTTATGTGTTTATGTATATTATTGTGTTGTGTTTTTCCCCAACTATTACCCAATGCAGAAATTAGATGCAGTGCTCTCTAAGCTAGGATCAGAACCCATCTATGCACCCCTGCTGTTGGGCTGGTCCACCCTGCTGTTCATTCATGGAGAGGCAGTGCAGACCAATGAAATGAAGGAGACAGGAGAGACAGTTTTGTCATCCAAAGCATTCAATAGAGCCCATCGACTGGGTAACATGGCACTACAGCTGGGTGTGTTTGACTTCTTCCTGGTATTGCTTGAGTCAGAGCCTTTCAGTGGAAAATCAGTAAGTGCTGTGAAAAATCCTGAAACAGAATCGTTCCTGTAAGCAGCTCTGAGTAGTTCATCCAAAAAACACTTAATTCAAACAGCACATGAACATCGCATTCAGAAATGTTCTTTGTTGAATTTTTACTAATTTGGAGTTTTCCTACATATATGTTCATGCTCCCACACATTCTTATTGCTGATGACTGACTTTCAGAGAAAACAGTAGGAGGGCCGTCTGTTGTTCTCTTAAGAAATCTTGCTAGAAGTGAATCTGTTAGACAGGGTTCCTGCAGAGGCGTGGAATTCCAGGGATGCCTGGCAAAGCCCAGAAAGTAAACATATGTGAAAAAAGATGGAAAAGTCCTGGAAAGTAGACATTTGAGAAGAAAAAATTGGAAAAACCCTTGGAAGTAAACATTTGAGAGAAAGCTTTGGAAACAGTGGATTAACTTTGGAAGAGTCATGGAATTCTCCTCAGGTTTTAAAAATTGCTGAATTACACACATAAAAAATAGTCTGATTCAGTTCTCAGTTTTCTCTCATTTTGTTGCATTTCAGTAGTTTTAGAATTTAACACCACTGTGCTCATCAACAGCATGGCCCTCCCAAAACTCAGTACCATGATCAATAGCCGTCATATCATTCTTGCTCAGTCAGTACTTGAAGTAGATATTTTTCATTCTGTGTTTGAAAGTTAACACTTAAGCCACTTTTAACAATTCATTTCCACAGGATCTGGCATCAATTGCTCATTACATTGTCTACTCTGTGGTGGCTTCTCTGTTGTCTATATTCCGTGAAGACTCCCTACGAAATACAGAGGTGAGAGGGATATCAGGTGCTCTAAGGGGGGTATTATACTAATCCCAGAGCAGCACAGTTGGCTGCTGGCAGACAAGAAGTGCACGCCATAATTTCCTATATTTTCCTAATAAATCAAGGAAGCTGTCATAGTGAACCTGATCAGACACAGTCAGCTCCTGCCATTTTTTCTTGGGTGTACATTTTGCTGGCAGCGCCTGGCTGTGACATTCCGAGCTTAGTCTGATACCCCTCTTAATCCATATTACTGTAACACCATGCCAAGCAAGTTTTCTCTTGTTGTCACTGTCCTCCGTGAGGTAATAAATGTTGTGCTAATTGGAAAAATCAGTGATGACAGAAAGGAATGGGAATGTTTTCATTGATGTAAATCTCGACTATTATCCTAATTTTGGAGAAATCTTTAGGAGATGTTAGATTTGTTTAGAAAATTTGGAGAAAATTAGATACTGACGAAAGAAAAGAAGATTGTTAGATTAAATTGTATTTTTCTCTTTTTTTACTTTCATTTTCATACCTATTTACATCCCTGTGTTTTGTATTTAAATTTTGTTCATTGCAACCAAAAAAAATTGAGGAAAAAGATAGCCTTAGAATTTAACACCACTGTGCTCATCAATAGTATGGCCCTCCCAAAACTCAGTACCATGATCAACAGCCTTCATATCATTCTTGATTCTAAGATAATCAGGTTATGGTGAATTTTCAGGCGGCATATGGTTTAAATTGCCAGATTTAAAAAATGAAGGTCAGTGTTGTCATCGTAAGCATATGAAATAAAGAGTATTTTTGTGGGGACAGGTCATGAATTTCATGAGTGATAATTTAATTGCAAAATTTTTCTCTCTTTCACAGGCCTTGTACAGAATTGCAGCAAAATTACTCAAGTGGGATTATATTGCTGACAATATTTGGGACAGGGTAAGAATGAAAGCAAGCAGAAAAAGAGCTTGCAGTACGTTGATCCGATATTGAAGATTAAATTTTTGAAAGTTATTCTGAACTGAAGAGGAAGAACATTTTGGTTAAAACTTTTTCATAATCATATTTATTGTTTGAATTAGGGCTTGAAATCTGCACATTTGTTAGAAAAATGATTAAACTTTCAAAATCAAGTCATGTATCAAAAGCGATAAAATGTGACTTTTGGCCCCTTGTCAAATGGTGTCATAATTCACCTTGGCCCAACTTTCATTTTGTTTGAGTGTGATAGGCCAAATTTGTTTTGCAGTCCCAAAACAGTAAATTTTTATTTTTATCCACCAGGTTAAACCAGGCAAACAAACAGAAGAAGATTTGGGAAATGGTCCAGAAGGTTTAGCCATTCTCTACAATTCTGCCAGGTTGTGGTTCCCATTGGACTTTGCCAATTTCGTGCTGTTGAATATCTCTCTGGCAAGCGCAAGCCAATACAGTGCACAGAAAGTAAGTAAATAGTGTTCATTAGCTTCAGTTTAAAATCATCAGTTTACACAGGAGTGGCTTTGGGAAAGGGGCTCCAGCATGCAGTGGCCAAAAGGGACTCTTAAAATTCTTTAATCTTCAAGGTTTGCATATTTTTTTACCCATTTTGCCCACATTAATTTCAGCAGTTTTGAAAGGAGTAGTTGTTTATTTTCTGCCTTAAACATTTATTTACTGAACTCCTTTAAAACTGTATATCGTGCAGGGAAATGAATAACGGTTAAGAAAACTCGACTTGCAAAAGTCCAGAATAAACATAAAATGTCTACTCAGTAGATGCATGTGGCATTGCTGAGGCAGGATGATTGATGCACTGTGTGTCACTTGGGATTGGGAGTTGAAGAGTTCTGAAAACAAAATAGGATTGCATCGCAGTAGTTCCTTGTGAGATCACATTTAGGACTATGTCATGTCTGTTAGTAACATTTTTTTCTTTATTTGATGAAAAGGAATGGACATTAAAGTGAACCCTAGCAACATGACAAATGCGGAGCTGATGGAATAGCGCAATCATTTGTGCTTCTAATATTTCGCGACTGAGCATTGCAAAATTGCATTCTCGTTAGCTTCTGTATTTATTGTGACATAAATGAAACCTAGCCATTGAAATATCAGTGACATTCAGTAGTAAAGTAATGGAAGTAAAGTAATTTAGTGATTTCTGCTTCAGGTGAAATCAAATCTGCATGCCTTGAAGTTCTACACAGAGGCCCTAGACAACAACAGAGCTCAAGATTTACAACCAACTGGAGAACAAGGAGTGTTTATTCTACAACGAAGCAAGCGACCTTATCAGGGGGGTAAGATCATATTTTAAAACTTTGAATTACATCCTTGTGGATAGCACAGGTGCTTTCCACTGAGCTTGGCAGATCCACTATACAATCACTTGGTAATAGCTTAATTTTGAAATATTTCCTCTGACAGAGACAGCATATCAGAAAAAAAACACTGAAAATGCATTAAAATCTCTGTCTTGATATGTACACTTTGAAGCTTATAAAAGGGTAATTTGTGTAATGTATTTCCGTATTGTTGTATTACACCTAAATCCTAGCTTAATTCTAAAATATTTCTTCCGACAAAAAGAATATATCTGTTAACTTTAAAAGTCACTGAAAATGCTTTTTAATCTCTGTCTTTATATGTGCACTTCAAAGTTTACAACTGTAATATTGTATTTCCAAATTTTGCTTTAGGTCTGAATTTGTATAAAGGCTTAAATAATTATCGGTGGTCTTAGGCTCAAACCACCCAACCCTGAAATTTAGCCATGGTGTTCTTTTGGTGGAAACATGTGAAAGGATATTTTACAGTAGCACTTAACAGAAATACAAAAAACTGTATTATTATCTCAGTACCTTCTTTCCACATTTTGTCACTGTCCCTTGAAACTGTAGTATTTGGTTGTGGCTACTTTTCAGGAGACGCAAGAACTGTTTTAGCATAGCTGGTCTAGCCACAATGAATTTTGAGTTTGCTATTCGATTATTTTTAGGCCTAGGAGTGAATAACCTTCTTCTTCTTCTTCTGCGTTCCCCATCATGGCGGACGTCAAATCTTTACTCCAATCCTCTGCAAGAAAGCAGCTGTTCTCTTCAATTGTTCCAAGCTGCCATACAGCTTCTCCCTGACAGGCGTGGCCTCAGGCCAATGGGCTTCCCTTTGCATGTTATATTTTGGACAAGTCTGCAGGATGTGTTCTGCATTTTCTGCTTCTAAGCCGCATTCGCATACACTGCTGTTGCCAATTCTAAAGATGCGATGCATGTGATCCTTTAGCAGATTGTGTCCTGTGCGAAGCCTGAATATCATAACCTGTTCTGCTCTGTTCAGTTGTCTTATTGAGTCTTCACTCTGGAATTTTGGATGGTTATTTTTCCATTGCTTTTGGTATGTGGCTTTTATGATGGTCTTTACTTCTTCGTGGGAGACACTTCCATCTGGTTGTTGCTGCTTAGCTCCCTCCTTGGCCAGATTATCTGCAGCTTCATTGCCATATATACTGCAGTGTCCAGGAATCCATTGCAGGTAAACTTCTCTGGCTGAGTTTTTCAGTTGCATTAGCTCTGTAATAAGTTCATTGTGTATCATGCAATCTGGATTTTGGAGAGATTCGAGCACAGACCGTGCATCTGACAGGAATACAACTTTGGAGTCATATGTGCCTTCTTCCTTGTAGATGGCCTTTGATCCCTCTAGCAATGCCAGTGCCTCCGCTTTGTAATTGCTGCATCTCTTCCCTCCAGGCATTCTGATTTTCTTATTAGTTCCATTTGGCCATTCAATGAATATGCCAGCTCCTCCGTCGGTGACAGCTTCAGTAGCCGATCCATCTGTATATATTCTGACCCATTCGTCTCTTGGGTATTTCTGGTCAAGGTACTGCAGTGTCACTCTTTTCAGTGCCTCCTGGTTTAGGTCTTGTTTGGAGGAAATGCCCTTCACACTGGTTATAATAGGTGGCAGCTTTGTTCTTGCCCATGGTGGACATCTGTTTGTTACTTCTCTTACTTCCTCCACCGATAGTTTTGTTAGGTTGTGATTTTTTTCTAGTCTTTGTGCATTTTCCACAAAGTTTGTTCTCTTCAGCCTGTCAGTGCCTTTCTCTTTGGATCTCGGGTGGAGTGGTTGATGGATCTGTGACTTTATTTTAGAGTACTGGTTTAGTATCTTCTTGTCTCTTCTTTCAGGTAGAGATTCCAGTGTAGTAACTGTTTCCATTTCTGTGATGGGTGTTGATTTTATGCCTCCCGTAATGATTCTCAGGCTTTGGTTTTGTACTTTGTCAAGTTTTCCCATTTGGCTTTTGGCACATGTACCCCAAGCAGCCATTCCATATTCTAGTGCTGGTCTGACATATCCCTGGTAAGTATGCTTTAGGATTGTCATACTTGCTCCCCATTTTGTTCCTGCTAATTTTTTCATTAATCTGGTTCTTTGATATCCTTTTCTTTGGCATTCTGCTATCTGGTTTTTCCATGTTAATCTGGTATCAAAGTGCACACCAAGGTATTTGGGTGATTCATTTTTCTTAAGAGTGTGTTGGCCTACATTTAGCGTGATGTTGTCCAGCTTTGGAGAAAGGCTGAATACAGTGTAGTTTGTCTTGTGAGCATTTAGTTTCATACACCATGTTTCTGTCCAGTCTTGTAGGTGGTCCAGGGTGATCTGTAATCTCTGTCTGGCCGCTCCCGCATTACTATCGGAGGAGAGCAGAGCAAGGTCATCTGCGTACATCACTGCTTTTACTTCTCTGCATAGTGTTCCTTTCAGGTCGTTGACATATAATAGGAACAATGTTGGAGATAAAACCCCTCCCTGTGGCACTCCATGCCTCAATTTGGCTTCTCTGCTTAGGGTTCCTTGAGATGACACTCTAGCTTTTCTTCCATACAGGTAGCTGCAGATCCATTTTAGCATATTGTGCGTCACTTTAGCCTGCAACAGTTTCAGTATCATTCCATCCCTCCATACTCTGTCGAAGGCTTTCTCCATATCGACCCATACGGCTACCGTCTTCTTTCCTTCTTGGAAGCCGTCTTCTATGACCTGTGTGATATAGGTGATCTGGTCTTCTGTACATCGACTTCGTCTGAACCCGGCTTGTTCATTCACAAGGCTGTGATTGCTTTCCAGATACCACATGAGTCTTGCATTAACAATCCTTTCTTGTAGTTTGCACAGACAGCTGGTTAGACTGATGGGTCGGTAGTTTTCTGGTTTATTACCTGGTTTACCTTCTTTTTTGATGGGGATAACGGTTGCTTTTTTCCAAGTGGCAGGTATTTCTCCAGTCTTCCATGAAGCATTAAAAAGTTGGAGTAGTTTTCTTTTGGCTGTCTCTCCCAAATGAATAAGCATCTCATTTGTTATTCCATCAGGTCCTGGAGACTTTTCTGTGGTTAGGGCTTTTAGCGCTTGCTCTAGCTCTTCTTTCTTCAGTGGATCCGTCATGATTTTATCCTCTGGTTCCTTGTGCTTGTTCTTTAGGGTTCTATTATTTTCCTTCACCTCCTTGTCAGAATGTTTTTCCACTGATATGTTGCCAGTCTCCTGAAATTGTTTCATGAATGAGTTGGCTGCCTGTTGTGCGGTTTGCAGGTTACCATTTTCTGTTTCAAGGGCTGGGGGTGCAAAATAGTTTGGTTCTCTATTAAGTGTTCTTGTCAGTTTCCACAGTTTTGTCCCGTTCTTGTCCAGGTCCAACCTCTGTGTTTTCTCTTGCCATGCAGTCCGAGAAGTATGTATTGTTTCTCTTTTCAGTCTGGCCTCTGCTGCTTTGAAGGCGATCATGTTTTCATCCGTTGGTTCTTCTTCTGCTGTCTCTCTTGCCTGTGTTGCTGCATTAGTGAGATTCTCAAGCCCATCAGACCATAGGGGGATGTAGTTTTTTCTTGCTCCTCTTGGTATACTTTCCCTTGCGGCTTTCAGTATTGCTTCTGTGAGTTCCCTTGCAGATTTATTAACATTCTTGGACTTGCAATTTGTTTTGGTGGAATAAAGGTTGGTGCTCCTTTGGAATTTTTCCCAGTTTGCTCTTTTGTAGTTCCATCTGGGGACAGTTGGTGCTTGGTTGCAAGATTTATTTGAGTCTATTTCAGTGAGTATGGGTCTATGGTCGCTACCTGCAAGTTGGGGAAGCACTGCTCTTCGTATTTTCCCAGTCAGGTCTTCTGACGCAAAGGTGAGATCTGGGTTTGTGGTAGTTCTCCATGTGCGTGAGAAGAATGTGTCTGGGTCCTCTTCATCGTAGAGTAGTTGTAATTTAGTTTCCACTTGCCAGTTTTCCATTTCCTCTCCTCTCTTATTCAGATCATCGTATCCCCAGCTTGGGGAGTGGCTGTTAAAATCACCCAGTACTAAGCATGTCTCCTCTCCTATATCTAGTTTCTCAAGTGATAGTTTCTTGTTGGGTGGGCAATAGCAGTTGTAAATACTGATTTCAGAGTTGTCTTTGTATAACTTGATACCCTGTAGTTCTGACTGGTTGTCCGTGTCAATCACTATATCTTTTATGGTGTAGTCATTTTTAACTAGTATGATGATTCCACCCTTGTGTCCTGTTATCCTATCTTGCCTCAAGCACTGGTATCCTCTTATTGAGAAGCGTATGTTGTCCGTGAGATGGGTTTCCTGTATGCAGGCGACATCCACTTTTTCTTGATACAGCTTTCGCATTAATGGCAGCTTTTTCTTGGCTACTCCTTCTGCGTTCCACTGTAGCACTTTAAGATTGGTTCCAGTCGTCCGTAACCTCACACCTCTTCCCCTGGTTCCACAAGAAGAGGGTAAGGCACCACCAGATCGCTTGGGTGGGCCCTTTGGGCCCGGCGCTACACCTGTCCGGCGGGAGTCCACAGGCTTCACACCATAACTTTTAGTAAATTTTTGGTGTCCGTCCATGATTTTTAGGGGGTTGGTGCGTGTCACTGCAGTTTTCAGGCAAGGTTGTTACACCAGTCTGGTCTATCTGCACCTTTCGGTCCAGTGACTCCGGCTTTGGCCTGCTTTTCTGTCAGGATGTGCTTCCTTAGCCTTTGATCTGTCAGGATCTTCTGCAAGGCAGCAGAGGTTTAAGTTCGGAGTTTTCCATCTCCTATTTAGACTGCCTTTCGGTGCTTACGGTCTCTATCTAGCCGGGTTTGGAGTCAGAGTTTTCCTTCTCTTAGATAGGTTGCTTGACATTGCTCACGAGCCCCATCTGCCCGGGCCATGTTGGTCCACGGCACCTTCTAGGTGCAACCCCTTTTTTTTCGGGGCTCCTCTATCCGCCACCCAGGGGACGCGCCCCTGTGCTGTATGGCCCCAGCACGGGGAGTGAATAACCAAAATCATTTGATGTAGCTTAGAATGTAGTTGAATATATAAAATTGATTTTTAAAATTTTTGAGTTACTACAGCTTTAGGGAAGGCGACAACTGAAGTCTTTACTTGCTCCCATAAAGCTTTTTAGACATGGTTTGTGCCCAAAATCATTTTTTTTTTATTTTGATTTGAAAAATACAGAGACTCAGCTGATGTGAAGTTTGAAGGAGTATTAAACATAGTGAAGTTTCCTTTTTTTCTTGTTTCAAAGATAACTTTGTTTACTTTGTTGCAGGTGATTTTAGTATTGAGAGTAAATGCAAAGGAGCTGTAGTGAACCCAGCTGGTATGTATGACTGGGATTGTCACTCATTCTCATTTTACGCCATTAAAACAGTCATGATTTTCTTGTGTGGTATTTCATTTTTTTCTGCAAATCCTTACAGCCAGTTTGTCCTGAAATAGAGAAATGTTATGTGTATCAGCTATCCGCTGTATATTATATTGTAGAGAAATACGTGATTTCCTTTACTTTCAGCTATGAAACCAAATGTATTTGACGGCTTTGTAGGATGAGAAACAATTAATATGGTGTGTGTTAATATGACACAAGCTGAGACCTTCTGAGTTAGTGTAGTTGGTCAAGAATGGATGATTAAATCTAAAACTTTCAAGTCAATTTGCTATGACCAGTGTTATTTTTTTCTAGCACCGGTTATGATACTGATGGTTGGATGAAAGTGGGAACAGTCGTTCTCCAGACTGATTTTCAAAAGTCCTAATGTGATCACTATATAATATACTAGAAAACTCACAGAGACAATTATCCCCACCGAAGGACTTTCTTCCTTGGAACACTTTCTAATTTATGAATAACTTATCTGTGAACTTGCACCAATTCTGATTCACTCTCCTGTGCACGGTATGCGGGAGGTGAAGTGAACAGCAATAGTCTTAGGCTAATGGCTTGGCAGGCTAAGAAGTTGACAGCAGACATACAATCAGTGAGATTAGTATTTAAAAATATTGAAGCAAGCATAAGTTAAACATTTTTGTATGCTGAAACATAGCCTGATATTGAACTCTGTCAGTCCTGAAAATTTCATTTCTTTATGACCTATGACAATGGAGGAGTTGACGGAGAACATCTCACAAGTCCTTCTTTATATATAACATGTACATATTTTCATTTTTATGTCAGCTGTGCCGAGGAACTTGGGCAGTGTTGGACCAGTGATCCGATGGAGTGTGCCTTACAATGGCTGGCAGTTAATGATGGCAGAGATTAAAGAACTTCTGTCTCAAGTATCACATGGAGCTGGTCAGTTTGTTACTGTCAATTTTCCTGCTGTAGTTTGATGAGTTGAAGAATATGCAAATGCTTTTACATTTTATAAGTCGCTGGCCCTGTCATGAAACCACACAAATGTATTCATACAATTGCAGATGACAACATTTTTTGACCAGATATGGTACTAAATTCTTGAAGTTGCCTTACTAGATATCGTCTTTTGAATCCAAAAGTTTAGTAATCTCAGAGTTGCGAATCTGGAAATGCCTGCCTTGAAAGCCCCATATTTTTTTGCACAATTTAGAAACCCACAGCAGGAAAGCTACACAGAGAATTCTAAAAGAATGAAAGTAAAATAGATTATATTTGGTCACCAAGAATCCTCATGAGGCTAAAGAATAAGGAACATTGAAACAGTTAGCTAAGCGAATGAATGAAAATAAATGAATCACTTAGCTGTGGTTGGTCCTTTCACACAAGAACATCAGTGAACTATCAAAGAGCATCTGGTTGTTGTCTCGGAGTTTTCTGCATAAAATAAAATCATTTATTCAATTCAGGTATGGTCCAGACTGAACAGCTGATAAAGGTCACAATGGTGATGGAACTGATCAAAGAGGTCATGACCTCTGACCCATCTTCTGTTCCAGAGTTTGTGGAAATTCTCAGCTTAGCATATCAGCTGATTCTGAGGTAGGTCATGAAGAGCCATATCATCATCTGAGTATACAAGTGTCCTATCTCCCTTACACTCCACTTTTGAGAAATGAATGGGAGGAAAAATATAAGAGAAAAAATGTATTCTGCTCAGCCCTTCGTTGGCAACAAATAAGACATGAAAATACATATATAGTTAATTGAAAAAAATGTATTCAAAATTAAAATAAAATTAAATATTATACAATAAAACAACTTTTCGGTCACTAGAATCTTCATCGGATTTTTAAAAAAAAAGAAAGAGAGAGAACTAAGAACTGGAAAAAAAAACCCACCAAAATTTGGAAAGAATATGAGGAAACTGTAATAAATGAAATATGTCTTGTGAGGCTAGAAGTCATAATGAAGTGCTGATTTCTATGATTTTTGTGGCCTACCATAGGCATCTTGGAAGGGTTAATGTACATGTGGCTATAAATTTCCTGGTTTCAGATTTGCAGTACTCAGTCCAGCCCCACTGGAGCTTTTGAGTTACACAATTGAGTGCCTGGCCCGAGCTGCACCACAGTTTCATTCCAAGGTAAGTGCTGAGATGGACCCCAAAAAAAAACAAATTAAAAGAAAAAAATAACAACAGAGAAAGTTTTTGGTCCCAGTAAGCATAGCACAAACTTGAAATGGGACAGTAAAAGGGTAATTTGTATTTTGCAAAGCCCTGCATTAGAAACAAACAGCAACAGTCCATAAAATGAATTCTTACTGAAAATAATTCACACGAGTTTCAATCACTAAAGACGTTTGTCAGGCTAAAATAATGGAAGATTCGAAAAAAGAATTTGCAGTGTGGTAGGGGGAACAACATGGATGAGGAAGTTATCAGACAGAAAGGAATGGAAGTCATTGTCAGAGGGCAACTGCTGCAGTGGATGGACAATGCCTTTGTGAAAGATGAAGGGTGAAAAATATACAAATGCATAGCTGCCAACCAGTACGTATTTTACGTATTTACTACGTTTTTTTGGTTCCAGTACGTAAATACGTTTTTGTGGTGAAAATTACGTTTTTGAAGAATTTCCCCATTTATACGGAGAAAACATATAACTCTAGAGGAGAAAACAAAACCGCTAATATTAGCGCTGGACCTAGCGATTCAACAGGCGCAACCGTAAACACAGCCCTACCGTACCATGTCCTGCCGTACTGCGTATGCCCGAACTTGTATCCCCGCCACGGCCCCACTCAACCAAGCAACAGTAATGTTGCATAATAAGTTATCACGGCATACACCTTCGCACAGTTGTGTCCACGCGCTTCGGCCGTTCATCGAGCTCGAGTACGTAAGCACGCCGTGTACCTCACTCGTATCGTAAACGATGGCGGTCAGTGAGTAAGAACAGTGGACACATTTTGTGAAGCGTCTTCGTTTTATTTCGCCGTTACGTCTTTTTCTTTTGGTTTGTTTTTTTGTTCAGTTTTCCATAGCTTACAATCATCTTTGGCGGTGGTAATTCCCGGTAGATCTAGGTCGGCCGTCTTGTAGAATCTTGAACGTAATTGGCGATCACCGATAAACTAGGCCTAGGCTCAGGCGTACGGGTGTGTCAGTGACATAAGAAATCGAAATCAAGAGCCCGTGAGCTGGTAAAACAATAGAAACAGGTCTAGAACAATATGGACATGGCTTGTGAAGTGGCTTCAGTTCTAGATCTATTAGTTACATCTGTCATCTTTTATGCCTAACATGATTTGCGATAATGGATGCATTTATTTTATTTTTTAATCGGAAGTCTTTTCTATCCAACTCATGAGTCTTGAAGCTGTGAGGTCGACATTTAGCGCAAAATATTCAAAGGAATTTCCTTTTGCATCAACATCAAACTTGTCCAATAAATGCATTGTGAGTCATAAGTCACGTTATCGTGACTTCCAATTTCACCAGTTTCACAAGTCACATGGAGGCAAGTCTGACATTGTTCAATACTGCCAGAACAAGTTAGTATGAAAGAGTTATACAATTCTGAGGACAGTTCATATCATAATAGTCAGTTCTTTCTTTAGAAACAGAAACAGTGGTGATAACAACACATGTATGAGCATTTGAAGCAAAATACTTGTTTTCTGCTTCTTAAAATCTTATACTGTATTACATTGGGCCTATGTAAAGAGAATAATAGTCCATAATGTAACAAAGTGAGGAAATGATGATTTTTCAATGTTGAGGGGGGGGGGGGGGGGTGTCGGTGTCTGGTCCGATATCAGGAGTCTGTTTTTAGGTTTTTGAAAGTTGGCAGCTATGCAAATTTTGCATAGGGATGTGGTGCTTAGCTGGGACTGCTGTAATAAATCTTGACATAAAGCAAGCTTATTTTCATTCGTTTAAAATTCATTGTATAAGTTTTCCTGATGTTGTTTGTTTTTATGCAGAGCTTTGCAAAAGAGTACACTAACACACATTTATGTATAATTATATGAGTTAATTATGTAGACCCATACTGATGAGACACGTGGCTTAGGTAGAGTTCAGTGGTTCTCAGAATTTTTGCCCTTGAGCCCAGGAACTTCAGTGTGGTTGACAGTAAGTAAATGTTACAGATTACCTGTGAAAATATTTGTCAACTCAGATGAAAAAGTTGAAGCAGTAATTGCTTGAAAATTTGCATGATGTGATGTGTATCGTCATCCATCTCATGTAATGATATATCATGATTTTGGAGGTCTTTGGTTACAGCTACCTAATGACTGCCCATGGCGAGATCTTTATTCTCACAAAGTGATACATCAATGTCTTTAATAGTTTTGAAATTGTAAATGGAAACATTTTTGTCTGTTCATAAGAATTTCACTGTCACTAAAACTTTGAAGTTCTCGTGAAATGTGAAAGTTATTGATAAGCCAGTCTGTCAGATGGATGAAGGTATCATCTCTATCTGTGTAAGATTGTAATTCCAGTATTATGTAACAAATGATCATCTACTTTAAACATTGTTTTCCTGTCAGGTTTCGCATCATCTCAGGCAAACTGGATTGCTTCCCTTCCTCACGGAAAATATTGACAATTTCACAGAAGTATTGAGGTTGGTCATTTCATCTCTACATTAATGTAGTGAGCAGTGTCGTGAGTGTTCTAGAAATCAAAGATTTCTTGGATTAGTGGTTCTTAACCTTGTAGAAAAATAGTAGTAACTTCACTCTCTCTCTTTTCCTGTCTATGTGTTTTTCTCTCTCTGCTTGCTTCTGTTTCTCTCTGTCTGCAGATTTGCCAACTATCCCTTATAACACAAAACTGTCCGCCAGTGGCATGCAGATAGGGGGCAGCCAATCAAGGCGTGAAATTAAAGTAAAAAAAATTTTTGAATATTTGAAATTATTGCTGTTATTGTGTTAACTTCTTTGTGCAAGCTGCCCTACAGTCCCACAAGCTGGTGTGAACGTGGATCTGTGTTTTAATAAGCACCACCAGACCATACTTGAGTCTTTAGGCATGCAATCAAGGAGTTGGCCCTGGGCATCACTAAACCTCTGCATGCCATTGCTGTCCTGTAAGGGTGTTGCGAAGGACATGAGATAGATTTTTTTTATATATATATGAAAATGTATGAAAATGATAACAAACACTTTTCAGTTTGCCTTTTTATGGCATGGCTACACCGTTTAGGTGACCTTTCTTGAAGTGGTCATTTAGTTGTCAGGCATGAATACTGGCTTTAGGTAAATTTGACCAGAATGACTTTTATCTTTGTTTCACAGTGGTGAAGGAGTTAACCAAGGTCTGTATGGGTGCATGCTGGCAGGGACAGAATGTGCTCAGGGTGTATACATTGTAACCACAGCTGTGCTGGATCTGGTAACACAGTTAGTACAGGTAAGCTTTGGGTCTTATTCATGCGTGTTTAATCAACACATTAGTGCTGTATTCCATATTTGAAAATCAGTCAGCTAAAGCCCAATTGCTCTGTTTTTGGAATACCTTCAAATTCATTAACAACTAATTTTTTGTGATAAATATTTGTATTCGTGAGGCAACAACACAAAATCAGAAATATGTCAGTGTTACAAATCAGATTAAAACAAAGTAAGGGTGTTTACGACCATGGGCAAATGAGCATTCTCATGTTCTCGTCATCATGCTGTCGTTTATTATTATGAACTTGAACACTTTACATGTGGCATGCTTGGGGCAGAAGCATGAGGAGCAGTTCTTTGGCAAAAGAGGGGTACATAAGAGAGGTACGCATGAGCAAGTGGAGAAAGATCTTAGAGTGTGAAAGAAGAAGGAATGTATGGACCATCATTATGAAATAAGAGATCTGTGTACAATGAACTGAACTGTAAAGAAATATTCCTGTTGACCAACTTCACCTGTGTTGTACACAAGATGAATTTGTAACACACAACCATCCAAGCTGAGTAAAGCTGGCAAAATGGTGATTAAAACAAAAAAATTACTACTCTTTCAGCAGAAAACAATACCAGACAGGAAAAACCAAACTGGCAAGAAAATTTTAAAAATTGATATTTTGAGCCTAAATTAGCATTTTGCTTGATTTTCTCAACTTCAGCAGCTGTGGCATTTAACTGATTCTGTGTCATTGCTTCACTTTTTTTGTGTCATGTAACTATTTTAAACCGGGTTGGGGCTAACTATAAGCTGATGTTGGAAGCCTATTCAGTTCCGTAGTGAACTTTTTCTTAAATGTCAGTTGTTATAAATATTTTCATTTGTATGTTTTTAATTTGTCGAAGGTAGGAGTATGGCCTGATTGTCATGGTCTGTTCTGCTGTCTTCTTAGGCATCATTCAAGCACAGAGGAGAGGATGAACACGTGGCCAGTGTCTTGTTTATTCTGCGTGAAGTTTTCCCCAGATTTCACAAATGGCGATATGTAGACATTAGCCAGAGAAAGCAAATAGGTTTGTGTGAATTTCAGATGTGATATGCTTTTTAGCCTTTTTTAAAAGGTATTTCAAGTTTTTCAAGAGGAAGAACAGTATGCAAAAATAAGTTACTGTACAAGCTGTAGATAACCAAAAAAAAAAAATCAAAAAATGAAAAGACAACAGAAAAAAACATGGTGATGGAAAACAGAAGAGTTGCTTGTTTTAAACCAACCTCATAACCATAGAAAGTAATCTGTTATAGCTATGACCAGTTTAAATGCTTAAAAGTGTTTTTTAATGCATTTTTGGAGAGTCACTGAGGGCACACATAACATCAGCTAGGAGCTTATTTAATATTAAAAAACAAGTTTGAAGAACTAAAGATCTAACCATGGTGTGTTTGTGATTATAAACCATAATAATGTTGTTCTCTTCATCAGGTCAGAAATGTCTGCAGCTGTTCCACAAAATCCTCAACTTTGTCACTCTACAGGAAAAGCCAAGCTCATCCCAGACCAAGTGAGAACATGATTTCACTGTATTTGATAACAACCTGATGTGCTCACTGAATATTTGTCTTATTTTTATGTGAATAAAGGAGAAAACCTTAGACTCGCAGGTACTGAGGAAGTGGATTTAAATTTGTTAGGTTTCTTCAATCTAAACAAATGGAAAATAGTTGTTGGAAAAGGTGAGTTTGCAGAGGCATCACTGCCCTTTTTTCAGGGCGCAGAACTATCATTTATTCTGTAGTTTTTCTGTTCTCGCTGAGGTGGGGAACTGTTGCAGGCCTTGAAAAACCTTTTAACGTTATCTTTGTTAACTGCTTGACTGCACTGTGGATATATACTGTACAACTTCATATCAATAGTGCGAGTGTGGTGTTGACATACATCACACGGCCTACTAAAACCATATACCTGTAACACACTGTAAGTTCATGGACTTTAAGAATGGTTTTCACTTGCGGGAGGGGGATGCACGTAGCAGTGAACACAGTCACAAATAATTGCTCTTCTTCTGCCAGTTTTTTTTTCTTTTAAATATATTTAAAGACTTTTACATGTTTCTCAGGCAACCAAGACTGCAAGAACTGAGTGTGTTCAGTCTGCTGTTTACCGAAGCTGGCCGTGCTCTGTTAGAGATTGTAGCCACAGGAGTGGACAGTGTCCAACTTGCCTTGTCTCAGCAGTCCAGGTTAGTGGTTTGCCGGGCCCAAGGACTTCCTTCAGAGAATTCCATTGTTTTCACACTTACTGCTGCACCCCATAGACTAACCAGTAATCCAGACCTATTTTTGGGACTTCAGAGATGTCCTCGCCAAAGCTCAGGGTGCCAATTTGTTTTATCTGAAGTTCAGGAGTTTTCCACAAACTAAGACATTCTGTGATGTTTACATTGTGAACTGAATTTACTTAACACAACATTGCAAAAACAATCAAGGTCTATGTTTGACAAGGTTATTTTAGAATATGAGTGGGAGTGAGCTGTGCTAGATATAATAGAAGGAAAAAACTGTGAAATATCGGAGTTTGTGCCTGAGACGGACTGTGTGTTGCTGTGATAACTTATTTTTATTGTATAACCTGATGATGAGATTCTTATCTTCTTATCCAGTTTACTAGAGGGCGCCGGTGTTGATCTGGTGGAACTGATTGAAATGTCCCTGTCGCTGCTGAATCGTCTCTTGCTGCTCAAACCTCCCTCTCTGGGCCAGTCACCTGTTGAACAAGCACTGTCCTCCCAGCCCCCTGGTCGTCAACATCAGCATCTTGTGGCAACCATTGCCCAATATGTTTACTACCGTCATAGCTACCGGCTACCCACACTGGCCACACTGTTGATAAAGCGTCTTGCTATGGTAATATCCATATGTTCTTTTATATTTTGTTTAAAAAAATGATCAGTATCAAAAGAGTTAAGATTAAAGATGTGATAACATGTGAATAATCTTTGGTGACAGTGATATTTTTAGTCTGTGAACAATTAAAAAAGGAGGAAAACTATTATTTTCTGTTTAATTGTCAATTTGAATTAATTTTTAACAAAAAAATGTATAATTTGTTTTTGTTCATTGCTAATGTAGGAAATTTTAGGCAAGGGAGCTAAGGTACAGTCAGACTTAACTGTAGTAGAACTTGAATACTTTGTTTTTAAATGTCAAATGCCTAGCATTCTCTATTTGAAACATGTCATAATGTGCCCAAATCCCATGTTTTTTGTAACACATTCTAGTTTATCTGTAAATAACTTTTGTGATCAATGTTGGTATTTTTGCATGTATTGATACTGAATGTGTGGCTATTTGAAATTATTTGTGCATTTTTTGAGAAATTTTGGTTGAGCTAGCCAGTGTCCAGGGCACTAGAGGGTTAAATAATATCTGTCCAAAGAATCTGCTAGATTGATTGTATGTGCTTGTTATTTTGCAGGTTTCCCCCATGTCTGTGCTAGCATGTCTGGGCAATGACGCAGAGCCAATTCGTGACATGTTTCTCACCCGGCTTCAGGCCGTTTCAGAGGTTTGAGCATAATTTTTTCTCATAGTTTTTTTTTGTAATAGTCTAGTAGTAACCAATTGTGAAAGTTCATCATCGGCAAAGCAAAATTACTAGTGCTTCTGTTGTTGGAGGATTGTACTCAGTGGTTTTGACACATTCTTGCTGGTGCAGTTTCTGGTAGCAATTTTAACAGTCGTTCGGAATTTAGTGGATGTTTTCATATGGCTGATACTAAACCTTCTTTATTCGTTTTTTTTTTTTCTGCATGTAAAATAGTTCAGTTCAGGATACTGTCTGCTGGCTGTTAGAGTCACAGTTGTATGAATTGATTCTATTTGAAAATGAATGCCAGTTTCAAAGAATGAGGAGGCGTAAATCAAAATATACTCAGTGCAAAGTTCGAACTTTTGAGAAAAGCTGTTGTTGCTTGAAGTGGAGTAAACTGATATAATTTACATCTGTCTTTTTCATTAATACTTAAGCATCTTTGATTTTCAATTTGAAGCAGAAGCTACAATTGGATAGTGATTTTTTGTAATGCCTCAAAGCTCTGATTGTGTCAAATCATTTCTCGGATGTTCTGATTTTCAAACTCAAAATGTGTCAGTCAGTTACTGTCACCGCTACAGCATCTATTGACTCCATTGCATATCTTATCAGGACGTTCAGCTGAAAGTTGGAATCTTGGAAATGTTGTCTGTCTGTGTGGAATCTCAGCCTGGGCTGATTGAAATCTTCCTGAATGTGGAACAACAAGGAGAAACCACAGTTGCAGATAAAGCTAAGGTGAGCTATCACTGAAAGAGTTGGTTCTGTACTGTACCTGGGTGCACCTGAAGTCCAAAACAAACTTTCGTCACTATTCCCTAAAACTGTAGTAACTGCTTTTGACTACCTTTCAGGAGAAGCAAAAAACTGTTTTATTTCAGCACAACTGGTATAGTGATAATGACTTTTTGAAAGTTTGCTATTCGATTATCTTTTGGCTTAGGAGTCTAGACCCAAGATCATTCGAGCCTGCTTTGAATGTAGTTGAATATGCATTAAAATCAATTTTGCAAATTTTCGAGTTACTACAGTCTTATGGAACGATGACGTGTGTACTTGAGTATAAAGATCACCCAATACACTGTCTTCTAAGAAAAGGCATGTTAACCAACTGACACTGTTAGATAGAAGTAACAATGAAATCAAGTTGTTGCGACTTCTTTTTGGTTGAATTTAGTGCAAGTGGGTCTTGAAGACGATCATCAGTAAGAGGTGCGTAAAATATAAAAGTTATGAATGTGATGGTGAGGGAAAGGAGATGTAATGTGGCAAAGGTTATTGTGCATTAAATTATTATTTTATTATTATATGATATATGTTTTAAGAATATGGATATAAAATACATTTTATTTGCATCTATTTATACATTTTATTTATATTTTAGTTATGAGTAATTTTTAGTCATTGATTTTATTAACATAGATGACAAGATCTGAAATCAGCTATACAGCATTTTTTTTTTCTTTCCTTTTGATAGCAGCAGCATGACTTGAAGCTGGGTCGTAGTAGTTGTCTGCCCATTCTTCTTGACTTGATCGAGGTCAGCAAACAGTGTACCTACGAGTGCCCCCCAGATCTGCTGTGTGCATCACTAGACCTGATCCATTCTTTGTGGTATGGCATGAGGGAGATACCCATGGCTGTTCTGCGACAAAAGTAAGGTTACAAGTCCATTACATTTTACCATAAACACAAAGTTTGTGTTGATTTAATTTTCACTAAGCACTATTTTAATTATGCAATTTAAGAATTTGTCTTAATTAATTTTGTTTTGCATTTCTTGAGTTGATTTTAACTTGGGCCTCAAAACTGTGAAAGTGAGCTTAGAAAGCTTGCAGGAAACATAATGAAAGAACCTGCTCTTTAAAACAACCTTTGTGTATAGGTTTTTGGGCTGATTCCGATAGATTACTGACTTTGTATGACCCCAGAGAAAACAGTCAAGTGGTATTAGTCCTAGGACTCCCCACTGGGAGATGAATCGACTGGACCGTGCATTCTTGTTTTTGTATTCAGCATATACACAAATGTCACAAAATCCAAGGCTGTGAATTTGACCATTTACTGTAGTGAAACCTTTAAAAAACACTTTCGTCTTATGGATGTAGTCTTTTAGGACACCCTGTATAAAAATGTTGCAATCCTAGCAGCTGATTGAGAAGGTCATGTTTGATTGTCAGAGCAGTGAGGGAAAAGTCAGTGCAAATTTGTTGTGCTTCTCACTGCCCATTGTTTTTAAATTTATTACTTGTATTTGTACAGAGAATCCTTCTGGCCCAGTGTATTTGCTCCGCTGAAGGTTGATCTGCCAGTAGCTCAAGAGGATGATGACCTTTCTGTACAGGTAAGAGGAATTTTAACCCTTTTGCTGCCAGGCCCAAGTGCCCTTCCTTACTTAGACTACCAGAATAATGGATTATCAGGTAGAAAGACAGCAGGAAATAATAAAATTAGGAGTGCAAAATATGCCGGTACAATGTCAATTCATCGGCCTCGCATCAGTTTCAGCATGAAACGGTAGGGTCTATATATATCAGCTGTGCAGCAGTCTTCTGCAACATGTGATGGGCAGACATATCAGCCCTGTTGTAGCAAGAGGGTTGAAAGAAAATAATATATGTGGTACTGTATTTGCAAAAGTGTAGGAACGGAGCAAAGTTTTTGCAGTGTTTTTTTTTTAAAACCTTTTCTACTATTCATTTTTGGAATCCACTTCTAGTGTCAGAAAACTGCATTTTGAGTATTTGAATAATAATTGTTCTTGAATTCATGTTGTGTTTTCCACCACCAAGTGGGGAATATGGTGCATGAAAGAAATCCATTCTGTATAAGTCAGGTGGTGGGTAACACCAAGGAATGGCAGATGTGATTTTCATATAATGTTTCATTGAAAGGATTAAGATCAAATCTGGCCATGCAAACTAGATAGCATTGGCACAGTTTCCAACAAATAAATCAGTTCCAAAAGGTTTAATGTGAAATATGAGCTCACGCGAAATTTGAAAAGCAACTGATAGGTGTTGTGAAAATCAATGTTGACTCTGCTTATCTATATAAAAAAACAGCAAGGAAAAAAATTCACTGCTGCGAGGAAGAAATGCCCCGACCTGAAAAAATTACATGTGAAAGATAGTTCTTTTTACTACTATGTCTATTCCTTTAACATGAAAGCGAAGTATCGTAATTTTGTAATAAATGAAAATAGGCCTAAAAACATCGAATAATGCTTTCTCCTCAACAATGATGGCCACCCTCCTGCCTTTGTTTTGTTTCGACTTTAGTACCGTGCATGTCATAAAAAAATAACCATATCAAGCTTGGTGCGCAGAGTCCTGGCGCGCACGAGTTCTGAAGCAGGACTGCAGATTATTACTTTTATTGAAAGAGAGAGAGAAAGAGAGTACGTCATCGAATAATGCTTTCTCCTCAACAATGGTTGCTTCCCTCCTGCCTTTGTTGTTTCGACTTTAAACTTCCGGTTGCGTTTCAGAGTTTGATGGCATGAGTTTCTGTGCCGTCTGCTTTATGCACGGTACGGGCCATGCGGGTGTTGCTGTGCCAGTTGTGAGTTGTTTTCTTCCTAGATCTACATAATCTGTGTGCTGATTGTGCGTGTTGTTTGCAACCCGTTCTTTGAACGGGCCCTTACACTAGTTCTCAAAAAGGATGCAATGTATTACTGAATATACTGGGAAGTTTTACCCAATTTCTTTGGAAAATAAACCACAAAACATGTTCACTTCTCTCAGTCAGTGAAACTGCAGACGAAACTGTGTGCATTCTCCCTAAGGATTGTTGCCATGGAAATTTACGCTGTGACAGGGTAAGACCTTTTTATTACCATCTGCATTTCAAAATAGTGATATATTTATAATCTGAAGTGAGTTGTTGATTAAATGATTAGGTCTTAGTTAGATGAGTGATTGCTATGTATCATTCTCTGTACATTTTAAGATTATCGTTTCATATACAAGAATCCAAAAGTGGCATCAGCAAGTATTTGTTGATATCAAAACAAGGGCTCTTTTTCTTTTCCTCGAACAGCATCTCATCAATTTTTTCTGTCCATTAAAAGCAGCGTTATACTGGAAAACCAACTATTTATCAAGAAATAAAACCCCAAGAGTTGTACTACTTCAACATACCTGGCATTGGGTAAACTTGCTTCTGTTACTATCAAGATTAAAAAATTGCATTTGTGTCACTGAAAATACCAGAAAATGCACTGTAGGATTAGAAAATGAAAGAGCTTAAGAGACTTGAAGGATTGTAGATTATGTGTACATTTGAATCAAGATGTCACTTTTTTTTTTTTAAAGTGGCCTTGGCTGTTTTTTTTAAAGTGACCTCAGTTTTTGTTTGTTTTGTTTTTTAAATAGCCTCAGAAGGAAAACTGATATTTATTTGCAGGCGCTGTTGTGATTTTTACAGAATTTTTAAATTTTGTGTAAATTACAGTTCCAAACTTGATGCCAATTTCAAGAAATCACTACAAGCCACATTGACTAATGAAAGGCTTCTGTACTGGTCAAAGGTAAATATTGTGCCATGCTATTTTCAGGATTGTTTATGCCTGAAACCATCTTCTTTTCATCTTTCATGGAGAATAATTAATGGGCCTAGCTAAAATTTTTATCTTGTGTGATTCTTTTTTATTTTGTCCGTTTACAGATTGGGATACATTTAGTTTGGTTCTTTGTTTAAAATAAAATTAAAAAACAAAACCAACAAGACACAGGCTCATTTAGAATAAATTTTTCTTTTAGATTTAATTGTGTTGTTTTCTTGCTGTTTATTATATTATAAAGGAAGTAAGGCCTTCAATGTAATCGTGAATGGCTTTTTATGCTGAGCCTTAAATTCTACAAAATATCATATTACGCATAGGGTATATATTGGCCTATTTTAAAAAGACTTGAAGTTAACTAGATTCTTAACGCTCACCCTGCGCGCTACCCGTAAAGCCCGCTGCCCCGTCAGTGACCTTACTCACGGAGAATCTTATCTGGGGTCACTGACCCGTGCCGCTAGACAATGACCACATACGCTGTCCACGTGGTTCGGTTTTTATTGATCGGTATGAAAACATTCGCTGCTATGCCTTATCACGCTTGATAATGAATTAACCAGCAAAACCTTAGTCTGTCAGTCTCTAACCAATGATCTGACTTATGATTCCAAACTGACAGCTGTAGTTTTCGTGAGAACGAAGCATGATAACTAGCCACGCCCTCCCAAGCCCTACACAAATGGTTTCATCCTGATTGACACATACTAATAAACCAATGTGGGCATTTGGGGCAAAGATTATTTCAGAGCTTGTTTCTGATTGGTTCTTAGATACAGACAACTCCAGATGGTGGTCAGCTTGTGAGAAAATGAGATAATATTGCAAATTTGTTGAGCAACAGTTCGCATGTCGATGTTACATCTTTTGAAAGTGTGGGGAGAGCCTTTGAAAGCTTAGTCTTTGTGATTCCGACCAGTGGTTCACTGGTTAACATGTCCATGTCACAATGCGTTTGATTTAGAAGAGATACGGTGAACAATAACACGGTGGTTACGTCTCAAAAAGGTCAGTGACCCGACGCCTGAAAATAGGGCTGGCGCGGTCAGCTTGACCTGGGCGACTTTTGCCGCCCGTGCGGCGTGAGCGCTTGCAAGTCAATACCGACTATTGCCGCCCCGCGCAGGGTGAGGGTTAATACTTTCGGTGATTTTGAGCCACAACTGAGTTGAACAAAAGAGAGTGTTCGGATATTTTCCTCAACATGCCTGCAGGCTAAGCATATCAAATTTGGACCACATCATGACACAATTTCGTCGAGTAGACTCGAAAAGTATGATTGGAAAGGTCAATCTTCGCCTCATTGTACGGTGCTGAGTGGTCAGCAGAGCTGATTTGTTGTTACCACATCTGATCTTCTGCCAGGTTGGCTCGTTTTGCTGTTTTCATTTTCGCAGGTTTGTAACTCAGAAACAGGCCTAACACAAGAAGTAACGTGGCATGGAACCATAATAACTTAGATCTGACTGGAATGGATTGCAGAGATATATTGCAGTGGAATATATACTGTGAACAAGCTGTTATTTCCATTCATACTTATGTTCCACATCTATTTCATAGGCTGTCAAAGAGAACATACATAAAGCTGAAGGGGCAAATTTTGCACTGTCCCAACAACTTGGCCAAACCATTACAGAGCACCCAGCTCTCAATATGTTGCTGGCTTGGAAAAACTTCATGGTGTCATCTAGTCATTTCAAGGTAATCTGTTTTGCAATATGGTGGATTTTTCTATATTTTGCACATTGTCTCAGTTTTCATTGTCGGTATTTTCAGTTTTACTGTTTTTGTCCTAACGATGTATTTTTACTTTCTGTGTAGCTATTTTAGGCATGCATTCTCTTCATATTTATTGAAACTGTCTGTGCTCTTGCTTTTCCTGGCACAATATGGCCCCTATTGTGTCAACGTACTTTCTCCAAACTCAAAATAACCCATTTACTGCATTGTGCAAATGCATGTAGTTAAAAAAGTTGAGAGTGCGAGTGCGCCGTGAATGCACACCTAAAATGAATTGTGCGAGTGGGTTGGTGACGTTCACTTTAGGTCCTGCTAAAACTATGCAACCGGGCATAGGTCCAGGCACTTGAAAACTTTTCTCAGCACACACAGGGGTAAAAACCTGACAATGAAAAGGTTAATATTTGTGTATGTGTTTAGGCAGACCTAAATGCATGAATGGCATTGTTCAGATTGAGTTCAATGTCTTCAGAATTTTTTTAAATTGAGACTTAGTTTATTGTTTGTTTCAAAATCTTTGGTCATGAGAGAGTCATTTCGTAATGGTTTGTCACGTCTTTTCAGATTCCTGAACTCCAGATAACTGATCGCAACAAGACGCAAATTTTGTTTGACTTGTTGTCCGGCATTCAAGCTCAGTTCAAAACCGCTGAGCTGGACGAGGTCAAAGTGAAACTGGCATCTATTGCAAGTGCCTTAAACTTCACCCTGACAAAGACTTGGGGAAAGTAAGTCTGATTTGCTCATTTTGCTATTCTGTTTCCTGGATATTCTTAAGCAAAGGCTATATTCTATAGTTTCAGCTTCTGATATATATCTGGACTTTCAAGAGCTTTCACTATAGGTGGAAATTGACCTCCTCAGGATCTCCTATCAAGATTTAATATCCTCTATCACTTGGTGTTACAAAAATCTGTGGGTTGCAGCAAGGCTTGAAGTGAAGTCAAAATGTGGCAAAACAAAAAAGTTGTAGGTAGCAAAGCCTCATGTAAGAAATTATACAGAAACGATGCAATAAAACGCAAAGGAAAATGGAAGACAAATCAAGCTTTCAGATAAACTAAATTTTCACACTGTTATATGGCATTTGATCATCAGAACCTGGTTTACCTAGGCTGTAAAATAATGTAGGGTTAAATGTCTTTGATATAGCATTGTCCCTGAAGGACCAAAAACCCGTAACAAAAAAAAACAACCGAAAAATCAAAACTGACATTTGTTGTGTTTCCGTTCAGAGAGTTTTTTGACCGCCAACTGGCAGAGTTTGGCACATCTCCCAGGACAATCTCAACCCCAGCGGCCACCATGCGGAACATTACCCACACTATCCGCAACTCATTGAATGGTGATCGGCTGCTGCCATCTGTACAGATCGGCCTGATTGGCACAATGACAACCATACTACAGCATTGTGGATCCAGACTAGATAGTAGGTTGACTTTCTGTGTACTTTTACTGCATAACAGAGAGAAGTTTGTTGTCACTGACTTGTTCTGTACACCAAACTTGGATTGTGGAGAAACACCCTTTAGCCCATGTAAATAGATAGTATATCACCATTGCCATGCAATATTCTAAACAATATTGGGCATTGAAAATGTAGCAGTTTTTCAATCACTTTAATACATTTTCTGGAATTTAAACATAAACTGAGCCAACCTGTAATCATTTTTTTTATTTTGAAAAATTCAAAATTGGAGTAGGTTGGATAGAAATATACATTTGGTTTTGTGTGAAGTGCATTAAAATTTGTTTGTTCATTTAATTCATGACAAAATACAACACTGTGGTGAAGTCACAGATAGTCATATGTTGATTATCTTCTCTTTGGGAAAAGTCACATTTGTGTGTCATCCCTGTGCTAACAACATAATGGCCTTTCGCATTTTTCATAGTTTTCGAGGAAAGTGAATAAAACTGTCGGAAGGTGAAACGTACTTTTTAGGGGGGGGGGGGTGTCATCTGTTTAATGCACTAGTGCAGGGACAAATTGGCACAGCTGTCTTTTTGTGTCTGAGGCAGTGTTGAGCTTGGCCTCACTAGCACATGAAAAGCCAATGTGTAATAGGAGTGTAATTTCACCCAAAGTGTTCATTTGGCATAGTCCATGAATACTCAAATCAGAAAGAGACACCGCTTGATAGTTTGGTTGCAGACATCTCTTCTGTGGAAAGAGGGAGTGACTGAACAGTTAGGCGAGCTAGTTTCTTCTTCCTGGCTAGGCAGTAGCTGCCATAACTGATGTTATGGGTTCAAGCCTGTTTTTCTTCTTTCTTTCACTCCCACATTTCTGAGCACTACTCAGGCATGCACTTCATACTGCTTCACTTTTTCTCTGAATTATTTTCTTAGGTGCTCTGTCTCGCCCAAGCTTCTGCTTACCTTCATTTAACTCTTTCCCTACCGTACAATGCACACTGCGCCGCACGCTTCCCTAGCGGCAGCCAGTACAACGCAGCCTGTGTTGTGACGTAAAAGTATTCCTTGACCACTGTAATTGAAATTAACATCCCGTGACGTTGAACGTTAAAAATAAAATTCTTGTTAAAGCTTCCTTTGTCCTAGAGTGTCCGGCAATGCCACGTGTTCGATAAATGTATAGTTTGGACAGCTGTTATGTAGTAAGGCGATCTTTATTTACAAATGCACAGTACAGTATGACGTGTTAACCCATGAGGTGCTCCGTCCGGCAGTGGAATGCTGGCCTGTAGGGAAAGAGTTAATTACTGAACTGTTTATTGTGCCTTTTCGTATCTTCTTCAGACCAAGCTAGTCTGATCCGTGACCTGCTGCCCGTGGTCTGTCAAGTGTTCCTGCAAAGTTCCAGGCATCTTCCCACTCTCTTAGACAACATGGACAAAAACAGAGATGGCATTGCTGATCCAGGCAGTTCCCAGCATTCAGATACATTTGGTGTGCACCTGAAGGTGAGAGATTGCAGTGTTACAAATGAATTTGATGTGCACCTGGAGGTGAGAGATTGCACTATAACAGTAATTCTTAAATGCGGAGATATTTTGGGACTTCACATGGAAATACCCAGGCTGTAAAAATAATGTAGAGTTAAAATGTTGCTGGGGGAGTGCGACAACAAGGTTAATATTATGGGCAAATGTGAAATAATTTTCCAGTTGATAGAGGCACATTATGATTTTCAGAATCTGACCAAATTCAGTATTGTAGCTTTTTTATTGTATAATTGTACAGCTGCAGATAGTTTCTTGTTGCCTGATGGTAGAAATACTTCACTACAGCCAAGATTTGAACTCCTCACTACGGGTACTACAGGAGCAAGGCATTCTGTCCTGCATGCTGTCAACCACAGAAACTTTCTTTAAGGTAAGGAAATGTCGCATTCCTAGACTTGCCATCTTTCTCCCAGACACCATGTTTCTGCAAATTGGTGGTACTAATTCATAGATAGGTATGGGAATTGTCCTCCTTGTGGTGTCAACCCCATCAAGATTTTCACCTGCCCTCAGCCTGTATTCATGAACATACAAAATAGGTAAGTTTACAGGTAGGTTCAGGCCTGTCAAGTGGTTTTGGTCCATTTTCTGCCCTATGAAAGTTTTCCTGTTCCCACCTATGATTAATGCTGAGTTCTGGAAAAAAAAAAGAAGATGAAATTGAGGGAGATCAAAACTACAGATCTTCATCAAACAATGAACCACCAGGCTTTTCAGCCCTTGACTTTGTTGCTCTTGAGTGTGGGCTAGGACATATTCGGGGTTAAAACTCACATCATCAATCGGCTATTGAAAACCTGTTAAAACTAAACTCAAAGATTGTTGTTAGAGGACCATAGTATTTACATGAAAGCTATAGCTGGACAGTGAACACAACTCAGTATTTTCTCTATTAATTTTGGCGTTCTGATTAATCTGTGTCCCCAACAATAGCCTTTGATGTTAGTTTTAATGAGGTTCCATTCCAACAGCCGACTGACCATATCTCTCTCCTTGCAGGAGCTTATTCTGGTGGTAAAAAGGAGAGCTCTCTCATGGTTCATTGCATTTTTTATCTCCTAATTTTATTTCATTATTTGTTGCCACAGTCAGTCAGTTATGCTCAGTAAGTTATCCAGAGACTTTGTAGTAGTACAAGATCCATGGAATACCGCTGGTATTCAAATATTGTTTTTCCTGGATAGAAATTCATAAAATTACATGGAGTCAATCCTGAAAAAGCATTTGTGCATAAACAAAATTTCACACCAAAAGAGGATCGGCATGAATTGCCCATGTGATTGTGTCTATATTTTTTTAAATTCTGGATATTTAGGCAACATCTCATTTTGAGTGATTTTTTTTTTCTTTTTTTGAATCATTTAATAACTACCAGTTTGAGATGATTTATATTTTCCATTTTCTGACAGGCTCAACAAGGCATCTCATACATTTACTCTGCCATCCTCTTGCTGACCCAAATTGCTGACACAGAAACTGTGAGTAAATAGTAATGCTCTTTGTTCAGATTAATTGTTCATTCGTATTTTTTTTTTTCTTACCTCGTTCTGTTGCTCTTGCTCCATACATATAGATTATATGAATTGTAAGAAACCGATTGAGAGCTCAAGGACTATACATTTCCATCTGTGTGTATGTAGGCCTGTACTGATTCACTGCATAGGTAGAATTCAGTGGCTTTATCAATGTTTCACTGCGAGCCCAGTTGCTTTTGAAAAGGCTTTGCTGAAATTAAAGTTAAATTGAGTCACTCACATTTTTTTGTCATTCATCACAAGAGGTCAAGGCCATTTTTCAATCAGCACCTCATTTCTGTCCTGTTCTGCTGATGAATGTGTAGAATTCCAATGTACTCTGGGGTGGTTGTTACTGTCATTGGGAAAAAATTATATGAGACCTACCAACTGCCTTGGGTTCTGAAAGACTGTCCAGTATTTGGGGTGTGGGGATGCATGCAAGAAATAAGTATGTACATTTATAGTTATACTTTTTCATGTTTGACATAAAGTGTGTTCCCGCCCTTCATATTTGTTTTCCCTGTCTGTGGCAGTCTTTTTAAATGATAGTTGACCTTCATAATTCATGTGTATATTATACTATATATGCATGATGGAGTGTCCCTTATTCAAGTGATAATTTGGTGTTTTATGTCTGAACACTTTTTGTGGACTGGTGTCCCCCCCCCTGTAAACTAGAATGGTTTCGCCTTTCATGTTATTGATAATCATGAGTTTCTCATACTGTGTTTACTTTACAATGTTTCCCCCGTCACCAGGGAGCCAACATGCTGGTGAACAGTAATCTGACCTCCCACCTGTGCCTGGTTTTGACTTCTTGTTACAACAGTGAGGAATCATTCCAACCCAGAAATCTCCTGTCCAAAGTAAGGAATTTTTTGTTGTTTATAATTTATATGGAGTATACAGTTTCCTTTGCTGCAGTGACTCATAATATTTTTTAAAAACCCAGAAAATTGTAGGGTTGCAGCAGGGCTTGGAATAAACATGCATTGAAAAAAACATTTTTCTGGGGAAGGTCTATAATGATGTGTTGCTTTTTTTCCCTGTTCATTTCTAATTTGAAAAGTCTAAGTACATGCCTTTATTGTCCATCATTATCTTAAGTAAAAGTTCAAAGGGAGAAACAATGAACAGTAGTATATTTCAGTGGTTCTCAGCCTTTTCAGGCAATCGTTGGACTCCAAATTTTCTTTCATAGCTCATATTTACCAATTACATGGTAGCAGTTATCACTCAGTGTATGCAATCTTATACTGATTGATGATAGTGTTAAATCACTGGTTATTCTGTTGATATATGTGAACTTTATTATTCGCTTATCCAGGCTTTCAGCAGTGTCAGGCCTGCCACTGTCAGTTGGCATACTTTATATTGCCTGTGCTTGGATCTGTTTGCCTCTGTTTTGCGAGTCTTGGGTTACTCCTTCCTGGACGATGCCCTGAATGTAGTGGGTGTACACCAGGACAGGATGCAACAGGTGAGATCTCAAAGTCTAAGGGATGTGCATAGCTGCCAAGCGTCCTGTTTTTTACGGAACAAGTCTGTATTTCGGGCCTTGAGTCTGTTTATCCGTTTTTGATCCAAAAAATCCGTATTTTGACATTTGGCCTAAAAAATAAAACAAATTTGGCCTTTTTTTTTTTTAAATCTGGAAAAAAGCTCTTATGCGTCGGAATTTAGGATAGGGCTAGCCACGCCAAAGTACTCGACACTTAGCATGTTAAAAAGGAAATATAAAAAAAATTAGCCAATAATGTGAGGTATTTTGTTAGTGTCAATATTGATTTTTGTTGTAATCGTAACGGGCCACATGCTTTGAACTTCACTGGGCCTAGATCTGGCTTGTAAACAAAGACTTGGTGCAGTGAGAGTTTTTGTCGTGTCGGGCGTCTTTGGAAAAGCACTGTAGCTTAAAATTGTTTTCGGAAAGCCCCCCTGTACCCCCCAATAGGGGTGCTGCTCCTGTACCCCACCGGGGCTTGGGCAGCCCCTGGACCCTGGCCTTGTTCCTTATTTTGATTTTCAAAACTTGGCAGCTATGAATATGAAGGCCTCTATTTCAGCTTTCTTGTATTACAGTGTATGTCAGAAATTAAGGAATGAAATGGCATGATAAAAAAAAAGGGGGGGTTACGATGCATTTTGTCGTCCATTTCGCATACTGGCATATCAGTGATTTTGGTTATCTAGTTTCAGTTATCACCACCTTGTCATTGCTCTGTGGTGAGATCTATATTTTCACAAAGTGATGGATTGATATCTTTAACTGCTTTGAAATTAGAAGCAGAAACATTTTACCACATACTTGTTTGTATATCGATGGTGTCAGGAGCAAACCGGCCAAGACGAAATTTGCAAATTTTACAGGAGTACAAAAAACTGCGGATAAAATAAATGGGAAATGGAGCTAGCTGGTTTGATCACACCCTTATTTTGACTATTTCTAGTGGATGATGGTAACAGCTGCTTTTCCATGTGATGCAGGATTCCAAGCTTCATAAATTGTTACGATATAAAGTAATATGAAATTTTTGGACTTCACCAGTTTGCGCCCGACACCATCGATATGAGAAATCACACTCACACCAGAACTTTGAAATGTTCTCCTGTAGACTGGGAAAATATGTGTGATGAATAATGATTTGTAGGAAGGCCTAGATTAGTAATATGATATTTTTCATGGTTTGTAATAGATGTCATTTCAAAGTTTGCCATTCACACTAGAAATAAAAGTTATTCTCAAAAAATTGAATGTCTTTTGCTTAGCCATGTTGCCCTGCATCATTTTTTTGTGTGTGCATTTGTATGTGTTTTAGTCCCTGGAATTGGCCAGGATCAGTTTGAGTAAGCCAGCCCTGCAGGAAGCTGAGGCCACCTGTAACTTCATCCTGCAACTCTCAGCCTTCCATAGGCAGTGGAGATTCCACCTTCCTGATGTGTTAGCTAAACTCTTGGTAAGAAAGTTTTGTGTACTTATGTAGGCCTGTACCAAGCATGGCTTGGATATGGTTCAGTGGTGTCTAGAATTTTTCAATTTTAACCATTAGCTTTATTTCTGACGTAGCTGTGAAAGAAAAGAGTACTAGAAGGTTTTAGTAGAGAATGGTGCAAAAGTGACATTGTGAGACCAGCGTCAGCATTTGATAATATTTATTTAGGATTTCCTTTTTATAACAGCTTTATTTTGATGTTTATTTCATCATTTATTATTAGTATCATGTGTATATTGAATTGTGTGTTACAAAAGGTTTCTGACTGTCACTGATAATTATACTAATTTTCTGCAGGGTTCCCTGATGTCTATGATCCAAACCTATGTAGCATTGCTGATTCGACCACGATACTTGCAGCATATACTAGAGGTAAAGTGCATACATTTTCTCATTCGCGGGATATTGCCTAAAGGTAGTGTCAATTACCACCGCATTTTCCAGTAGCTGGTAGTGTCAATTACCACCGCATTTTCCAGTAGCTGGTAGCGTTAATTACCACCGCATTTTGCGGTGGCCAGCGGCGGTACGTCGATTGCCAGTGGCTACTTCCGCCCCTTTTCGCCTGATTAGTCAATCTGACTGCCGCCCATTGATACAAACTGACTAGACCCTCATGCCCCCAGGTCCATCTGACCATTCCAGTGCACACTTGAATCGACAATGGACACCTTTTTCTGGGGTGGCAATTGACACTCCCTTGCCTAAAATACCTTCGGCCCAAATAGCACAGCACTGGGTTGTATAGGCCGTATTCGGCCCAAATATACACTTCCTTAAAAGAAAATCATAACTTTGATAAACTGACACATTTTTAAGACATCCGTGAAAAGAGCAAACTAAACTTCTACCTTCCTAACTGTAACAGTAACACTGGCACTAGCAGGGGATGAACTTTCAGCTTCATCACTTGGGGGTTGCCCTCCCTGTAAGAAAAGGTAAAGCCCAGGAGGGGCAGCATATGATCATCACTGCATGAAGTTGCAGGGACGGAGGTGAACAGTAGTTGATCACCGAGCTATGTAAAGGCATAGTGTTTTTGTTTGTCGCAAACCCATTCTGAGTGCAGTTTGTGGATTAGTTGAAAGGGGGTATAGTTAACTCTTTGATTTTGCATCAGTAAATTGTTAAAAAAGACATGGACAGATTCAAATTCAACAGTCCCCTAACTATAAATTTGTAAAAATGCTTGTTTATTCATATCTGTCATTGGTAAGCGCTGGTAGATCTCGATGCTGTTGGCTGTAGGGTGTGGACCTGCCATATTAAATTATTTTCTGTATCTAAAATGTATTTATTTTTATTTGTCAAGTCTTAAATTTGTTAAAATAATATTTATAGGACATACAGCCTCTTGTATGAACCTTGTTAAGTGACATCCAGCTGGAAATGTAAGTTAATTCACACGTCTCTTCAGCAAACAGGGTGTATATTTTTGTCCACAGTCAACATCCATTGAATTGTTTCTTTGCATTGTTCTTTTCAGCATCACAAAGGGCAGGATGGGTGGGGCAAATCAGACACCATCCTCCAGACCCCATCTTATCTACAGCATCAGAGCTCATTAGATGATGTAGATCAACCCACCAGCAAACTGGTAGATGCCCAGCATAGGTAAATGTTCTGCAGCAATCAAAAGTGTTGTGTGTCTTTTTTTTTTTTTTTTTACCAGAGGCGGAACCAACAATAGATTTTCTTGGAAACTGTCTTTCAAATTTGTGTGAATTTTGCCTGGGCTCAGATTTCACACTGAACTTTATGAAAGTGACATTTTAGTTGTTAGAAAATACTGGTGGTCTGATTTTGAACTTGCTTCTTCATGCTTTGATTAATTAGGCAAAATTATTACCCACAAAGAAAATATTTCTTTGCTGAACAGTAAAATGTGTGTTCACCCTGAGGGAAAAAACAACAGCAGCAACAACAACAAAAAAAACAACCAAAAAATGCAGGCACTCACACACATCCACTCACTCAATCACTTTCCCTCTCCCTCTCTCTCTCTGTCTCACACACTCTCTCTGTGTCTCTGTTGGTGGGAGCCAATCAATGAAAAATTCTGAGCTTCTAAATTCTGTTTAATTTCTATTATTTTTTTATTCACAGCATGCTAAAGCTGGTAGGGAAAGGGCTAGTCTGTATGAAGCATTTCACTCCTCCTCTTCCTGAAATATTATTAGATCAGGTGAGACTTTAACAATGGGAAGATATTTTTACAGTGATTTAGTTTGGACCTTTGGTAAAAAACAATGAGCTCAGAAAACCAGACAGTTTGAGATCAAAGATAACTCGTGTGACTCAGATCAAAATGTAGCAGTAAAACAGTAATGAAAAATCCTCATCATGTTCTGTGTTCCAGACTAGTGGAAATAAAAAACAACAACAAAAAACAAAAACAAAACATGTATTTATTCCTAGTTAAACAGCAGAATTAGCATATTTTAGCCTTTGGAGAAAATTTTGCTATGTAGAAAATGTAGATACTGTGACAAAAATGGAAATGGGCTTGCCACATGGAAAGAATTGAAGATAACAGATGGAGAAAGTGTTGCATTGAATGGAGGCCTAGAAAAAGAAAGAAAGAAAAAAAAGAAATCCCTGAAAGATGATTATGAGATGGTATTATGCAGACAGGTTGACAGGCATGGGCAAGATGGGTGAAAAAGGAGAAGAATGGAGATCACTGGTGGAGGGAGGACTACATCCTGCAGAACAAGAAAATACAGAAAACAGATAAATTAAAGCAGAAATTTCTTTGGTGCGGCTTTGTATTCTTTTTTACTATATTATTGCAGCATTAAAAGAAGGTCTGGCAAATTTCTTGTGATTGCCTTACAAAAATGTTTCAAGACAGATGTCTGTATCACAAATTTCTTCATTTTATATCTTATATGGTATGTTTGTCATTGAGCTAACACCATTAGCAAGAGAATGAACACATTAATTTTATCTATCCAAATTCCAATGACATTGCAGAGTGTAGATGTCTCAGAATGGGACCCAGTGCTGGGTTTAGGGTTTGGCACCCCATCTCTGGATGGTGATGTTGAGGGAATCACATTTGGAACTCTTCTGAACTGTGTCACTGTTTGTGTGCGACACCTTGCACGGGTAAATGAATCTTGTATGGTTACTTTTGTTTTATTGTTGTTATTTCATCTCCCCCAGGCTCTGCTTAATTCTATCTCCACATCAGTGCAGTTTGAGAAAATCACTTTGTTACAAATCAGATGAAACTGGAGTGAGGATTAAGGAGGGTGGTGTTATTCAGATATGAGTGTTTACAATGGAACTTAATTATTTAGATTATTATGTGTTTCACTATAAAAGGGTGTTTATGACCTGAGGTTAACAAGGGCATTCTCGCTTTCTGTTGTTTGTTGTTTTTTTTTTGTATTTTTATTACAATGTTGAACACTTTTACTTCTGACGTGCTCAGGGCAAATTAAACACGAAAAACAATTCAGTGTAACTTAAGGCTTGGACACCCTTTTTGAAACCGCCTGACAGAGAGCCGAGTAGCATCACTGTAGCAAAATCATGGTAAGAAAACGGGAGCTTCTGCTCGGAGCTGTTCAGTTTAATGTTTGAACTTTTTCTGTTTGGACCAAAAAAGTGGACGTTTTCCCAAGGTGATGCTGATCTTCACTTGTTTTGCACATCAATATGAATTTGTGACATACATGTAAAGTTTTGTAGTTAAACTTTACAGAGTGTTAGAACAACTTTTCAACACTTTAAAAGCTACTCCCAATGCTGATTTTTATATGAAAGATAGAATTCCGTCTGTTATGCCCTATTGTGGTCTTATCTCAATATTTGTGAAACAGGAAGTTAGACTAAAGTAGTATTGGGGTGGTGCATTGTTATTCCTTGTCGACCTGAGCAGGAGAAATTTTGCAAATTCATTGTAACAAACCCAACCGCATATCTAGATCTATTTCACATCAGTAACAGTGCTTGGATTCGATGCAAAGACTAACAGAACCCAATACTGTCACACCACAGTTCCTTGCAGAATGCATGTGACAACGTTCATTTTCGACCAGCAATATGCATAAAGAGATGAAGAACAAAATTTTTATGTTCACCTTCTAGCTTCATTATAGTATGATATTGTAAAGAAATTAATTCAAAGTAAGGACATTTATTTTTCTCTGAGTTTTTAATCTTTAATCTTACCTGTACTTATTCAGTGCTTTCTTTTCTTCCTGTCTTTTTAAGAACCATGTTAATTTACATCCAATTATCACTCTCTGTTTCGACTCAACAGACAGATGGCAAACTTTCCCCTCACAGAACTTCACCAGATGATCTAAGCAGGAATCAGGTCCCTCGGTAAGTACATTGTTTTACTGAGTAATATAACTGAAAGTTGCAGTGCTTCACAAGATGACACTAGAAACTGGCAGGTCTACTGGCAGCTATATCGTGATCTTAATTTATACCTTAATATATGTAAGTGTGCATGAGAAAACCCACAATAAGTCGGGCAACATGAAATTTTGAGTTCTGTATATATAATAAAAGAGAAGACATTTCTGATAAATTGAAGTCAGTGCAAACCCCCCCCCCCCCCCAAAACAAGATTTTGAGAAAACGGCATTTAATCCTAAAAGTGGCAATAGCTAATTGACCCATTAATATTGGAGTGATGGCTGTTAGGAGACCGTAGTCTAATAACTAAGCCATGATAGAGATCATACTGAGTAGTGCTCACTGCTCATCTACAGTTTACCCTGTAACGTGCCACGGTCCCCTAGACAACAGCCAAGTCGGAATTTTTGGATCTTGTTAGGAGACCGTAGTCTAATTACAAAGCCTTTATAGAGATCATAGTGAGTAGTGTTCACTGCTCGTCTACAGTTTACCCTGTAACATGCCACGGTCCCCTAAACAACAGCCAAGTTGGAAGTTTGTGTCGGACCCATATTTTCACTTCAAAGCCGTTTTTCTCAAAATCAGCTCTGTCGACTTATTGTGGGTTTTCTCATGCACACTCACATATGCCCATATACACCTTTACATCTTTCTATGAGTAATATAATATTTTGTAGAATTTATGGCTCAGTTGTTAAAAAGCCTTTCATGATTACACTGAAGGCCTTACTTCCTATATAAAAGATTTATAGCACGATGACAATGTAATGCTCATGTATGTGAGGAGAGATCTTGATCTTAATGAAAAACCCCCATATTTCTTTTTTCACTGTTTAGTCCAGTGATACATTTGGCTCTGGAGCTGTCCCTGGAGATCCTCATGTCCCAGGCCTGTAGATACCTGAGAGATCCTGCACTCATTCCCAGAGACAGACAGTTCTTGAAGAGAGAGCTGGGCACTGAACTGGTAAAGTCTATTATTTAAAAAAAACTCAGAAAATTGGCAGGGTCTCAGCGGAGCGTGGAATAAGTGGAAGTGCCCATTTTGTTGCATTTTAACAGTAAAATCCTCTTTGGGAGTCTATCAAAGACCCCAGGACGTACAATCAAGGGTATGACAATAAAATCTTGCAATAAAATCCTCTTAAAAGTATGTTGTCTGTGAAACCCAAGGATGTATGGGTGGGAAAATAAAAATGCAGGTACGTTGGTGAGCATACACGTGTGTATTTTAACCCTTGTCCCGCGTTGAGTGAACTCGTCCACGTAACGCCCCGTGCGGGGATAGCCAGCGGCCAGTCAGCCGATCGTTCGCGTGTTGCCGATAACCTCGGCGGTCAGGTCAATCGGGTCCTTGTGAACACGTATCGCGTATACTTCAGGACACAATAACAACAATAGTGGTGGATAAATCGTAAGGGACCACTATGATATTTGGATAAAGTACTTGTGATGATAGGCAGTATGAAATGGAAGGCCCAAATCAAGAGTTTTCTGCATTTACATGCCGTTTAACACACGTTTTATCATTTTCCCAAGACCTCTGCGCTTTTTCTGTCCCTATGTCAGGCCATTCAGGTGAACAAATTATATTTTTAGCCATTTGTTTAATTTACTAACCACATGTATCGTGACATTGCCTTCTGCCTCCTCTACTATGTAAAGCGTCCACTTACTATAATGTTAATTGTTAGTTTTAGCGAGAGATTTGATTTCCAGTTCCAGGTCGTAGAACATATACATGTACTGAAAAGCGGTTTAACCAAAGGAACACAATATCTCTCTAATTACCACATCAAATAAAGACAACGACCAACAACAAAGTTGGTCATTTTCTCCCAGTTTTCCCTGATGAAAAACCTACTGACAGACACCCTTATGCAGCATGCCCTAATATTACTTCGGAATTCATAATTACAGACGTAGAACGGCGTCTCAAATACGCACATGGCCCCTTTCTTCTCATTTCACATGTAGACGACAACCAGCATCAAAGTAAAAGTTTCCCCAAGATTTTCCCCAGTTCGAACTTCAGACCGTCAGTACTATTACACGAGTATGACGAATAGTTGCGAATAGTTGCATCGTAATAAACGTAATCGGACGATACCATTTTGTTAGATATAGTAGGGGTGGCAGAATAGATAAACACGGGAAAATAGTGTGGAGAAAAAAAACGTGAAAAAAACAAAAAACAACGACAGCCTTGGCAACCGAATAAACAAAGCTCGAGGCGCACCGTTGCTATACAAAAATGTGGCCTCCCGCGGTTAAGCGTGTCGGACAGAATTATGGCCTCGCGTGTTGCGCGGGGAGGCCAATATAGTGGCCTCCCGCAGGACTAGGGTTAAAATGATGGGGAGATGGACAATGACATTACTGAGGAGCACCTGGAATTTCAAGAAAAAAATTCCCAGAAATAAGATTATTAACAAATGTTTTTAATTTCTTCTGGGTCCATTATGCCCTAGACGTACGACGAAGGAGCAAGAAATGTGAAACTAAGTAATAATGATCAGAATGAATTAATGCAGTAGCCATTTTGAAACAGATTCTGGACACAAAGATTTTTTTATTTTCGTATTCAAGAACTGCATTCATTCAAAAGGGTTCAAAATTGCAGCATACTTAGCTTTTATTCAGGCATAGTGCCACATCTGATTTTCTTCCTAAGTCACATTTTCCAGTTTTCATCTGTGATTGTAATTTCACCAGTGTAAAATGACAGTATTTATCAGAGTTTTTTGCTAGGCTGTTATGTATCACTGTAATATGTCTTCCGTTTCCTCTGCGTTTTATTATATCCCTTCTTTTTTATTTCTTAGGCGAGGCTTTGCTTCAAATTCTTCTTTCCTTTTGCCATATTTTGACAGAGAAAGCAAATAGTGTGTGAGAACTTTTATGCAAAAATTAACATTGTTTAGTATTTTGTTTTTCACACAGAACTCATCTTTATCCCCGCTCCACCGTCAGCTGAGGAGAGGAGTAGGAGAAAGATCTCTCTCTCTTACACCGCCTCATCCCTCTACAACAGGTGAGTTTTTGCGTATTTCAGTGGTTCCGAAAGTGGTTTCCTTGGACCCTTAATGGAAGTTTTATGTGTTAGACAGTAGCCTGATCTTAAGTTTGCTTCCTTGCACTTCGTGAAACATAGCAATGAGATGAAATTATTAAGCCCTCCAAAATTTTTCTGTAGTACTCAACTGTTTGAAACAGTAAAATTTGTGTTCATCTTGAATTCTTGACATATTTTTTTTCCTCTTTTTCCATTTTGGTCCCGGGAATCGGGAATGGGTTATATCCCTCCAGTTTGCCCGGCAAGATATCCTGGATTAATTTTCTAAGGTTACAACAAAGTTTCACTCTCTACAGCTTCTCAACCATGCTAAGATCTACAACTTGATTTAAAAACTTTTATGCACATTTACAAAATAACTTTTCAGAATTTTACCAATGTAAAAAAATTTCTACGCTTGAAATGATTATTGATGAAGCTCTGAATACAAAACATAAATAAAGTATCCAAATAGACCCCGTGCAACATGGCGGTTATTGTGCTGACTCGCCATCAAACTCAAACTCAAAACACTTACAATTGCAAACCTGTGAAAAGGATGAGCTTTAAAAAAAGTTTGAGAAACTCTGGTCAGATAACTGGTCCTTAATATTTATCTCATAATTTCAGTTCAGCTGCTTTAACCCCTTGCCTGCCACACAGATTTCCACTCATAAGCCCAACTCATAAGTGCAAAGGGGGACAAAACAAGCAAATCTCAAAACTTGCACACCATAAATCCCATGCCTTCAAAATACAGATGGGGCAAGTAAGCTGGAGCACTAACTAGGAAATAAAAAACAATTGTAATTTGGGAATTGTCTCCATATGACTACTCTAGCAATGCATACGAACTGGGCTCGGAACAGTCCCAGGCACATGGCAGCATAGTGAAAATAGACAGCCTAGAACAGTTCTGGGCAAAGCAGGGAAGGGGTTTAACTACTAAAATGTAGTTCAAGATCCTATCCTTCCATTCTTTCTTTCAGAAAGTACTGGCCATGAAATGCTGTTTTTTTTCCCTGGCATAGGTGATGTTCACTAGTGGAGGGATCAAAATCTAATTAATTTTTTTCTTTCTCTTTCCCAGGTGCTTCAACATCCACGGCGACAACATCTTCATCAACATTTGGTACACCAACAACCACGACCACTGCAACTTCTTCCAGTGCCAGCGGCCGTCCATCCTTAACTCCACAACTAAGTCGCTCAGTCTCTCAAACATTCGGAGGAACGCATGACCCTGCTTATTTCAGACTGGTCCATGAGTTTGTGCAGAAAGTTCTCAAATAGATCTCTTTGTGTGTCAAAGTTTTACTTTTTAATACCAATCACTGAATTTGAAGACACAGGTTTAAACTTGTGTATTGGTCAGTAAAATTCCAATTGGTAAAAACTAAAATGGGTTAAAAAATATCGTGAGAATAATTTTGGTGTCAGTGTGATTTTATAAATTTAAAAAAAAACAAATAATAAAAGCTAAGGTCTGTGGCATGCATGTATGCTGGCAGCATTACTACTGAAGTGGTCTTCAAGAATTGAAAAGTTCTCACTTGTGCAAAAAGTGGAGTTGGAAGAAACATGAATTAAGGTCACGATGTGTTTTAACCACTAGGGGATGTGAAAGTGAAGTATTATTCATAGTTCATACGCCATTGTGTCTGTGGTGAGGGATGTGTGTGGTGATCCACTCCAGGAATCTGTTGTTGTTGTAATATGACTTTGGTTTTATCATGATTCAGTTCTACATCGGAGTGATCATGTTTCTGGGAGTCAGTGACTGATGTCAGCGATATGTAAAACACATGGTCTCCAACCTCTCAACTCAGTCCTGGAGCAGTGGGCGGGGCCGAGGCTATCGGGTGTCAGGAGACGAACAGGCCATCTCAAGTCGTTCTACCTGAGCGCACTTTGGTTACATTTTTATTCAGCAAGCAGCTGAAAGTGTCTGATTTCGTGAATTTTGGCAGACTTTAAAATCAAATATCTAAACAACCAAGTTACCCACAACAACATGTGACATGTGCAAGCAAAGTTCAAGATGTGTTCTATTACATGAACATATGAAATGATGGCAACACTTTGGACATACTACTTTAATCCTGCGTCAAAGAAAGATATGCAAATCCTGAAAGAAAAACAGTAATTTAATATTCAATTATTTATTATTACAAAAAAGCAGATAACCTGGTGAAAAGACTGACACTATAGTTACAATTAACCATTGCTAAATCATAATGTCAAAGTTTCTAGAATGTTGTCTTTTTAATAAAGGAGATATGAAGACTTTTGTGAAGGGACTCATTAACCAAAAGCAAGCCACAGCTCTGCTCTTTTGCCCCGATCTATTTGTTTTTTCTCTTTCTCTCCCGTTTTCTTCCACCGTCTTTCTATCACTCTTCCTCTCCGTCTGCCCCATCCTATTACATATATCCAGTTACAACTCATTCATGTATGCAGGTATCATACAGTGAAAAGCAAAACCAGAATCTGGGAAACAATACCAAAAAAAAAAAAAAGTGTCTTGGCATAAATACTTTGAAAGAATAACATCAAGCTAGCACACTCAACATGTCGAATCAAAAACGCTAATGCACATTCAAAAGATTATAACTTAGATCAAACTTCTTCATATCTGTTAGAACTTCATAATTAATTAAATATGGCCTTTTGTGACACGTGATGGAGTGAACGACCTGTCACAAGCAAGATCGGGCATGTCAACGTCATGTGCTTTATCATAAGAGTGTGAAGTTTATCTTTGGTGTGCATTATTCCACGTATCTGGTGTTCTGTTGCATGGATGGTCTTGTGAAGATGTTTTGCAGCTTGCTCGCTGTGAAATCCTAAACCTAAGCCACAATATTTAATCCAGGGAAAACAATGTTCTTCCAGGAAGTGAAATTTTGGATGAACATTTTGATTTGTACTTGTGCCTGCAAAAAGTGCAGTTGTTTTGGATAGATTTTTGGATCGGTGGAAATGTTTCAGGGGAGACTGGATGACTCTGAGATATTAAGTTGTCAACTGTGGCATAAAGACCATTCAGCTTGTTAAATTTGTCAGCTAATGCTTCTCGATTCCAGATTTCTTTTTTGTGGTGTGCATCTTTTCACCTCTCTGGTCATTTCTTCCGTAATGTTGTGAACTGAAAGACAGTTGCTTTTAAATACTTTTTACAATGATTACGGCTTTCACACTTGTGGCAAATTTTTGCAGAGGGCCTAAAGTACTGTCATCTGATTCAATGTCTATTCCAAAATATAGGAGTAAGTCTTTGCGAAACAATGTACAGACTCATGGCATTTTATTTGCCTTCACATCAGCAGAGCTCCGTACACGGAGGCCACAAACATATTTACAAACATGGCAGAGTTTATTGATTAGGTCAGTGTGACTGACCAGTGTATGCTCCAAGATAACTGATTTTTTTTTTCTGAAAACCAAATAATGGGCATTCTGTTAAATGAAAGTAAAGAAAAATGTGAAATCGTTGAATGTATCAAAAACTGGGAGAGAGTAAGAGAAGTGTGAATGAAATGAAGAGATTGAGAGAGAGGGAGTGTAAAACAATATGATGTTGTCTGCTTTTTATTATGTGTAAACTCCTACTAAGATATTCGGCTAACAAGATTTGTTCTAAACTACAACTTAAAGTTAGGCTACCAACACTCCAATCAGCATCATGCATGTTTCTAGCAATCATATACATAATATTTATTATGCAAAAGCTTGAAAATGCTGAAATGGAACTGACGGTGTGTCAACAAAACAAATAATATCAGACAACATAAGAAGACAACGGATTTGATGTTTGGACATTTGCACTGGGCTTAAATTGCCCTAAAAGTGGATGGGAAACAGAATGCTGAATTAAGTGCTAATTCTTGGATAATTGAGTTTATATGGACAGAAAGGAGAACAAATACAAGCATCTTAGAACAGCTTGGCACCACCAGAAGAATAACACCTGAAATAAATAAAAGAAGACTTGCATACATCGGCCACGCGGCCCGAAACAAAAGCACGGCCCTTATGATATCAATCCTTCAAGGAAAGACAGAAACAAAGAGAAAACAAGGAAGACCACCCATTACATATCACGATAACATCAAGAAAGTCAGCCAGCTGGAAATAAGTGAACTAACTAGGAAAGCTAAGGACAGGATTGGGTGGAGGAGATTTTGTCGTGACATCCACTGTAGCAGCTAACATCGATGACGATGAGGCCGACAGGTGACAGGTGAGGTGACTTATATGACTAAATCATCAGACTTCCTTAAACCTGACCTTTTATGCAAAAATGATCAATAAGAATAGTTACAGTAATGTCCTGTTTATGAATCTTATATCAGCATATAGAACTATTTTTAGTGAATTTCTTCATCAACTTTCTGCCTGGATAGCTCTTCACAAACGCTCACAATATGCTGCCAAAGGATTCAAAATCAAACACGAAAATGACACAAAATTTTAATCCACTGCAGATCATCCAGTGTGCGCTCAGGTAGAACGGTATCTAATTACCAGGTGGCCTGGTGGAGGCGACTGTAAAAGGGCAATAAATCTATCAACCCACCCCGCCCATCTGCCCTGAACTGCTTTCCTGACTTGGTATAGTAGTGGAGACCATGTGAAAACAAAACAGACTCTGTGTTGTGATCTAAGAATTACCAGATCATGGAGAAACTGAATTGCAGTTTGCTGATAAATATTTGTCCACAGTCTTAAACTCAGTGTCGTGTCTCTTTTTGACAACAACTCACTGTTTACATTGCAAGTTAAATAAAATTACCTCTCAACTGTCCATCTATCAGGATTTTAAAAAAAGATTTTGGATGGATCAGTGGGCTTGTATTTAGGCCTGTCCAGGCTATGATTTTTGACATTTAATGAATGGAATCATGAGAAATAATAAAAAACAAAAATCATCATAGAATTTGCAGAAAAGAAAGCAAATCATGATTTTTTTACAGATTTGTCTGAGGTTACATCTAGAGGAATTACTTTCAGGCGGCCATTCTGCCACCTTGGACTTTTTTGAAGCCTATTATCATGCACTAAATACACCATTATTTTTTTTGGCAAATCATGTAGAACATTTTGAGCATTCAAAAAAGGTAGGGTGAGAACCTGTAGACGGATGAGAGTTTAAAGAGATGTGTATTTCGCCTTTAGACTGGTTTTGTCAGATCCAATCACATATTGTAAAATGTGTTTTTTTTTGTTTTTTTTCCAAACAAAATTTTTAAAAAACCCACAAAATTTGGAATTTTTTTGCAACAACATTTGGCGCTTTTTTTTTTATTATTATTAATATTACGCTCATCCTGACAATTGTTAAGCAATTGATGCAAGATAGTACAGTCATGATATTTGTGGTCAGTTTTGACATCACTCACAATTCACATTCCCTTTGCTGAATAGAGAACACTTGATTTAAGAATTGTTTTATGTTTTTCTAGAGACTATACTTGTGTCAGATTTCTTGTGAGTGCAACACACACCCATACATCTCTCTCTCAGACTTGTTTTAATATCATTTCATTGTGGAAAAAAAATCTGTCATTAATTGTTATTTATCATTGCTATGTTGTCAAAAAAGAAAATCATCAATGAAATAAAATTTTTGTACACTGGAAACTCACATTTTTTAACCTTTTCCCCCCTCTTGTATGTGCGTGCGTGCACTTGCATGCCTGTGAGCATTCGCGCGTATGTGGGGGATGGGGGGGGGGGGTGGCAGCTCAGATTTAAAGTGGGATTTAGTACTAATCCATTAAGTGCATGCACAGGACGTTGAAAGAAATATATGTAACAATAATTATGATAATAAAGTACATTTATATGGCAGCTTTTATGGGTACAAACATACAAACACAACTACACATGCGCATGATCAGATGCACGCAAGCATAGACACACCCATTTACTAGGCATGGCACAGAAATTACACTACCCACTAAAGATACGCACACAATGCAACCATTTTCAATCCGCTTACAACTCGACATGAGCATGACCCCAGTGAACTTGTCGTACGACAACCGAGGAAACGGGAGTGTCTGTTATTTTCAGTATATAGCCGCCACAGTGCCTCCGTCTCGCTTTAACCTCTACCTTTTCATTTTCCTTGCCTTTCTCTCTCTCACATACACACTCACATTCCTCTAAACTATCCATCCGTCCATTCATCCATCCACCTATTTATCTGTCCCTTCATCCGTCCATTCACCCTCACCCTCTCTATCCATCTATCCACCCAGCTGAACGTCTTCTTTTTAACCGTAACATCAACATAAGCTGGAATGCCTCCATTATCTCAGTCTGTTGTGTCTTTTGCCCGCCAAATTTGCAAGACTTGGTATCGAGAGGTAAACGAATCGAATGTAAAATGTGTTGCATCCGTTTTGCTTACCTCTCGTCACCCAGTGCAAATAGTGCTGAGAGGTGCGCGAATTGAAACTGATTGCACTGGTGGGAACTTAAGTAAAAAAAAAAACGTCTGCGAATAAGATCAGAATCTTATTCGCAGATGGATTTTTGGTTTTGTGATTTTATTTAGAAAGAGCTCCTTTTGATCACAATTCTGGCTGTTTTGTTGAATAATTAGGCTCTTCACTCGATTCGGAGTAGCTAACTCATGGTGTTTCTTACAGTAATGATGCACCAGGTTGTCTTTTTTTTTTTTTAGCAATACTTATCGGTTATCGTGTCCTCGGTAGCAGAGACCCTGCTTACTAACGCTTTTATTCGGGTTCCCCGGTGGCATGCTAAGTAAACTCGCCTGCAAGTTGGTAAAGGGGGTTCGAATCTCCGAAAGAGCTGACTTTTTGTTTTTTGTTGTTGTTACTTTTTTTTCTGCTTTCCTCCCTCTGATCATCGTTGCTTTGCTCCAGAGAATCAAATTGTGACTAGGGTTTTTTTGTCGGGTGTGAAGTCACAGAGAAAGTCAGACATAGCAGATAAAAATGAACTGAACTTCCATGCAAACAAAAAAGTAACACATGTAAAACAAAACATGACAAATAACTGAAGCAGAAGACCCCCCAAAATATATTTTCAGTAAATACAGGATAGATCTAAGTCATTACGGAGAGAATCGAAATTTTCATTTCACACTGACTAAAAGAAATCATTTACAAGTTTAAAATTTGATTGACATAATTATTCCTAATTAGCAACTGTCCCGTTTAATGAAAATGAATAAATAAAATGAACAGGAATAAAAAAAGAAGTAATCTGGAGCACACAAGTAATGATCAGTTTCTACACGACATCAATTTTACAAAATCGTTAGGAAACAAAATGATTCCTAATAATGACCACTAGTAGGTTTAAAAAAAAAAAAAAAGAAGCTCCGTCGTGGGATTGAACCCAAGACAGATTGAACCCATAGTCTCCGACTGATAACTGGCAGACGCTAGACATTGCGCCACGGCAGACTACGGTAGGCTGGAGGAACGTTTCCATAGTAGACACCATGAAACCAAGAAACCCCCATCTGCGAATAACCAGTTTGTTGTTAAAATTTCGAAATGCAGTGCAAAGTAACACACATACATGTTTTTTTGCTATCTCTAATGATTGTGCCTTCATGAATCTTTTGTGGTTGTTGTTGTTGTTTCTACAACATATTTAACTTTTGATTTGTATTTAAATGTGTAAATTTCATCTCTTTCCTTTTCCCCCACCATTTTCTCCTTATACTCCTAGTATCTCCTTCTTCATTCCTTTTTCTTTTTCTTCCCGATTTCATTATTTTACCCTCTCTCTCTCTCTCTTTCTCTCTCTCTCTCTCTCTCTCTATCTATCTATCTATCTATCTATCTATCTATCTATCTATCCATCTATCTATCTATCTATCTATTTATTTCTCTATCTATCTATCCATCTATCTCTTTCTCTCTCTTTTTCTCTCTCACTCTTTCTCTCCTTCTCTCTCTCTCTCTATCTATAAATCTCTTTCTCTCTCTCTATTCCGGAGTCTTAGAAGACCATTGGGGCGTAACAGAAGACTTCCCAACCAGCCTCTTCCATTCCTCCAGGTTCTCAGAGGCTCTTTGACAGTTGCTGAGTGTGAGGCCAGTCTAGTCACTGATGTTATCCTCCCATCTCTTTCTCTGTCATCCTCTCCTTCTGCCTCTTCGCACTGTTCCTTGTAGATATAAAAGGCGAATAAGAAAGAATTTCAAGCTTTGTAGTTATTTACTGGGTGTCAACTGAGACCATACCATCTCATGACCAAGGACGGAAAACTCGGAGAGCCCGTGTGCATGTGGTGCACTTTAAAGATTCCTTGGCAGTTGGAAATCGAAAAGAACAGGCCGAACAGGCCGCTGTCCGGGCAAAATTAAATAAGATCTATACACTGTACCAACCACTGCCTCCGCCTCCCTGTCACCCCCCCCCCCCCACCGAAAACAACAACAATAACAACCGCTGACCGGCGCTGCACTGTGGCGACGACATGACTGACTGGCCCTGTTGTAACTGGGCTGCAATGACACTAAGCAGCAAATTTCCCAAATAAGATTAAAGAAGTATACAAAATACAAATACCATTAGTCAGACATCTGTCTTTCTAAGTTTTGCCTTCATCCAGTACTTTTCTTTTTCCTCATGACACAGATCAGCCAGCATAAAATATATGACATAAGATGTACAAAATACAGATCGTGGGTGTTGGGTCACAATAGCTAAATCAAAATGAAAAGTTTCTCTCTCCCCCTCTCTCTCTCTTTCTCTATGTCACTCTCTCTCTCTCTGTCCATCTATCTCCCCCTCTCTCTCTCTCTCTCACTAGCTATCTCCCCCTCTACCTATCTCTCTCTCTAATGCGCCATAAAAAAACAAGCTGGTCAATCGCCTCATGTGAAGATGCTCTTAATGCAGCTGGCGCAGAGATATGAAAGGCAACGAAACGAAAGCAGAACAAAATATGTTGATTAATTTATTCTCTTTTTAAAGTAATTGGCAGTCATGAATAATTGATAAAAGGATACAGTTGAGATGGGACACAGAAGGGTTATGTCACCTATAAAGAAATACCTGTCAGAGGTGTGTGTGTGTGGTGGGGGGGGGGGGGGCTATTGACAAAAATCAGACGAAAAAAATTGGGGAACAACAGCCGACTAAACAATTTTCCACTGGAGGGGCAGAGAGAGAGAGGAAGAGAGAGAAAAGAGAGAGAGAGAGATGTGAGTTATTTGCAGAGCTCCACAGTGTAAGGTGAGTCACGAGAAAACTGAAGCGCTCACTATAAAGCCCCACTCCCACCCCTTTTTTTACATGCCCGAGAGAGAGTGAGAGAGAGAAAGAGAGAGAGGGGAGAGAGAGAGAAGGCGAGAGTGAGAGAGGAGTGAGGTTATTTGCGAAGCTTCACAGTGGAAGGTGTGTAATGAGAAAACTGAACCTCTCACCATAACCCCCCCCCCCCCGCCCCCTTACATGTTCAAAAAAATGCCCATAAATACGTTTTATCAGGTCATTCTGTTTAATGTGTTGCACAGAATCTCTGCAAATCAGGGGCGTCTTTCTTTTTAAGGGAAAAAAAATGCCCCTCCACTCTCTATGTTTCACTACTCCAGACTTCAGAAGTCAGGTGTGTTGCACACGTGGATTATACTCTAAGCAAACGTGATGGGGTATTTCAAACAATGAAGGATTACATTATTTGCAGTGTTAAATAAGCTACAAGTACTTTGAAACCTTTCGTTACAAGATGAAGTCCATGAGGATCAATGACTGTATGTATTGTACAAGGTGAGGAGGTAAATATTCCAGCGACTGATTGTTTGACTGCCAGTTTGTTCATGGTAATACAGTGTAAACCGTCTAATAATGCTACTATACAATAAATAAGTAGAACATTAAGTAAACAAATATATATGGCCTTTAGCGTCTTTACAGACGGTCTTAGCATCTAGAATATTCACTTTCACTTTGACTGACAGCTTCTCTCGTGGCTTATTCTACCAATGTTTGACCCGAGAGTGCGATGGCAGTGATTGCAGGTCAGTCTTTTGGGTTCACTTTGGCGAGTGTTTTCATTCACAAATAGATGAATAAATAAATAGATAAATTGAATTAATAATGATCGTAAAGGATGGTATCTTCTTATAAGTAAGCCTGTCATATGTTTAAATTTGGTTACGGTACTTGATCTTTTTCTTTCTCCCCCCCCCCCTCTCTCTCTCTCTCCCCCCTCCCCCCCCCCCCATCTCTCCCTCGCTCCCGTCTCTCTGTACCTCCACTTTAAATAATTTCACAGAGATTTCATCCTCGGACTCCCGCCTCCCACATTACTATACCCCTTCAATACTTTTCAAGTGTAGTTCAGATTGTTTCGTTAGTTTTAGTTTGGATGCAACTAATAGTTTCAAAATACTGTGAAGATAATGCTCTGAAACGAAAGTGACGCAGGCACTGTGTCGAACCTTACATATGATTGAAATGACACTAATACTGATGACACGTGTTGGATTTAGAGACAAGATAGGCACTGTTGACTCTGCCGACGTATCACTTATGCTTGTATACAGTGTTTCTCCCGGTGATTATGATTATGATTATTATTTTCAATCTGAAGCAATACCATAATACTAATTCTTATAAGAGCCTTTGGCTATAAAATACATAAATTTCTAATGAAAGAAAAGTCTAAGCGAGGTGTTATTTATTGTTCTAGTATCCATTCCATTTTAATTATTCATCCGCACTGTTCGAGTCGTGACTGAGATTAGGCAGTTAATCAGCAATGGCCGGGGTTAGCACATTCACTGTAAATCATAAAATGCTAGAATAGGCTCTAGGACTAAGCAGAAAGGTGACAGTGAGGGTCGTTTGTTGGAAGGGATAGGCAAAATTTATGACTCACTAAACAAAAACTGGGGTTGGGGAAAGGGAAGATCAAACTTTATAAAGAAAGAGAAAAAAACCCAAAAAACTAAGAGTTTTAAAATCATCTGAGTTGTTCTGCTAAGCTCATTTGACTAGGCGTAAAAGAATAGTGCGGACATCTTGATCTGATTTATTGTGATCTGGGTTGGTTCATCTGAAAGGCCAGTTGAAATATAGCTGCATCTATTATATAAATCCACTGTATTTCAGCTCCATTCCACTAGTTTTACTTCAACAATCGGCGCAACAGTATTGTTTCGCTAACTTTGGGGCGTGTTGGTGTTGATGTGCATTTTAGTATTTTGATAAAAATGCAACGCAAATTACATTCTGAAAAATGCTTTGGAAGGACAGCTAATACCAGAGCCGGGAAGAGGCAATTTAAGCCAAAAAAAATTAATTAATAACGATTGTAAAACTATCAAAATTGTATTATTTTTCTGTATGTTTGCCTTGGCCGGCTGTCAATAAGCTCGCCCTTCGGTCTACGTACTAAATTATTGCATAGAAATGATGTTCCAGCGCTGGAACGAAGGAATCCTATGTAGGATTGATGTTACGAGGTGGGTCCTCGAGTGTTACAATGGGGATTACTAAATTATGGAATTTAGGTGTTCGACTGCATTTTTAATAATTATCGAGAGGTTTTAGAAATTACTCTGCCATACCATGCCACATACACTAATAACAATTTCGAGTAGGTTATATCAAGGACCTTGTAGGGCCACAAATTTATTACTTAAAATTCCTAACAATTTCGTCTATCTTTTACATATTAAAAAGACAACATCAGCAGCATCAAATGAAAATAGTATAATACATACTAGAAGTCTCCTCTAGGTTCTTAAAGATTAGAAAATCCATATCATTCTGACTCATTCACAGTTTACTTAGTAATTATTTATCTTCAGAAATATAGACTGCCTACTATCTCACAAATAATATTCTTCTGTCTCAGACGACAATGTTAACTCAGTTAATTACTTATAAAGGATCAAACCGTCAAGACACACTGACGTAGTTAAAATAGATCTAGATCTGCTCTAGGATGGGCTGGCAATCCCCAGCCTCATCCAGACACATCAATTACAATTTACAAATGTGTATATCAGTCACTCTTTCTAGATCTTAATTGCAAGTAGAACTTTATGGTCTTGCATCCCTTTGGTCGCACTTCTACTGGAAAATTAGGGTCAGATTCACATCATCTCGAATCATGGTGACAACACTTACGATTGGTTCCCTGAAACGATTTCAGGGAACTGGAGAAAATAGCTGTGGAATATTTCACTGTCTATCCAGGACATAGACATGACGTTAACAGTCTGTTGGTTCTCTCTGGCTGAACCCTTAGCCGACCACCCTCGTAGCTGGAAATTCTACATGGAAGTGAGGTAGCATAAAGATGTTCCCGCTTATCTTCTGCAAAACCACGTGACTGCTCAAATTTGATTGGTGCATCCACTTCGAGCTCCGCTCGCAGCGCCAATAGATTCTATTAATAGTAACAGACAAAGTAACTCAACTATGTCAAAATCGTTCGCAAAGTCTCTACACCCTAAACGTTTTATGTACGAATTTATTCACTCCTTATTCGCCCCGTCTTTCCCTGTTAAAGTACACCCAAACCACGGGGTCGAAACTGCATCGTCACTGTTAATTTATCCATTCGTTCCATCTTGCCCCACTTTCTTTCCATCTCTAAGAAAAGCGTTACAAAAACAAACTGTCCACGGGAATAGTTCAAGGACGTTTGGACTGGCTAAAATCAATGATGCCATGAAATAAACAAAACCGTGACCCAGCACGGCAATCCAAATCCCAACCCTGACAATTGACATGTTGGATTGATGTAGGAAAAGTGACAAGATCCCTAGGTATAGGATTTAAGTCAGAGAAAGTAGTGTTCTAATCAGATTGTCAACATCCGATGATGTCATTCCTAGGTGAAAACTTGATGACAGTCCTGCGTAGAATTCCTACATCAGATTGATTGAGAAAAAATGACATCATTCCTATGTACGATTTAAGTCAGACCAAAGCAGTATTTTGATCATATTGCCAACAACGGAACATTGTAATGCCCATGGCAAAATTTGATGTCAATCCTACATAGAATTCCTACATCATATTGTTGTAGAAAAAAATGACGTCATTCCTAAGTCAGATTTAAGTCGGAATAAAGTATAAGGCTGATCGGATTGCCACATCAGAATGATGTCATTCCAAGGGGCAAACTTGGTGTCTGTCTTACATAGAACCTACATCAGATTGATGTAGATAAAAATGACATCCGTCCTATGTCGGATTTAAGTCAGAACAAAATTGTATTTTGATCAGATTATCAACATTGGAACGATGTCATTCTTAGGTGCAAACCTGATGTCAGTCCTACATAGTACATAGGACTGATGTGAAGAAAATGACATCATTTGTATGTCGGGTTTAAGTCAGAACAAAGTAGTATTCTGATCAGACTGCCAACATCCGAACAATAATATGCAATATCATTCCTTGGTGCAAACTTGATGTCAATCCTATGTAAAATTCCTACATTGGATTGATGTAGAAAGAAATGACATCATTACTATGTAGGATTTAAGTCAGAACAAAGTCATATTTTGATAGGATTACTAACATTAGAACAATATCATTCCTATGTGCAAACCTGATGTCAATTCTACAGAATTCCTACATCTTATTGATGTAGAAAGAATGGGAGCATTCCTATGTAGCATTTAAGATGGAACAAAATGATATTCTGATCACATTGCCAACATCATAAAGATGTCATATCCACAGACTAATAAAATACCCAGACTGGATGATCCCATTGTGTGACATCACAAAACAGCGAAAGGTCATGAACCATCCGCCATTATAGGTTTACGGTAGCGACCGACGCGTCAGCATAGCTACAATTTTTAATGATACCATTTTGATGCGACTACTGAACGGGGAAGTGTGGTTCCGCACCAAGAAATTAATACATGTACAACCAATCTTGACAAATAAAAAGAAATTTCTACTGCAGATAGAACTAGAATCGGAATTTCCCGAGCGGCGGCCATGTTGGTTATAAGGTGCCGCCCGGGAAATTCCGTAAAAAACGACACAGCCCGAAGCTCGTGTTTCCAGTCTGGTTAATTTATTAGCCTGTGGTCATATCTAAGTGCAAACTGATGTCAATCCAACATAGAATTCCTACATCATGTTGATGTAGAAAAAATTATGTCATTCCTATGTCGGATTTAGTCTGAACAAAGTAGTATTTTGATCACATTGCCAACATTGGAACAATGTCATACTTTGTTGCAAACTCGATGTCAGTCCTACATAGAATTCCCTCATTGGATTGATGTAGAAAAAATGACATCATTCCTATGTCAGATTTAAGTCGCAACAAATTAGTATTTTGATTACCTTGCCAACATCGGAATTATGGCATTCCTACAAACTTGATATCAACCTTTGTAGAATTCCTACATCAGATTGACATAGTAAAAAATGACATCTTTCCTGTATCATATTTAAGTGGGAGCAAAGTCGTATTCTGATCTGATTGCCAACTTTGGAACGATGCCATTTCAATATGCAAACTTGATGTCACTCCTACATGGAATTCCTCATCAGATTGATGTAGAAAAAAATGATCTATACCTGTTTAGGATATAGGTTTGAATAAATTAGTATTCTGATTGGATTGCCAACATCAGAACAATGCCATTCCTATACAAACTTGATGTCAATCCTATGTAGAATCCCTACATCAGATTGATATAGAAAAAATGACATCATTTTTATACTGGATTTAATTCAGAACAAAGTCATATTCTGATTGATGTTTGACATACCATTCCAACTAGCCAAAAGATTTGATCAGTGAAACAGAGGTTTTACAAGTGTAGATGCCAGACAGAGAAAGTTGCTCACCAGTCGCTTCATGCCATTTGTTATTTTAGATGACTTAAAGTCAGTGAATGCATTTCAGCACACGAATGCAGTCATACAGAGAAAAGAACATCCGTTTGGTGCCAGCTACAAGCCTTGCAGAAAGCCAGTCACATACAAAAAGTTCTGGTCATTTGTCGCTGGCCACATCAACAAACTACAAAGTCACATGCCACTGTCTGCATGTATATCTCATGGGCAAGTCACTTGTCGTGGAATGATTTAAGTTTTTAAAAAAATTTTTTGTCTTTCATTCATCGTGGACGAGGTGTGTCATATTCTTGTCAACAAACATGGTGACTGATGAACTGCCAACAGAATGTGTGGGTGAAGGAATTCTCGGAGAACAAGAGACAGATGTCAGCACAGTGTTGACCTGTCTTATCAATGAAAATCATTTCATTTATGATCTAAAAGAGCCAAGACATACAGATGGAAAAACATCACATCATCTTTTATAATTTCTTTAAATAAGTATGGAATTCTGCTTCAATTTCACTGCTTTCATATTTTGGTCACACATACATTGAACTAGGTCATCTAATTCTTCGTTGATTATACCTTTGAGATAACCACCAGATGAAAGGTACTGTGGCACTGTCTGCCATGTTCTTCACCCTTTTAGCAAGTGGGATGTAATATGCGACCTTTTCTGTGTGACACGTTTGAAGTCGTTCAGTGTGTGACTTTTGTCATAAAGCTAATCACGTATGGCAAGTGACGTGATGAAAAACTTTGGACAAGTGACAATTGGAAATCAACATGCAACCTTCGGTCTGTAGCAAGTGGCGAATGACATGTGGCAAACAACTTTCTCTGTGTGATGCCTATCTAAGTCAGCAATGTTCACCACAAACTGAGACAGATTTAGAAAACAGGAAACAAGAATAAAGAGAAATCACTGAGTCACTTTATTATCCACTGTCGTTGGATGAATGCCAACACTCAACGGAAGTTCCTCATTTCTGTTTTCTTAATGTACAGTATGCAAGAGGTTCATCTTTCTCCTGAATTACTTTGTAATTTCTTTAAAAAAGAAAAAAAATATGAGAATGAAGAAAGCACTAGCACACTTTAATATCCATGTGTTTTTTTCTTTCGAAGTGCTTATTCACAGACGTCTGTGAATAAGATATCGATCTTATTCGCAGATGGAGGGTTTCTTGGTTTTGTGATATCTACTATGGAAAAGTTCTCCCGTATACCACAATCTGCGATGGCGCAATGGCTAGCATCTACGGTTATCAGTGTCCGGTCCGCTCTTGTGTTCAATCCCGTGCATTTTTTTTTTAAAACCTAGGACTGCTCATTTTTATGAAATTTTTGTATTTTCCAGGATTTTGCAAAATTGATGTCGTGGGGAAATTGATCAATGTTACTAATGTGCTCCAGATTACTTTTTCCTGTTCATTTTATTTATTCCTGTTCATTGATTTATTCCTGTTCATTGATTTATTCCTGTTCATTTATTCTGTCCCAGAAATAAAAATATAAATCAAATTTTAAACATGTAAATGATTTCTTTTAGTCAGTGTGAACTGAACAGTTCATCTCTCTCCACGGTAACCTGGATCTATTCTGTGTATTTACTGAAAATATATTTTGGGAGTCTTCTGCTTCAGCTATTTGTCCTGTTTTGTTTTATGCCTTTTTATTTGCTCTGTCTGACTTTCTTTGTGATTTCACACCCGACACAATTGGTTAATAATTCATCTGAAAAAGTTTTTTAAAAATATGAAAAAATCCTAGTCGCAATATTGTACTTTGGAGCAAACCAACGATGGTCAGTGGGGGAAAATGCAGAAAAAAAAGTGACCGCAAAAAAAAGTGAGATCTTTGTGGAGCCTTGAGCACCCCCCCCCCCCCCTATTTGTCTTTTACTGGTCCATTTTCTGAATAAGAAGTGATGCGCATCGTTTGTTTTGGTCACGTGATTGAGATGGACGCTCGCGTGGCCGCAGCTGGCGTCTCACTCATCGAGGGAAGGAATTGTTCATTTCAGCTTTTCAATGTATGTATGTGACGTTAATCTGATCTTTCTAGACTTTTATCACTCGCTAAAATTCAGAGGGCTTTGATTCTTGCCTGCTTGGTATGCTGCTTGGGCGATTTTGTATCCCATAGGCAGCTCTTGCCACCTAGAATGTTTTGGTGAAAGTTTCATCGATAGCTCGACCGAACGCCATTATACACCGAGGAGGTTGTCATGTGACACACAACCTTTCCGAAATCAGAATGAAATAAGAATAGTCCTATTCTAGTTTTTCAGGGGAAAATTGGAATGGAATTAGGAAAGGGTCAAATTTCATTCCGATTTCGGAACAGTGTTAACGCGACAGGCTTTCCGCTATATTTCCTTTCCTTTTTCTGTTTCTAAAACCTACCAGTGTAAACAGACCTTTTAGGAGCTCTTCCTACATAATAATCACAAAACCAAAAATCCATCTGCGAATAAGATTCTGATCTTATTTGCAGACGTCTGCAAAAAAGATTCTGATTTTATTCGCAGGCGTCTGCAAATAAGCGTGGCCTTTTTCTTTTTATGAATGCCAAACTAGACTAACGAAGTTCATCGTGTTTATTATATTTTTGTCCAATTTGCAAAAGGCTTTTCTTTCCCTTAAATGGTTTTGTAATTTTCATATTTCGTATTTTTATTATACTTTCTAGGTTATTCTCATTAATTTTCTTTCCCTGTATTCAGTACCTTGGAATGTCTGAAAATTTTTTATTTTGATCTGGTTCCTGTGTTCAGACAGATACGGATAAATGTCAGTTATTTCTTGTAATGTTTCATTATTTATTTAAGTCCACCTGATAATATGAATATCTGTGTGTTCTGTTGACAATTTTAAGTTCGGGCAGATAAAGTGATGTTTGAGCCCCTCTCTAGCTTCGTTTTGGTATCGAATTTGAATTTGTTTCTTAAACATGGCTGTCTTATAATGTAGAAAACCAAGATAATGTGGCAGTTTCATTTCCCAATAGACTTTACATTTTTAAGTCTCGTCAAAAAAAAAAAAAAAAACGAAAAAAAAAGGTCTGCAGCAGGTATTTGGAAAGTATAAGTAAATGAAGAATTTGACACAAAAAGGAAGTAGACAGTAGTATTAAAAGATTTACTTGGATAAATAGTGGTATCGATTCCCACTTCCGGCTTGTGGCAAGGAAATCAAGCTGGTGACATGGGGAGAAAGGTAGATAATCACGCTTACAATTTACATTTTTTTAAAATGGATAACTATGACGCTATTTATATCAATGGGCATCTATCTTAATGCGCATTAATTATTAACAAGCGTGTTTGAATGATAATTAAATGCTTTGAGTGAGAGCTATGCAGAAATTAATTTAATAACAACTGTTAAAGCATGTCCAGTTCAAATTTTGTTAACCATAAGGGCAGATATTGTAAGGATTTTGCGTTATATAAGAAACCCCAACCCTATTTATAGTACAGAACAGCCACTTGTGGGAAACCTGGGTGGTCACTGGCTCCTGCTTCCATGTAGCGTCGAGGTCGGCGGTCGACCAAGGTACTCGCACGGCTAGTCATGCCCAACTAGCCTGTAAAGCTTAGGGTCTGGCGAGTTTCCTCCCTTAAGGCGCTTCTGAGGGACTGAGAGTTGGGGTGGAGTTTGGTCGGGGGTAGGCCGGACAAAACATACGGATTAGAACCTACTTCCTTAGATCTTAAGGGGCAACTGGTACTGTAGTATTAGACTTAGGATCGTCCATGTCATGGGAAAAGTGCTCTCGCAACCACATAGTCACACGGCACATCTGTGCTAGGTAGGGTAGTGTGTGCTGGAGTCCCCGTGCCACTTTTTTCTTCTTTTTTCTGTTTTTCAAAATTAGAATAATATTCACCTTGAGCTCAGTTGAAAAGAAAATAATGACCATGAATTTGTCTCACATGAAAAGCAGAGTGTTCACTGAAGAAAAAACCTGCCGCTTTTGAAAGGAGAAATTGTTATGTTGGTTTTAATAATTTTTGTTCTGCTCGATTAATTTACCTGTGGTGTTTTTTTTTTTAATTCTTCAGCTGAAGATAATCGAACAAGGTAAAAGCCACTGGAGTCTGGTACCATGGTATTATTCTTGGGTTGTCCATGTCACGGGAAAGTGCTTTTTCAACGACATAGTCAGACCTAGTGTGCAAGGTAGGGTAAATGTGTGCTGGGGTCCTTCACCTCCTTAAAAAAAAAAAAAATCCTTTTAATCAGTTGAGAAACCTTGAGCTCAAACAAAAATGGGACAATAGGTCAGACATCCTTTAACTTGAACAATAAAAGAGTTGTGAATTTGTCCCACATAAAATTCAGTACGTTTATTGACATGTTGAAAAAAAACATGCCCTTGAAAGAAAAAAGAATGTTTCAATTGTTTTGCTTTTATTATTTTTCTTGAGGCATGACAAAGTTTGCCTTACATAATATAAATATTACACTTACCTGTGGTCTTTTCTTTTTCATTTCTCAGCTAAAGATCATTCACATGGGAAAAAGCATTGGAGTCAGACTAGCGTTCTTTTCTGAAATCATATGGATAAACTGGTAATTTTTATTATTACTTATCATTTGTTGATCAATTAATCTTATAATAATATAGTAAGAAAGTGTAGCGTTTGAGAAAAATGACTGTATAAAAGCGACTCAAAACTATGAAATGTAGACGAGATTGCCTAGAAATGAAGGAGATGTTGCATCTTCTTTTTCCATTGTCTTTTCTTTCTTCTCAATGAATTGAGTTGCACAGAGGATGGTGAATGTAAGACCCAGGTGCATTTGTACCTTTTCAATAAGGCAGTTTTCATAAATTGAAGTCCTGATCCTTTTTTTTTGTTTTGTTTTGTTTTGTTTTGTTTTGTTTTAACATCACTTTTGTCACAGTTGTCTTGCCCTGAAGTGTTCAAAGCATCATTGGGAGTGTAATACACGATATGAATTCACTCTTAGATTGCATCCTGTTAACGTTGTACAAGTTTATGAACGGAGTTAAACCTAGTCTACTCTTGCAATTAATTCAAACCCATCTTTCCCCCCTCGTCCTGGAGACTGCAACAAAAACTTTTAGCAAAGAGCATACGCTGCTCCGAGGGTCCTGCTGTTGCAGTTTTCCGGGAAACCGACTACTGAGCTCGAATACTGGTCCTGTCTCGGTGGGTCCCTCGTACAAGGTGTATGCGAACGAGTGGTACTAGCAGATGATCACCGTTTCGCCTATGACCATTCCACAGCCTCCGAGCTCCGGATAAGCCCGATCCCAGGTCTGGAGAGACCCGGGGAGAATTTCTTCTCGACCGCCACGTGGTAGCAGCGGGGCAGCCCAAGCTGGGGGCTGGCTAACGGGGACGGGCTGACGGCTGACCTTCCCGAAGCCGTTAAACACTGGGAGCTTTCCGTTGCTGTAGGCAGATGGGGGCAAATTGCCTAGCAGAACGCAGTGGTGGCAGTCCCCGATTGAGGGCCGGGGACTGACCAGATCGATCTTTCGAAAAGTCGTGCAGCAAGCACTACGTGACAACGACTAAACAAGACAATGACCGCACGCTGGCGGATGAGAAAGAGAGATTCTGATCACGACGTGATACGAATCAGTCGGTTCAGGCTGTCACCAGCCTCCTTTTGTCTGAAAGGGGTCTAAGCAGCGACAAATTCCCACTTTACATGATGGTACGATATGGCAAAAAGAAACGTGGGGCTGAGAAACCCAAACATATTCTCCGTAGGGAGGATGGCAGTTACCAGGTCCCCCTGCGCAAGTATGCTACTGGTGACCTGTGTCTAAATGCGAGTGTGAATGAGTGTGCGAAAACCAAGAAGGGGACCCTAGCGGCGAGGGATCCCCCTGCGACACTTAACATGTTGCAGCTCAACGTCTGCGGCCTTCGCCCGAAGGTCTTGGAGCTTACTAAGCTCCTGAAGGCAAAACACATACATGTAGCTCTCATCCAGGAGACTCTACTGAATGGGAGAGGCGCGCACGTCACAGGGTATACCATGTACACCTGCTCGTGTACCAAATGCCGAGGCATTGCCACACTGGTTCGCAATGACATTACGGCTGTGAGGCAGAACGCCCCGACGAGTAACGGTGAAACTGATACCCTCACCCTTACAGTATGGAAGGACGGCGTGTCCTTTACCATCACGAATGTGTATAATCCCCCTAAGGTCCCCTGCGACCTAGGGCTGACAGAGGCTACCTTTAGTAAAACTATCATAGGAGGAGACTTCAACGCACGAAGCCCTGAAATGGGATACACCCCAGAATCCACGAACATCGCAGGAAGAAACGTCGAAGATCTCCTCCTAAGTTCGAACCTGGTCCGGATACAATCAAGCGCCTCCGCGCCTACTTGCCTGCATCGTGCAAACGGCGCGGAGAGTCGGCCCGACATTACGCTTCTATCTGCTGACCTCGTTACCAGACATAGCTACACAGTCCTCGAGGACGTAGGTAGCGACCACCTTCCTCTCCTCGTACAAATCCAGACCAAAACAGCTAAGAAGAAGGAGAAGCGTTTAAACTGGAATTACAAGCGAGGTAGATGGGAAGAGTTCAGAGAGACTTTAGGTTTAACTCTGAACGAGGTGGACCCTAACCAGGGTTCTATTGACGAAGCCAACGCCGTACTGACTACGGCCGTGCTCGCAGCTGCTAAGCGGAGTATTCCGCGTGGACTGCAGCCCCTAAATCGCTTGCCCTGGTCAAAGGAACTTGAACAGGCGGTCCGACAGCGTAAGAGGGCGAGAAGAAAAGCAAAAACGAGCACGGCGGCCAGGATCGAGTACAATAGATTGACCGCTAAAGTCAAACTACTGTCTAGAAACACCAAAAGGGCAAAGTGGTTAAACCTGTGCGAGTCTCTGAACGTGGACCCGAGTGGTGGCCGAGCGTGGACCGTCCTGAATCGCCTTAATCGGGGGCAAAGAGTGAAGAATGTCGCTCCGATACGGGCAAACGGGACGGTCGCGGTGACAGACCATAAGCGTGCAACCATGCTTAACCGACACTTTGCCAGTACAAATAAGAGTGGCAAAGCTACGAATACGGACAAGGGGCTCCGTAAGGTCAGGCGTCAGCTCGAAAAGTCGCAGGTAGACAGCGATTACGATGGCTTTAACAGTGAGTTTACCCTAGAGGAACTGGAGAGAGCACTTGGCAAGTGTAAAAATCGTAAAGCGCCAGGCCCGGACAAAATCTCCAACGAGATGTTGCTCCAGATGGGCCACACGGCAAAGAAATGGCTCCTAGCCTTAATAAATAGAACATGGCATCAAGGAAAATTCCCTATTGACTGGAAAAAGGCAGTGGTATCAGCTATCCCGAAATCAGGCAAAGATGGTACCGAACCATTACATTATAGGCCAATATCCCTTACCTCTTGCATCTGCAAAGTAGGGGAGAGGATGGTTAACTACCGGCTGACCTGGTATCTAGAAGAGCGCGGTCTTCTAGACAGACACCAGGCGGGCTTCCGTAGTGGCAGGCAGACGATGGACCAGCTTATCCGATTGACCCAAGCGGTCAATAATGGTTTCCATAGGCGGGAGCATACTATCGCCGTATTCGTCGATCTCAAACAAGCGTACGATAAGGTGTGTAAAGGTGGGCTACTCCTTAAATTACTCAAGGCGGAGGTCAAAGGAAACTTATATGCATGGGTAAAAGATTTCCTTCACAACCGAACAGTCCGCACCAGAGTGAACGGACAGACCTCAAGCCAACTCACCATGGAGAATGGCCTACCGCAAGGTTCAGCGTTAAGCTGCACGCTCTTTGCGGCTTACACCAGCGACCTTACCCAACACCTGAGATGCGAAAAAGCGATGTATGCCGACGATATGGTAATCTGGAGGACAGGAAAGCATGTCCAATGGTTACAGCGAGACCTTAACCGGGACCTCGCGACGCTTGCCTGCTACTGCCGATTGTGGAAGATGGAGATAAACGTCGATAAGACCGTTTATCAACTCTTCACCAACGGAAAACACGCCCAGAAAGCCACCATCAATCTTAAGATCAATGGCCAGACACTCAAAAGGGAAAGCGCACCACGATACCTGGGAGTTGAACTTGACAGCAGGCTCAACTTGCAGACGCACGTCAGCAAGCTCGAGACTGAGGCTAGGAGGCGATTGACACTGTTAAAAACGCTCGCCAGTACCAACTGGGGTGCCACTGGGAAGGTTCTCAGACAGCTATATCTAGCCTACGTCCGAGCAGGACTAGAATATAGCCTACCACTGCAACCAATGGCCAGCGACCGAACGCTGTCGGCACTGGACCGAGTTCAGAACAGCGCCTTGAGACTCATAACAGGCTGCCTCAAAACCACTCATACGAATGCTCTCGAAATCATGACCAATGTGGAACCACTGGCAAACAGAAGGGAAGGAAGCGTACTACAGCAGTACGAGAGGTTAAAAAGGCTCGAGCCGGACTACCCGGCGCGGCAGGCGATCGAAATCGACCCGCCACCGAAAATACTCCAGAAGAAGTCGTTCCTGGGCGAGGCCAAACGGCTAACTGAGGAGTATGGGCTAGAACAAGACAGAATGCCCCTTCGGTTATGGACGAAAGAGCCACCTCACGCCTCCCTGAACCCCCAGTGGTCAAAACCACGCTTCTAGACACAAACGTGACTAAGGAGGTCAATCCCACGATCCTGAAAACGGCAGCTGGCGAAACTATTGACTCGTACCCAGCACACATGATTAAGGCTTATACTGACGGTTCGGCAGTACAGGCGACTACGAATGCGGGGTACGGGGCAATAATCTACTACCCTGACGGCACCGACACCGATAAGATCTATGGGCCATGCGGGGCGAATGGCTCCAACTTCGACGCTGAGGCGACAGCGATTTGGAGAACACTGACTACGGTTTTCAACGGCTTTGAAAACGGAACAGTATCGCCAGAAGATATTGTTGTGTTCTCAGACTCAAGGGCCACACTGATGGCCGTCCAATCGCTCAACCATAAGCTCGAGGCACATGGCGCAGATAAAATCAGACATATCTGCCACCAGATCATAAGTGGATACGGTGTCGAGGTCCACCTCCAGTGGATCCCCGCGCACATAGGAATCCGGGGCAACGAGGTTGCAGATAGCTTAGCGAAACAGGGTACCAGAGGCGAACAGCCAAAGCACCCAACGTCTTACCCAGCAGCCCGAACCAGAATCCGCGCTCACGGACGCAGGAAATGGCTACATCAATGGGCAAACTCGGATAAAGGACGTAGGGTGTATCATAATCAAACCAAACCAGACATCAAAGACCCGATTTTGACACTAGAGCGAAAATACGCGACTATCATACAGCGTATGAGGACGGGACATGTCCAGTTGAACGCACATCTAAACCGTTTCAACCCACTCCGTGAGCCAATATGCCGGCACTGCGGGTCCCCGCAAGAGACAGTCGAGCACATACTTGCGGAGTGCCAAGGACTGAAACAACTAAGATCCCGCCACCTCCCAGATACCCCGACAGTCTCCAATTGCCTTTATGGGGACGTTAAACAATTAAAGAAAACTGCCATATTCGCCATTGCCGTCACGAGTGAAAACTCGATCGGCCAGGGATGAGCACTCGAGCAAAGAGCATAAGATGCTCTCCTTTTACACTGTAAATTCATTTACCTATAGCCCTTTTAAAAATAATCCCTGTCGGGTTTCCTTCAATATTTCTTTTATATGATTCCACCTACATGATTGTATTTTTTTTTATACCTTTATAAACCAATACGTCTCAAAAGAATAATATTTTCACACATTTTTTTAAGTAAAGAAATAGTTTTCTTCGTCAGAGCTTGTTTTAAATATTGATAATTAATCAGAACTGCAACAACTTTTTCTGCAACTTCAATGTACTCTCAGCCCGTGCAGCGCTTTCTTACTTGATTTAAACATCTTCTATGTTTACCAGTCACTAACCCTACAAAAAGCTGATGAGTAGGATTTAAATTAAGTCTTCACTTTTACAAAACATTGTTCTCATGTAGATCCGCTGGTTCTGGTATCACACCAACAATGGTTTGATGTAGGGACTGTACTCCTCTCGTAATCCTACGACAACGGAAATCCAATACAGATCTACATTGGTTGAATTTGGGGATGCCGGGCATAGTTTATACATTTGTGTTCCTTCAAGATGAATATTTTTGTACAATTTTTCATTATGTCATTTTTTTGGTCTTTTGTCTTCCTCAGTGAAGATATGGCTTTGGAACCAATAATGAATGAAGGACTGCGCAGAAGAGGCAGCAGTGAAAAAGCAGAGAAAATACCTCCTCCCAGTGCAGTCGGTCTCCAGTGTTTCCATGCTCTCACTGCAACTGATAGTTCATGGAATGGATCCTGCTGATCAGTCATCTTCACATACACAAACAGCCAGGCAGAAGAGATATTGAAGTTGTGGTCATCTTTTTTTGCCATGGACGAGCAACAACAGCATGAGCTTTTGAAATATACTGGTACTGTACTTGTCATAATAGAGTGTTAAAAGCATTGTAGAGCCTGTGAACAGGATGAAGTGTTATTTTTTGGCATTCTAAGACATTCCTTCTAAATCAATGATACTCAGAGTTCTAGGCCACATTTCTCCTCTTGCGACCCAGTGGTTCTCCAGTTCCTCCCCATTTTGAATTGTCATTAATTTTTTTCACTATAATACTTTTACAGTGTCAAAAATAGGCAAAAAGAAAAAGTTGTGTATAGCAAAGCCACGCGTAAGAAATAATACCCAAACGATACAATATACTTTTACAGTGGTAATTATTGAAACACTTTTTTAGTTCGTGATGAGCATTATAATTCTGTCAATTATTACTTCATTTGATATTTATACACACAGTGTGCAGAGCGCATTCTTTCTCGAGTTCCTCTTCTCACTAAAATCCCTCCCCAGTCACACCCTTGCCATGAGGGTTGTGTGCCTCCCATCTGAGAATTACTGTCCTACACCTACACCGCCTAAAACATTTTGTGAAATTGTCCGTTATATGTTCTGGAGAGGGTTGTGGGCAACAGTGAGCATATGAAATGGTCTGAAGTGAAATTCCCCAAATGACTGTTTTCAGTGCCGTAAGAAGCAGGCGACATCCTATGTAAGGGAAGTAATAAAAATTATCGAACATTTGAGTGATTAAGATGGGTTATAGCCCTTTATTTTTTACAGCTGCGCTGTAATAAATATTATTCCTAAATATTTTTCCTTTTCATCGTTTCCTCTGTTAGAATACCTTAGCTAACTTCTTGGTTATTCACGAGTATGACCTGTCTCCCTATTGAAATTTTAATGATCCAGTGCTAATATTAATTTTCATTAACATTGTGTGTATCATAATAATCATCCATTGTAGGATAAAATACAAGTATATTAATGAATTTAAAGAGCAAATTTTATGGTTTTAAGAAGATTGTCATAATAATCACATTTTTGTAGTCTATTCCAGCCTAAGGCTGACTGGATTCTCTTTTTTTTTTCTTCTGGCTCCTTTTGTTTCTTCGTGCCCTTGTTCTTATTCACTTTTGTTTTGTTTTGTTTGTTTTTTGTTCCTTTTTTTCTCTCCTAGTATTCCTTTTTTCCTCAGCCTTTTTTTACAAGTCTTTTTTCTTTCTGGCTCCTTTTATTAGCTGCTTATGATATGGTAGCATATCCCAATTACCTCAGGGATTGAAAGGATCATTAAAAAGGCCCCACAGTCTCATATAAAACTGTACCTTTGGAGGCAAAAGTAAAATATTTCATTGATTTCTTGGTGAAGGTGTTTCCATTCTTTTCATTGCAGCGATGGTGCTTATGTCCTGTCTGAACACAGAAGATTATATCAGCGACTGCAACTCTTGGGTCCAAAACAAAGTGTTGATGTGTGGGTGCTGTAAAAACACTACAAGAAGTTACAATGAATAAAATGGCTGGAATGCCTCACACAAGGGCTATATGCTTTTGACCTTGTGCATAAAAAAAGTTCCTACAGGCCAATTTGGTAAGTGGAGAGACTTGAAAATAATTTGATCTAATCTGGGAAAGATTTCAAGTTGCAACCTGATGTGACTAATTCAGATAATTTGTTATTCTCTTCATTCAAATCTGATGTAATTAAAACAAGTGTGACACCTTTTAGTGTGAATGTGAAATTGAAGTTTATTTGGAAATTTGAAACAATACTTGCATTTTTTTCTTTCCCACACTTTGTCTTTGTTGTGGATTTATATGTAGGAATATACATATAATCCTGAAAGTCCTAGAACCATAATAATATGGTATGAGATCCAGATCAGCTCAGTCTGCCCCCAAAGTGACTTATGCATTTAGAAAGACATTAGGCATTTATCGTATAAACTTGAGGATATTTAATTCCATATCACTGCTTTAAGAGACAAAAGAATTTCAGTAGATCTCAAATGGCGTTGAATTTGTGTTCAAAGACAGAGATATTGTCATTGATGTAATCACCCACGCTTGGGTAAAACAATGAAAAGATCAAAGGAAGGGGCGGCGGCGAGTTCATGGTCTTTGAAGTTGCCGCCCAAAAGAGTAGACAGCGTCTTAGAAGAAAGAAAGACAAACCCGGCGAATATTGATGGATGTAACGTGACCAAATAAGGTAGCCTACTGGTAAATATTATTTTGGGTAAATAATTTGAGTTGATTGATCAATCTGTAATTAATCATGGTCATCTTCGACCCACACTTTAATAACTATATAGATAATGTCAGTCTCATATCAATCAGTGACCAGTCAAAGTAAGGCGCCCCACTAGGTGAATTTTTGAATCCAGTGTATTACAGTATATAATACATAAGTCACTGTGCATTTCCAGCTTGTTATTTTCAACATCTCCTCTGAGCAGAGGGCAATACGTGGTGCAATAAGCACTTTCAAAATCTGTTAAGAGGAAGATGCCGATTGCAGGAACCTTTGATTGACGCTGCACACAAACTTTACTGGTGTGAAAGTAGATCTCTCAAAAAGACACATCGCAGTTCTCTCAGTGCACTAAACTGCAACTCCTTCCCAAAGAACTATTCTGGAATTCTCTCACAGAACCAATTGCACAGCTCTCAAAGACCAAAAATCGAACTCTCTCAAAGAACAAACAAGTAACTCTCAAGGAACAAAAATTACTCAAGGAACTGAAATACCATGAGCAAACGTGCAACTCTCTTTCTCTCTCCCCCCCCCCCCCCTCTCTCTCTCGGAACCAGAGCGCCACATTCTCAAAGAAGACGATTCAGCTCTCTCAAAGACCAGATTGCATCTCCCTCAAAGAACGAAAGTGCAGCACTCTCGCCCCTTGCTCTCTCTCTCTCTCTCTCTCTCTCTCTCTCTCTCTCTCTCTCTCTCTCTCAAATAACCAAAGTGAACGTGTCGCCCAAAATAAAGAGTGCAGTTATCTCTCAAAATCACTAAGTGTAGTTTCTTTCACACACCAAGAATGCAGATTCATCAAAGAACCAGAGTGCACTTCTTTCAAGGTTCATCTCTCTCAAAAGAACCAAAAATGCTGCTCTCTCACAGAACTGGAGTGCACCTCTTTCAAACTGAATCTCTCTCAAGGAACCAAAATGCAGTTCGCTCTTAAAGGACTGGAGTGCACCTCTTTTAAGTTGCATCTCTCTCAAAGAACAAAAATGCAGCCTTCTCTCAAAGAACTGGAGTGCACCTCTCTCAAAGAACCAAAATGCATGTCTCTCTCTCTCTCTGGTCTGTCTGTCTGTCTCTTTCTCTCACTGTCACAAAAAACCAGAGTGCAACTCACTCAAAGAACCCCAGCATATTATCTCAAGTATTCCAAAAGACAGAACGAAATGAGCTGCCCAACAGAACTGCATGCACCCCCCCCCCCCCCCAAACCAACTGAAATCCCCGGGGTTCAAATTTCAAATGCAAAGTGTTGAGAGAGAGAGAGAGAGAGAGGGGGGGGCAGGTGCAAAGGGGGGGGGGGGAGAGTCGGGGATGAGCAAGGAGAGAAACAGACAAAGATAAATAAAGAGGGAGAGGCAGACAGACAGATAGAGAGAGAGGAAAGGGAAGAGAGAGAGAGAGAGAGAAGGGGAGAGAGAGAGAGAAAGAGAGAGATAATAAGAGAAGGAGAGACTTATTGATGTATTTAATGTCTTTTGTAAACAAAATGACATGCAATACTTTGTGTTAGTAAAGAGCGAAATATGAATAAAGCGCCTAGTGGCTCGGTGACCGAATTCGGTGGCCTTTGTGTGGCTACCCTTAGCGAGGTTCCAACAGCCGACTCCAGCGTGTTATAACCTCTTTAACACTGGTTACGTAATTATAGTAGGTGTCACAAATCCCAGACTGGGAGATGTAATAGTTTATGACAGGACGACAATCACGAACAAACAAGTTTAACACTTAACAAAACAGCCCATCAGACTCACACATTTATTAAACATAATTATACATATAATAGCGCAATTACATACATTATATTATTGAATGACTGCCGTACAACGGCCTTATTCTCACGCACACTCTCCCTCGGATCCACAATCCGGTAGTCACTCCTAAAGGCACTTCGGCCTCAGCCCCTCCCCTCAGGGTCTTAATAGCACCTTAATAATTTACTGGCACCGCAGTCTCTCAATATCACATTCCTATTGTCATACCCTTAGCACTCCCCTAGCACCTCAGCAGGGCAATAACACATTATTATTTCCATAGCCATCAACATGGCAACAACATAGTATCAGTTCATTAGCCTATCAACATGGCAACAATATAGTATCTCATTCACTCTCATATCTACGTCCCTGTCCGTGGCCTGACTGCCACGACCTTATGTGCCTCTACTGTCCTGCACTGACAGCCTCACTTCTGGCCTATGTGTGGCCTCCGGCCCTATGCTGGCCTATCCCCTGTGCTCATCGAGGTGGCTCTGCGGCCCGTCCCCGACACCTACAAGAATAATATTACATTGGTATAATACCCTACCATTTCTATTCACTCCACCTCTCCTTACAACCCATGAAGCGTACACACACTAGTTCACCTTTCACTCACTACACATCTTACGGTAACACACCTCCATCGGAGTACACACTACTCTCTCGCGCTACAAATCCATGAACTCACTTTCATCTATCGCTCATGGCGCACATTGCTATATCCAATATCAAGGACTTCCACATTCCTCACATATACTTATTCACATCATGGTAATAGACGAATATAATATAATACATCAATCATAATAATCAATCAACATTCTACGTACCAGTCATCACTGGAAAGACTCTCACTAGTCTTCTCGACTGCTCCCTTTTTGTCCGCCCGATGGGCTCTTATTCACAGGTCCGCTCCGTCGGACCTTCTAACTTGCAGTGATAGTAATACCGCGCTTTCGCCTCATTCAGACCCCCCCCACTACTCACAACAGCACGCTTAACTTGCTGTCTACTGTGAGCCCTTCTTACTCTACACCCGCTCTGTAGCAATCCCCCTTAATTGCACTCACTCCACTCGTGACATCATCCCCCACCCCAAAAAAATTAATGCAATTAATTTCAAATCGCATCAAGATGACTGTCAACGAGTGAGCGTGAGCAATACCTACACTAAAAAAACCGACCTAGCAGTTCCCCTAGTATATAAAATACCGAAATCAGGGGAAAATATGGGGATCCGTATGGCCTGCAACATGCATATATGTGTCACATCATGAATAGCTAACTAATCACAATACTTAATACAGAATCAAAAAACCACTCAACCTATCAACCATTCTTTATATCATATTTATAATGTCAATATTTTAAGGTCGACTCATTCACACAGATCCTGTCAATGTTCCTGTCCTCCGATGTATAAGCTCCTGAAATCTTCCCCTAGGCTCGACTAAGGTAGTCGGCGATATGATTGCTGGTTCCTGGAATTGGTTGAATAACGAAGGTATACGGCTGCAAAGCCAATGCCCATCTAGACAAGCGTGGGCTGGACGAACGATTCTTCGACAAAAATGTCATTGGCTTGTGGTCTGTCTGGATACAAAATTCTCGTCCCATGAGACAACGTCCTAGTTTCTGGACGGACCAGACAATGGCAAGACACTCACGCTCTATCACAGAATACTTTCTTTCTCTCTGCAATAACTTCCTACTGACATAACATACAGGATGGAGACATTCGTTCTTCTCCTGTAGAAGACAAGCGCCGACACCAGAGTCCGACGCATCCGTTCTGAGGATAAAATTAGATCGAAAATCGGGTAATATCAAAATGGGTGACGATGATAATGCTGTCACCAAATTATCAAATGATGTCTGACATTCAGACGTCCACTGGACCTTATCGGGTTGTCCCTTCTTAGTAAGGTCAGTAAGAGAAGATGACAAGGAGGAAAAATTTGGAATGAACTTTCTGTAATAATTTAAAATTCCCACTAAGCTTCTGACTTGTTTCTCTGTTTTAGGGATTTGCAACCCTACTAACTTGTCAATTTTTGTTACTTCCGGTCTCTGAACACCTCTACCCACGATATGTCCTAAGAATATTATCTCTGGACATGCCAAATCCATCTTTGCGGGTTTAGCAGTTAACCCAAAATGACGTAATCGTTGAAAAATTACTGTTAGTGTCTGAATATGATCAGACCATGTCGACGTATGGCATGCTATATCATCAAAGAATGACCCGACATTAGGTATGTCCTCTAATACCAGTATGAGAATAGCGATACTCTGGTCTCTCATGAAACCTCTGCAGCATATCAACATGGAAAATCTTACTTGATCCATCAATGTGGATAGCGTAACATACCTTCGAAACAACTTGCTCAATAACATAAGGACCTTTCCATGTCATCAATAACTTATTATGGTCCGTAGGTAACAACAACAGAACCTTGTCTCCTGGCTTAAAAATTCTCAGTTTGGAACCTCTATCTTTATAGTCTTTTGCTCTTTTCGAAGCGATACCAGAAGCTTCTTCTGCTATAGTGCGCGCTGAAGATAATCTTTCTCTTAAATCAACAAGGTCTATCGAAACCTTTTTAAACGGTTCCGAAACCGTGGGGGTCTTTTCAAGAGGAGCCTGGGGTGTACGACCCTCATGCGTCGTCTTTTGGCACGCACTGCACGTCTTACAATATAAACGTACATCTCTGTATACTGACGGCCAATAAAAATCTTTCAGAACTCTCTCCTTGGTTCTAGTACTTCCCATATGACCCGCTAATGGAACATCATGGGCCAGACGTAATACTGTAGCAATCAACGACCGTGGCACGACGACCTGCTTTTGAACGGAAGCCACTGTGACGTACATACGGAACAGAATGCCCCCCTGGACAAAAAAGGAGGACGACCCGTTCTTATATCTCCTCGTTTTCTCGGTTCGCGCTTCCCCAAAACATGGGTTTAACGATGGATCCTCCCTTTGTAATCTCGCCAAGCGCTCTGGCGTGATATCTAGGTTGACCGCTGGCGTAGCCAAAGGTCTAATCTTATCTTTATCAGCTACCCGTCGACGTGTTTCGACCGCGGCGCAAAAGTCAATACCTTTTGATTGCGACCATGCTTGCACGTTCTCATCGGAAGGGGAAACCACCCGTGATACATTCCCAATGATGAGCTGGGCGCCTGGAAAACAACCAACGACTGCCTCGACTTCCCCGCTAAGGAAAGGTGTATCTATCATTATTCTTGCCATGGGTAATTTCTCAATGGCCCCCGAAAATTGGATGCACGGGACAGTCTCACCTGTAAGCTGTGAATCCCGAATGCAGTCCCTATGCACTCCCACAACGGTAGATCCTGTATCTCGTAAAACCGAGACCGGTTCGTCCCCAACAAACCCCGGATAAACCCTAAGACCACCTCCTGTATGACATGAATTTATAACGGGGATCTTTCTCCCACAAGGTAAAACACCGGAAGATAATAACTTCTCACAACTGGGACACTTAGAATACTGTCCGCCTCCGTTGTCCGATGTAACACACGCAGCCGCATGATGAAATTTATTTGGGGAACATGGACTGGAGCTACTGTCCACGTTCGCCGCTATCCTACCTGCAGGGCAGTTCACGCTGATGTGATCTGCTCTTCCGCAGTTCCAACACTTCGCGGCCCTACACTCGCGCGAAAAGTGACCCACGCGTCCGCAAGTCCAACACTCCGCTCCCTGTGCTGCCCTAGGCCTGGGTCCCCGTGACCCCTCGCGACCGGAACTAGAGTCCCTATGCCGTCGGTCATCGGGAAAGGTCACAACTCGCCCCCGGCCATTACCGCGACCTAGCCCTCCTGCTCGGTCAAACTTACCGGATCCATATGCCGGTGATTGGTGATAGCCCCTACGCTGCCCCTGGGCTTGCCCGCTATAGGCACCACGCTGACGCGACCTGTCCCCAAGTCCTGCCGGCGACCCTTCGACAGCGGCGACGTACCCAGCATCTTGGACGTACGCCCTGGCGACTGGTTTGGACGGATGTGCCGTACGGTATGCTTCCGCCAACTTAGACGCCTCCTGCACCGTCGCGGGTTCGTTCTCTTTCAGGAAAGCCACCAGATCTTTGTGGCACGACGCGTACAGCTGGTCACGGATCATTAGGTCTTTCAGTTTAGCAAAATCCGTGCCCACATGCGCCAAGTCTACCCAGTTCGCGAAATATTCCGTTAGTCTCGCGACGAAGGCAGCAAAGTCCTCCCTGGTATCTGCACGTGCTCGCCTAAACTGCTCCCGGAAATATTCCTCGGTACGCGCAAATCGGCGAAGCAGCAAAGCCTTCAGCTTATCGTAATCTTGCACGTCTTCGCGCTGTAGCTCTTTAAAGTAGGTTAACGCTCGCCCCTGCAATAGCGATGCCAGGTACGTGGCCCATAATTCCTTATTTTCCCCCCATTGCAATTGTGCGTTCAGTTCGAACCTGTAAAGGAAGGCGTCTATGTCGTCCTTCCGGTCGTCGAACGTAGGGAGCTTAATCCTAACGCCACCTTTATTGTGTACCTGCCGCTCAACTGTTTCTGTTGGCGTATTCTTTTTACTTTCTAATTCCGCAATCTTTACTTGCGCCTCTATCTCCTTTAACTTTATCTCCCTCTCCTGCTCCTGAGCCTCTTTTTCTCGCTCTCTATCCTTAGCACGCTCATCGCGCATTTCTGCCTGCTGTTCTTTAATCCAGCCGCGTAGCTCTTCTCCCTCCAGGCCAAGTTCCTTACCCAACTTCATTAGTTGTTGGAGTTCCGCCATTTCACAGATTTATGGTTATGGTATCTATTATAAGACGACCAACCTGTCGGTATGATCACTAACGATACGACCAGAGACCTGAGATCACACCAGATATAACAATACCCAGTTGTCTCAAATACAATTCAGAAATTTACCTTTACAGCACAACTAATTCTATATCTATAAAATGTATAGCACTATTAATTATAAAAAGAATAGAAAAGACAAGAATAAGGAAATTTAGTAGAAAGACCACAAGGACGTCAAGGACAACGAACCAGACTAGGACAAAGACGTAAAAAAGAAAATATAATGGAAAAAAAAAATACAACCTAACTACGCCGATTACACTACAAGGTACGAACAAGAACAGAGTCTGAAAAAAAAGAACGTATCTACAGATAGGGAGGAGAAGGACAAGAGAAACGTCTTCCTAAAACAACGAGGAAGATAGAACGCTACAATCTAAACAAAAATACAGGTCCCTACAGAACTGTTCGCTGTGATGAACGAAGTTCCAAATTTAGCCCACCTCCCGAAGAGGATAAACTACGCTCACCACAGCAAACCCGCGCCACCGCCCGTATAATCAATTACAACGAAAACAGAAAAACAGCGGAAAAAGACAGATTAAAGGAACAGCCCACAATCCAGGGCACAAAATTTCAGTTTCACTTAACTTCGAATTTTGAGTTTAACTCCTCCCCTTAATCGGAGCTCTGGCTGCTTGTCTCCTCAGGCTGCACGCACACTCTGCAGAAAGTTTAAATACACATTAATACCTATTCATAGCAATACATGCATCAATACATATTATTATTCATAAACATACATAAATCATATCATCATGAAATTTCCATTCGTCCCACGAACAAAGACAACAGCATGAATTCCTAGCACAACAGAAAAACAACTAGATATAATGAATACACAATGTCAAAATGACCACAGGTAAACAGGACGAGCCCCCAGTGTCACAACGGACGAGCCCCCAGTGTCACAAATCCCAGACTGGGAGATGTAATAGTTTATGACAGGACGACAATCACGAACAAACAAGTTTAACACTTAACAAAACAGCCCATCAGACTCACACATTTATTAAACATAATTATACATATAATAGCGCAATTACATACATTATATTATTGAATGACTGCCGTACAACGGCCTTATTCTCACGCACACTCTCCCTCGGATCCACAATCCGGTAGTCACTCCTAAAGGCACTTCGGCCTCAGCCCCTCCCCTCAGGGTCTTAATAGCACCTTAATAATTTACTGGCACCGCAGTCTCTCAATATCACATTCCTATTGTCATACCCTTAGCACTCCCCTAGCACCTCAGCAGGGCAATAACACATTATTATTTCCATAGCCATCAACATGGCAACAACATAGTATCAGTTCATTAGCCTATCAACATGGCAACAATATAGTATCGCATTCACTCTCATATCTACGTCCCTGTCCGTGGCCTGACTGCCACGACCTTATGTGCCTCTACTGTCCTGCACTGACAGCCTCACTTCTGGCCTATGTGTGGCCTCCGGCCCTATGCTGGCCTATCCCCTGTGCTCATCGAGGTGGCTCTGCGGCCCGTCCCCGACACCTACAAGAATAATATTACATTGGTATAATACCCTACCATTTCTATTCACTCCACCTCTCCTTACAACCCATGAAGCGTACACACACTAGTTCACCTTTCACTCACTACACATCTTACGGTAACACACCTCCATCGGAGTACACACTACTCACTCGCGCTACAAATCCATGAACTCACTTTCATCTATCGCTCATGGCGCACATTGCTATATCCAATATCAAGGACTTCCACATTCCTCACATATACTTATTCACATCATGGTAATAGACGAATATAATATAATACATCAATCATAATAATCAATCAACATTCTACGTACCAGTCATCACTGGAAAGACTCTCACTAGTCTTCTCGACTGCTCCCTTTTTGTCCGCCCGATGGGCTCTTATTCACAGGTCCGCTCCGTCGGACCTTCTAACTTGCAGTGATAGTAATACCGCGCTTTCGCCTCATTCAGACCCCCCCCCCCACTACTCACAACAGCACGCTTAACTTGCTGTCTACTGTGAGCCCTTCTTACTCTACACCCGCTCTGTAGCAATCCCCCTTAATTGCACTCACTCCACTCGTGACAGTAGGGTTGTTGTCAAAATGCAATGCACGGTACAACGACTGGTCAAGAACGTAGGCTTAGGGACCAAGTAACAGCTCCCAATGAGGATAACTATTAAAGATAATCAGTTTTTTCCTTCTCCTGTAAAAATTTTGATTTTTGACTTAACGAGGTTCCAACAGCCAACCGACGATATTTTGAAGCCTTTTGTGACTCCAGAGCTAGGGAGCTCCTCCCGAAATACCCCTAACAACAGCGTTAATTAATTATTCTTTCAGATTTTCTTTTTTTTTTTTCCCTCCTGTGTTTTGGTTGAAATGGCAAGGTTAGGGATTCAATAAGATTTAAGGTTGAGAATAAGGACGTAATTAGGGATAAGTGTGTATCCGTACGCGCCCCTATCGCAAAATGCTTGGGGTGCATACGTAGTCATAACAACAGCTTGCAAAAAAGAGAGATGATTTCATGGATTATTACCTGTGGATATATTGCTTTTTGTGGATTAAAAAAAAAAATCATGTCATGTAACTCACAGTCACATCGAGGTATGATCTGATGCACTTATCTCTCTGATTTTGTACAAATGGCGCTTATCGCGTTCTACGGTCAAACCCTTCATTTGAATACTTGAACAGATGTGTTTTTCTCTTCGTCATATGATATAAACATCAGTTGTTTTCTGCATAAGTACTAATCCTAAGTGATTGCTCGAGGAAGAATGTTTCTTTTAAAGAGTAAACCTGTATATTTATATGATAACAGCTGAGTGGAATTCAGCACTACTTGTCACTTGATGTAAGAATGAAATTTGTTTTTCAGAAATGCTGAAAAAATTTGCCTCTATTGTGTCCATTCCCTGAGTTGTGTGCCTATGCTACTAACTGCATGTTCCAAGTGGTAGGGACAGTGTACCCTTACATAATTATTACACATTTATTGTTCTTTTTTGTCAGTATAGCTGCAAGTAAGCAGAAAATGAAAAGTTCGAATGCAGTCACTGGTACTATTTCATTTTCAAACAAGTATTATTTTGGTATATTGCCAATATATTTGAATAAAACATCAAGAAATAGCATCAAAGAAATAATTATGTGTTTTGTGTATTGTGCAGAACAACTCTGTGTGTGTGAGCTGGTTCAGCAGAAAATACCCCGTCTGAAAGAGCTAACTTTGCGCACTTTCTCAATCATGATCACGAAAAAACCGAACTCGCACCAAACGCAGCATATCTTGACCTTGTCATCTGCAACTTCCTCAGTGAGTGGGTGTTTTCACAGAGAAAGTCTGCAAGCTGCACAAAAGGTGAGAACACGTACATATTTGTTCTTTCGTTCAGCCCATTATCTTAACACGAGAACATGAGAAACAGGGGTGAAGGAAAGATACTCAACCCAACACGAGAATCAATTGTAAAATACGGAAGGAGTTCCGAATGCGTTACATGCTAAAGAGGGTTATTTTGAGGGGGTTGAATAAAAAAAGGGGCTAGGTATTTTTGGGGGGTTAATAAAGAAATAGCAATAAATAATTCACGTCATTTTTCGTTTTCTCTCATGTGTCTCTCTCCCCTCTCTATCTTGCTTCCATTTCATCTCGATTTCTCTGCGCTACAAACATCTGAAAGAGAACACATACATAATAATCATAAATCATGACAATGCTCGGATCCGCACCCACACCCTTTCGCTCCTGAATCACATGTCTTAACCATTTCGCCACGCAGGTGAGTTAACAGATTGTCGGTAAAAATTTACTTATACTCACAGTCAGTACCTTGACCTAAATTACGGAAAGTTACCGACCTTGTTAATTTGCATGGTTTGAAAAAATTATGAATCGGCTTAGTAGCGAAACAATCCGATTTCAGCTGCTCGGAGATTGCATGATCTGATCTAATGAGGGCCTACTTGTGTGTACGTCGATCGCCAATGGCTACCCCAGCCCTTTTCGCCCGATTAGTCAATCTGACTACCGCCCATTGATACAAACTGACTAGACCCTCACGCCCCCAGGTCCATCTGACCATTCCATGTGTTGTGAGTTTAAATTCGTGAACACTATATCAAGTTTTGTTTCAGTAAACCTTCGCCAGCCGCGCTTTTTGGTAAATTCTGTTACTGTGACCTCTCCCCAGTAAGTTTCAAAATGGCAGCTGTTTTCGGATTTTGTCTCACTTCAGACTTTTTTCTTGGATTATACTATTTTTCTTAGCAAGTATGTTACAAGTGTTATTGTGAATATGAAGTGATAATTGGTCATAAGGTTGGGAACAATGTGTAACAGTGAGCTTTCCATAATAACGGTAAAAATTACATGTAACGCATACGGAACTCCTCCCTAAAATACAGACTTTTTTTTTATTTTGCGAATATTTAACAGCATGGCCCCGATATTGTAGGCCTTAATTCTAGATTATATCAGAGAGTATAGATATATAGAGCGGGTTCACTATTGGTTGATTTGCACTGCGAGACACGCGGGGCTCTGCGAAACCACTGTTAGCATGGAGCGGAAAGTAGGCCGCTGCGGTAAACAATATCCGTTTGTGCATTTCCACGGGGCGTAGGAGCTTACAAACGGTTGTAAATAGTTTCAATCAGCCCAAAAATATGAACAAGCCACAGTAATCAGATATGCACACTATCTTTGGTGAAGAAGGTCTCTTTCAATTCTTCAGTTTCTTGTTTACCGCAGCGACCTAGTTTCGCGATTTGGCGGAAGTGACCCCTCTCTATATATCTATACTCTATGAATGATTATATCTTATAAATAGATCTAGATCGGCTGATCGGTGGTTCTCAACGCGGCGATATCGCCCGCTGGGGCCGATTTTGATGTCCAGGGGTTCGAAAATGAAGAAAGAGACGACAATCGGGCGAAAACGATAAAGGAGGCGAAATGTGGGGGTAACTACTATTAGTATAGCCATGGTCTTGTCCAGGAGCATGCGCACATGAGTTTTATGACAGAGAAGGTGTTTTTTTTTTTCTTTGTGGCACTTGACGAAGAATGCTTTCTGTTTTATAATGAACTAGCTGAGGTCCCCGGCCCTGCCCGGGATAAATCGGTTTGAATATTGGTTTCAGTTCTGGGTGGTTATTATGGACCTGCTTCATCTGGCCTGTTCCTATTTGTTTATTTTATTTTATTTTTGTTTGTTTGTTTTTAGTAGCCACTGCCTTGTTTTTAAACAAGTCTTACTGCTCTGCCTTTGTGAGTTGACAACCTGCGCATCCCGTACAACAGCATGATTTGCGCACGGGTTAGTGTGTTTAATAGTGAACACATCGCAGGAAGTGATAACGAAACCTTAAAATGGCGAACCATGGCTCGAAATAGATTTAAATGATGGCGAAACAATAAATTTCCAATAAAAAAAAACTACATCGATTCGAGACTTCTATTAAAAACTGTGCACTTTTACATCCATTCTGGTGTACCATATAAAATTTGAAGTCTGAGTGTTGAATGGTTCAGAAGCCTTTTGCAACGAAAAATCTCAAATCCACAAATATATATAGTATAGATATATAATGAATAATCAATAGACTGTTGTTATTGATAAGGCTTTGAAAAACTTAACATCATAATCTGTGTGCAGCCACTGTCTTCTTGTGAAATGTAGGCCCATCTGTTGGTTTTGAGTAAGGACTGGGTGGCAGGGGCGAGGGGGTGGACATTGGTAAGGCCGCCTGGTGAGATTAACCATTTCCGTAAAATTCTATTGATTTTGGGTCTACAAATAATTGTCTAGACACATGCATGTATTTGATTGGCAGGTAGACCGTCCCATCATGTCCCACTTGTCACCAATTGGTCAGTTCTTATTTAGGACCGCGCAACGCTCTCGCGCAACCAGTCACAGCTCATACCCAAGCTCGTTGTCGTGTGAGAAGCTTTTCATATGGGCGTGGCAACCGAGCAGAGCGTATCCCGGCGGTGAACATGGTGATGGTGCAGGGAGAGGGGGAGGTGCTGGCGGAGCCATCAGAGAAGCAGGGGGAGCCTTTGGAAAAATGGAGGTAAAGGTTAAATTTGAATTTTAACTTGCAAAGAAACATGAAGCCAGGACGCGAAGAACAGTGTTTGTACAAGTATTGTAATACTGTTATTATCTATTTTATCAATTTATCTGTTATTAATTTATCAATTTATGTATTTATTTATTTATCATTTATTTATTTATTATTATTATTACTACATTCGTCGTGGTGCTGACCTTTTGGCCTAAGTCATTTTTTGCACTTTTGAGGAAATCGCAAAAAAAACTTATTTAAATTCTTTTGCAATACAGTCAGACTTAGGCCAAAATGACTCAAGGTAAAAGTGGCCATCATCCACGTTGGCTGAAACAACCCCAGAACCAAAATGGCCTGCGTCCATGAATGAGTTCGGCCATTACAGAAAGTTTTATTTCCAGGATAATGGCTTGGCACTTTTGAATGATTTTTACATGAATAGATGCACCATGGGTAGGGCAATGATGTAACAGGTACATTCTGTTTTGGCCTAAGTCTGACTTAGGCCAAAAGGTTAGCACCATGACGAATGTAGTAATAATAATAGTCATGTAATATTATTGCCAGTTGGCCCGTTGATTCGGGAATACACAGATGTGATTTTTAAAGTTTCTTTCACCAGTGTGTAAATTGAGGCGCAGAACGAAATTTCTTGTCGTACTTTTTAATTCTACTGGAAGAGAATGCATCTTTTTTTTTTTTCCGGCTCAAAATATCGGAGCGCTTTTTTTCTGTTCGACTCAGTTGTGGCTCAAAATCAACGAGAGTATTAACAATTTAGCGCGCTTCAAGACCTTTTAAAATAATTATGCCCACGTACATGTTCGCGTTTTTCTATGCATTATAATGATATTTTGTAGAATTCAAGGCTCAGCGGTTAAAAAGCCTTTCATGATTACTGGAGGCCTTACTTCCTTTGTAATATGATTTTTACTGAACTAAACCAAAACACAGAATAATCTACGCACTGAAGTAAATTTACGTTGAACGCATTTAGGAATTCCACAACATATCAAAATAAGGCTACAGGCTTGTCACGTGCAGAGTTAGGGTCTTGGGGAGCATTCGACTGCACGAGAGGCAGCTAACTCACACTCGGACACAACCACACAAGAAAAGTATTAAACAACTAGAGTATATATATATGTCAGGCCGGTCAGGCCATGTTTTACATAAATATTAATAAACAAAACAAAAGACAATAGAGGTATATTCAAAGCAATAAATTCTAATTACTAACTTAATCTATGATATTCATGTAATTATGGTTCCTTATTGGATGTACTGCAATCAATAGCAAATAGGTATATTATACGAAACTAGATATCAATTTAAAGTGACAGTTGAGTCGCCACTGGCCAGTCGCCAGGCAAACTCTCCCTAAATCATATGGGCTTGAATGTTAGGAGAGCCCAGTACGTTCCAAGCCTACAGAAGCACACTTCGGCTTGTAGGTAATTACGCAGTTGCAAAAAAACTATTTATATATATGCACAATCATTATTCAATTCATCAACAATGTGCCATATTACTTCAATCATACTATGGAAATAATTCTATAACACAGGCCACTCGTCGTCGAGTGCCAGCTGGGGTTTCCTTAGACTTCCTATAAGGCTGTGGTTCTCTCTCTATCTCTGATCTTCTGGTAGGCGCGAACATCAAAATAGCGCAGCGTGGGCTTTCAAAGGTCAGCCCACTCAGACCTTTCTTTCTAGAGCTCAGTCAGTCCGTTAGCAAGGACTTCTAGTCTTCAAACCACACAGTTCAGGTATTGGCCAACCGGAGATACTTCACGACACGATGCTTCTGCTCGTCTGTATTCACTAAATCTGAACGTTACACGATGTTTTATACTATCTGGCTACCCAGCAGTGCTAGTCCGCTGGCCCAATTAGTTCAGCTATCTCATAGGTCGAAACCTCCCACCATTTTAATTGTAGTAATACGTCTGCACTATTCTACCAGCCAGTTAACGTGCAAAAACTTGTCTAGTCATACTTAACAATGTCAACTATCCCCACCTTGTTTCACCCCTACTCCATTACTTATTAATCACGAACATTAAAACCGACAAGCGTGCATCTAACAGTTTAACTTTACATTTATTTACTCACCAACTATAATTCGCGAAGGCCGTTCAAGGCCACCAGCCAATTTCTCATGGCCCTGGTAAAACAACAACAACTCACTCTCTGCGTGAGTTTTAACAACATCTGAATCATGACACATCCCCCACCCCAGTTAAAATTTGCAATTTTAACGATATAAATGATTATCGTAAGGGGAAGGCATGAGTCGAGAAATTGCTCGAAAGGTGAACTTAACTAGGTAATCACTAAGACTACTACAAAAGTTGAAAAAAACCTACAGGACGGGTATCCTTGATGGACAAAACTTCATGAAAATCTTAAGGCTCCGTCCAAAAGTATATATCTCTCTGATGATTAAATCTTACCTCTAAATACGTAGACATTAACAATCATAACTCGAAAATTTTAGAGTACAACATTGATCCTGTGCGAATGTCATCAGGAATGCATACATACAATGAATAATACTCAAGAAAAGATAACTATAGTAGCATCGATGGCATTAGTGGATCTGGACTCCTGGTCTGCCATGACTTCTCGTCCTCGACCCTGGGCAACAACGTCTGGTGTGGCCAAAATACGGGTCGACGTCAGTAAAATAGCTGTTGGAACAAAGGAAAGCACAGGGGTAGGTGAAAAGTGTTCACAATGGGTGAACAATATGTGATACCATCCCTCGGTCTCTGAATGAGGTGTCAATCCCATCCAACGCCAATACATATGACAGACTAAAATACAACAAGATTAAGGTAACCGTGATAATAGGTCGGCATGGACATTGTCTCCACCCACCAGGAATGGCCTTTATAATGAAGCGATATTCCTGAAGGGCCAGACTCCATCTGGTCAAACGAGCGTTCTTGGCTCGGTTCGATTTTAAAAATAACAACGGTTTATGGTCTGTCTCGATGACGAATTCCGTCATAAGTAGGTAGCGGGAAAACGCGTCTACGGCGTATACAATCGCCAGGCACTCCCGCTCTATGATAGCGTATCTCTGTTCTCTCGGAAGTAATTTCCGGCTAGCGTACATACACGGGCGCAATAAGCCACCTCTTTCCTGAAGCAAAACAGCTCCAATTCCCTGGTCCGACGCGTCAGTGCGGACGGTGAAGGTGTGCCTAATATTTGATAGGATAAACAGCGGCGAACTGGAAAACAGTTGCTGCACTGTCGCGAGCGCGGTGGCGCACTGCGTAGTCCAGATAATTTTATTGGGTCGGTCTTTTCTTGTAAGATCGGATAACGGGGCCGTAAGGGCCGAAAAATTAGGAACGAATTTCCGATAATAGCTTAAAAAGCCTAACAGGCTACGAACCTGCTTTTTAGTATGAGGAGCCTGGAGTTTTAAAATCTTACTTATTTTATTGTCGTCCGGTGTTTGGACGCCTTTGGCGATAGTATGTCCTAGAAAGTTAATCTGCGTATAACCCAGGAAGACTTTGCTAGGCTTAGCTGTAAGCCCGGCATCTCGAAGTTTACTAAGCACTTGACGAAGTGCCTCTAAGTGGCCTTTCCAATCCGTATGGAAAGCGCAAATGTCGTCAAAGTAGCTTAGGACGTATGGTGTCTGCTGCAATAGGATGTTCATCATCCTCGCAAATGTCGCTGGTGCTGTTACGAGACCGAATGGCATGAACCTCCATTGCATGAGACCCATAGGGGTCTGAAACGCTGTGTACTGTTTACTGGCCTCTTCCATTGGGATTTGCCAGTAGCCTTTAGCCAAATCTATTTTCGAAAATACGGACGACTCAGCCAATGGCGCAAATAGCTCTTCCTGATTCGGGATAGGTTCAGCATCGTAAATGGTTAGAGCGTTAAGCTTCCTGTAATCGATACAAAACCTAACGGAACCGTCTGTTTTCTTTACTAGTACAATCGGCGAGCAGTAAGGGCTCGTCGAGCGCTCAATGACTCCCAAGCTGAGCATCTTTTCCACCTCGGCCTGTATGGTGTCGTGCGCGTGCAGCGGGCGCGGGTAGGGTTTAACAAACACGGGTACATCCGAGTGCAACCGGATGACGTGTTGAACTAAGGATGTTTTACCCGGCAAATCAGTGAATAGTGGCGCAAACTCCTGAACAAGATCCGTTATGTCCTGTGTCTTACTTTGATCCAGCTGTGGATTGATATTAACGGAAGTCGCGTCCTCTATGGCTTGCAAGGACAGGAGCGATCTAGTCATAGGTAATGGCTCCCGGTCGTTGTCATCGATAGTGACCATCGCTGCGTTTGCTTGGGCCACAACATGGCAAGAATGATCGTGATGACCTTGATCATCGGTAAAATACTTTTTCAACATGTTTATGTGGTAAACCTTATCGTTACCACGGATGGTAATGAGATAATTAACTCTCGAGAGTCGCTTCTTAACTAGAAAGGGTCCTTTCCAAGTGAGGAGTAGCTTGTTGTTCGTTTCTGGTAACAGCACCAATGCCCGATCTCCGACTGACAGGGTTCTTAACCGACTACCCTGATCGCGATATCCTATAAATGACCTGGTCCGTACGCATGCAAATTGTCGAGCCAGGTCGCATGCATTAACTATTCTATGTCGGAGATCGACGATGTACTGATACGCGGATCGCGTATCAGGAACGTCGGTATCAGAACCGGCGTATAAATCGCGTAAAATGGCCATCGGGCCACGTGGTTTACGACCGTATAAAAGTTCAAACGGGGAAAAACCCGTTGTCGCATTTGGGAGTTCCCTATATGCGAACAAGATGGCCGGAAGTCGACGGTCCCAGTCACCAGGTCTATCGGCTGAAACGCGTGCCAGCATAGCTTTCATGGTGGCATTCCAGCGCTCGCAACAGCCATTGGACTGTGGATGGTATGGTGACGTAAGTTTCTGCCTAATGCCCGTGAGTTCCAGTACTTTCCTGAAAAGGTCGGAGGTGAATTGCGGACCTCTATCGGATAATAATTCGGACGGGAATCCGACGCGCGTGAATATGGTGACCAATGCCTCGGCGACGTGATCGGCCGATATTTCTTTTAACGGGATTGCTTCAGGCCAACGGGTGGCATAATCGATTACTGATAGAATAAACCGATGGCCTCTATCCGACTTATGTAATGGCCCGAGGATGTCGACGGCAACTCGCTGAAATGGAGTGGAAACCGGCGGCATCTCTTGTATAGGTGCCCGCGAAGTTTTTCCTTTCGGGGTTCTTTTCTGGCATGTATCGCAACGCGACACATAGCTATTTATGTCACCGTAAACCCCGGGCCAAAAAAACTGAGACTGGACTCTCGATTTTGTTCTCGCTTTGCCCTGGTGGCCCGACAATGGCGTGTCGTGAGCGAGGCGGGTGATGTCTCGGCGAAATGATCTTGGTATGACCAATTGCAAAATAGTTTCGCGCTTTCCCCGAAAAACGCGATATAGGAGGTCGTCTTTCAGGCAGAACCTGGTTGTATCCGGGCTGTCCGGATGAATCTTAGCAAAGAGGGGCTTTAGTGATGGATCTGTGCGCTGTTCGTTACGAAAAATCTCGGGGGTCACATCCAAGTCGACGACAGGCGATCGTAATGTGTCGTCTCTCTGGCGACGCGGTTGTTGTCTTGTCGTGACACACGCAATGTCGTTCTCATCGTCCCAAATCTCGAGTTCGCTATCGGAGACGTCCTTTAAATGGGGAATATTGCCAATGATTAGGTCGGCAACCGGATTTGGTAGCACACAGGCCGTGACTACACCAGTTATAAACGGAGTGTCAACATATATTTCCGCCAAACGAAAATGTTCAACTGAACCACCAAAAGTAATGCATGTCGCATCGCGATCCAGGAGTTGTGCAGGACGGACCAGCGATTCACGCACACCGACGGTCGTACAGCCTGAATCTCGCAATACGGATGCTCGTATGGCGTTTACTTGTCCCTCATATAGTGTCAGCGCGCCTCGCTCGTGGAGGGCGGACATAACTGGAATAACTTTATTTACGGTTTCGGCCTTCCTAGTTCTGTTACCGCGGTTTTCGGTGAATGCTACAGAGCATGCATTTGCCGCATCTAATCTAACTCGGCATTGTTTCCGAATGTGGCCTTCGCCGCCACATCTATAACAGTGGAATGGATTATCATCCCTTCGAGGTGTACCTCGATAAGAAGGAAATGGGGGCGCTTGATAGTAGTTGTTACGTGGTCCTCCGGTAGGGAAAGGACGTGAATATCGGGGTTCCCAGTCCCGAGAAAAATTACGGGGATTCGGTTGTCTCCTGTTAAACGGCGGCTCGGACCGTGGACGAACCTGCGGCGACTGTCGAAAGGGCTGTCGTGATTGTCTCGACGATACCGGTGTCCTAGTAGCAACGCCGGCGTAACACGGTTCGCTTAATTTAGCTTTAGCTAACGATCGATTAGGGTGAGCCGCAGCGTACCGTTCCGCTATCGATGTTATCTCGACGGTAGTTTTGGGGGCTTGCTCCTTAAAATGCGCCACCAGGTCCGCGTGGCAGGACATATATATTTGGTCTTTAATTATTAAATCATAAAGTTTCTTGAAATTTCCCTCTTCCACACCGGCCAACTCAGTCCAGCGGCTGAGCAGGTGGCGGAGGCGGTCCACGTAAGTGGAGAAATTCTCAGATGCTTCCGTCTTGCAATCGCGGAAACGCTTATGAAATCCATCCTCCGTATGTTGGAAACGCTTTAATAGCGCGGTCTTTAGAATGTCATAGTCCCTAGCGTCATCAATAGTGAGGCTATGGAAAACTTCCAACGCTCTCCCTGTCAAAAGATTGGCGAGGCATGACGTGTACTCACCACGCTGCCATCCCGCGCAAACGGCATGGAGTTCGAAACGGTGGAGGTAGGAATCTATGCGATCAACCTTATCATTAAAGGTTGGCAATTTAGGTTTCGTTTTATTATTGGAAGTAACTTCCGGAGCCCCGGTAGGTTGGGCTTGCTTCGCTTCCAACTGTTTCAAAGCGAGCTCATACTCTCTTTGAGCCTGTTTCTCCGCGCGTTCCGCGGCCCTATCGTCTCGTTCCGCGGCTTTTTCTTGGCGTAATATCTCCGCGGCCTTTTCTTCTCGTTCCGCAGCCTTTTCTAGGCGTAATCTCTCCGCGGCTTTTTCTTCTCGTTCTTCTTTCAGTTTCTGGTCAACCCAAGAAGCACGCTGAGCTTCCGGTATGCCAAATGATTGAGCGAGTTCCAAATATCTCTGTAGTTCGGCCATGATACCGGTCGATAATGCGATATAATGTCCTAATCGAGGACAACTTATCAAAACTCTCTAACTTTATTCTCCCTGGAAGCAATGTATCAATTGCACTCTGCGGGTGTTCGTTCCTGCAGTATGAACGAAATTAACGAAATCAACAACAAACAGTATGTCTTAGTCAACCAAGTAGTGGTTGAGCTATCCTAGTGATCACTTATCTCCTTCACGTATATCTCCTAATCCTCAAGCAGTCAGTCTACTGCTTCCGTGATTGGTCGTTAACTAACGATACCAATGTAATATTCCCAGTGTATCTTCCGTACACTCCTAGCAGCGTTCCCTCTGCTATAAACCGGAATAAATCAATATTCACGATATTAACTTCCTTGGCTATACAAGCCTAACAACTGTAATATCCAGATTATCTCTCAACGTGCCATAGACACGTGATTTATCCCAGGCAATAATAGCAATAATGAGTATAAAAATATGATACTGTAACACTATAATGGACAAGAATTACACAGAGAGTGACTAGACTAACAGAAAGAACAAACGACAACAGACCCGACTAACCTGAAACTATCTACAGAAAGGTAAGAAAAGCACAAGAGAGACGTCTTCCTAAAAGTACGAGGAAGATAGAACGCAAACAATCTACACGAATAACAGGTCCCTATAGAACTATTCAAGGCAAAGCATACCCCACATCCGGTTTAAACCACCATCTAGATCGGCTAGTCTGGCAAGAAAGGTAAGCTGAGTCTCGATCCCTTCCAACCTCCCGCGTATCTAATCTAAACACAAAAGAAAAAAAATAATGCCTGTCAAAAGTAGGGGAGCTGGAACGACGAACCCCTCAAACGAAGACTAATACAGATGGTTCACTTAACTGGGTGAAATGGACTGGCTCTTTCCCTTGGTCCACAGCGCTGGTCTTGTCTTTTCCTGTTACTAGCTGTCAGTCCCTCGCAGTGGTCCCAGGATCAATGACGAGAGGACATGCCAGACATGTGGGGGAGAAACAAAAAAATTTAGCAGTATACAAAACTATAAACTACAAAAAATGACATAAATAACAGTGGAGTCTAGAGTGGTATCCCTGCAGATGTTGACGGGGTCCTCTTCAGATGTCAGTGGGGTCCTCTAGATGTCAGGAGTGCTGAGGATGTCCCTTCCAGATGTCAGTGGGGTCCCCTCCAGATGTCAGTGGGGTCCCCTCCAGATGTCACGTGCAGAGTTAGGGTCTTGGGGAGCATTCGACTGCACGAGAGGCAGCTAACTCACACTCGGACACAACCACACAAGAAAAGTATTAAACAACTAGAGTATATATATATGTCAGGCCGGTCAGGCCATGTTTTACATAAATATTAATAAACAAAACAAAAGACAATAGAGGTATATTCAAAGCAATAAATTCTAATTACTAACTTAATCTATGATATTCATGTAATTATGGTTCCTTATTGGATGTACTGCAATCAATAGCAAATAGGTATATTATACGAAACTAGATATCAATTTAAAGTGACAGTTGAGTCGCCACTGGCCAGTCGCCAGGCAAACTCTCCCTAAATCATATGGGCTTGAATGTTAGGAGAGCCCAGTACGTTCCAAGCCTACAGAAGCACACTTCGGCTTGTAGGTAATTACGCAGTTGCAAAAAAACTATTTATATATATGCACAATCATTATTCAATTCATCAACAATGTGCCATATTACTTCAATCATACTATGGAAATAATTCTATAACACAGGCCACTCGTCGTCGAGTGCCAGCTGGGGTTTCCTTAGACTTCCTATAAGGCTGTGGTTCTCTCTCTATCTCTGATCTTCTATTATGCTTGAACAAATAAGATATATTACCATTGGTCACGCCTACTGGTAGGCGCGAACATCAAAATAGCGCAGCGTGGGCTTTCAAAGGTCAGCCCACTCAGACCTTTCTTTCTAGAGCTCAGTCAGTCCGTTAGCAAGGACTTCTAGTCTTCAAACCACACAGTTCAGGTACTGGCCAACCGGAGATACTTCACGACACGATGCTTCTGCTCGTCTGTATTCACTAAATCTGAACGTTACACGATGTTTTATACTATCTGGCTACCCAGCAGTGCTAGTCCGCTGGCCCAATTAGTTCAGCTATCTCATAGGTCGAAACCTCCCACCATTTTAATTGTAGTAATACGTCTGCACTATTCTACCAGCCAGTTAACGTGCAAAAACTTGTCTAGTCATACTTAACAATGTCAACTATCCCTATTGTGCTGCCCAGGGGCCCATGATGACCCCGGACGCATGTTTGCCGATTGCAGTGCAGACCAGCAAATTCAGGAGCGAAGCAGCAACACACCCACGTCCCAGTGATTTTCGGTGACGTTCAGAGTCATTTTAGGGTCAGGGTTAGGGATTGGGTTAGGGTGCACAGTTCAGAGGTTGCAGCACCCATGGCAGTGTTCGATAGGACGAGAAATCCCTTAGCCGATGATCTGTGTTTGGGGGTCTGTTGCTGCTCCGCTCCTGAATTTGCTGGTCTGCACTGCAATCGGCAAACACGCACCCCGGACAACCTTCTAAAAAGTGCACTGTAATTACCAGTTTGGCGAGGTGGGTCACATTTTGTTCTCGACTTGTTGTCTCCATGGGTCACACTAGGCCTACCATGAAGAGAAGTACTTCCGAGAGGAGCAGATACGCCAGTTGAAAGAAATGAAATCAGTCATGACGGACGTTATTAGAGGCAAACTGAGTTATCACGAGAAACAGCTGAGCTATCATATGGAAGGGATTAAACGACACAGGGAACAGCTGGCGAAGTGAGTGAGTTTGTCATTGTTGAGATGTTGTGGTAATAATGGCAGTGGTGGTAGTTATGGTAGAAGAACTACTATTACTTGTAGTAGTAATGGTGGTGGCGGTAATGGTAGTTGTAGAAGTGGCGGTCTTAGAACATGTAGTAAGTAGTAGAGGTAGTAGTATGGTGGTTTTAGTAGCAGTAGTAGCACTATTAGTAGTAATAGCAGTAGTAGTAATAGTATTAGAAGTAGCAGTGGTAGTTGTGATTGTAGTAGTTGTGGTTGTAGCTGTGGTAGTAGTAGCAGTAGTTCTAGTGGTGATGCTGGTAGGGGTAATACTTGTTGTTGTTGTAATAATCGTAGTAGTGGTAGTTGTAGTAGTAGTAGAAGTAGTTGTTGTTGCAGTAGTTGTAGTGGTAGTAGTAGTAGTAGCAGTAGATGTAGTAATTGTGGCAGTGGTAGTAGTAGGAGTAGTAGCAGTAATAGCAATAGTAGTGGCGGTAGTAACAGTAGTAGTAGTAATAGTTATAGTAGTGGTCGTTGTTGTAGTATTACTGGTGGTAGATGTAAATATATTGCCTGGTGGATGCAATGGTGAAACAAGTTCGAAGATCTTAAATTTTGTTGCCAAGGTATATTTTTTGTAGTGTCCCGCCCACTTTTTGTCCACGACATTATGTCGTGGCGGGCCTTCCCACAGTACAGAATAGAAATACTACCAGAAGCGATACAAGGCAATAACGCGTCATCAATTTTGAATAGCCTGCGCCATTTTGGATGAGATCGATTGCTCGTGACTAGGCACGCGCGTAACGCTGTTCATTGTAACATCGGAGAGTATGTGTAGAGAGAGAGAGAGAGCTCACTTCCGCTAAATCGTGAGACTAGGTCACGACGGGAACAAGAATTGAAAGAGACCGACTTCACGAAAGACAGTGTGCGTATCTGTTTACTGTGGTTTGTTCATATTATTGGGTTGACCGAAACTATTTCGAGCCGTTTGTAAGCTCTTACTCCCCGTGGAAGTATATAAACGGGTATTGTTCACCGCCGATCGTCAATGAATCACTGAATGAGTCAAATGAAGTTGCATCTGATCCAAAAATGGCGGTGCGCATACTTCCTGGAGTCACGAAAATTGGGCTTGTTTCGCTTCTTGTAGTTCCCTATTCTGTGTCCCACAGTGACCATTCGCAATGAACAGGTTACGAGGAGATCTGTCACTAGTATACTTATAACAAACAGAGCTCCCGTTCTACGCATGGAGGGAAAAAAAAGATATACTTAGATGAGGTAACAGGAACTGCCCTGGATAAACCAGATTTGCCCCCCCCCCCCTCGCTCAATTAATTTAATCCCTTCCCTCTCTCAACCCAATCCCCCATCTCTCCCTCCCCCCCCCATCATCTCCCCCTCTCTCTTCCTCTCTACCATCCCCTCCAATGTCTAGATCTTTCTGTCGCCCTCTCTACCCCCTCCCACATCTCTCTCCTACCCTTTCTCATCTCTCTCTTCCTGTCCTCTCTCCCGCTCTCTTCTAATCAGTGGCGGACTTACATATTTGGGACGCCGAAGTCTGAACTATTGTGGGGCCCCTTCGTAACCAGCAACAATAGGGCAACATCCAAAATTTACTTGTTGAAAACGTTTCTTCAGGGCCCCTTGAGTATTAGGGGCCCTGAAGCTTAAGCTTCATTTGTTTCATAGTAGATTCGTCACTGCTTCTAAGTAATATTGTGTCTCTATGATACACAGAGATGACAATAAAGACTTACATCTCCTGCATATCCAGCAGCATCAGGATGCCATCCGACAAGAGGAAGAACAGATTAAACGGTTACAAACTACGTGGAAGAAACTGCTGTAGGCAGAGCGGAATAAGAGGCTAAGGCTGGGAACACACCAGTTGGTTTCCGGAGTGAATAACAATTCAGTATTGTAAAAACTTTCTATCTATTCCACTATGTGTGAATAACAGTGGACTTCAGCTTTGTTTTCATGTCTACGGAACGGAAACGGAAACGGCAACGGAAACGTCAAAAACTCTTCAAGTAGTGAAATAGACAGAACGTTTTCGTGTGTGCCGAAACGCAATCTCTGTACACATGGAAACACTCTTTCCTTTTACTACGTGGTGGATTTTTGACGTTTCCGTTGCCGTTTTTTGCTTCTGTACACATGAAAACACAGCTTAAGGCCGCGAACACACCAGTTGCTTTCCGACGTGAAAAGCAGCTCTGTAGTGTAAAAAACGTTGTATCTATTCCACAGCGGTTCAGTAACACTAGTGAACTTACCAGTACCCCGTTAGATAATCGTTTAAATTCTGATAACAAGGGTCAGGACATACCATGTCACTTCATAACCAGTGGCCGTATGCATAATCAATGCGTAAACTAAAGTAAATACGTTGACTGGTGTTAACGCAAGAAATGAATACAATTTCTCGTGTTAACACCAGTTAACGTATTTACTTTAGTTTACGCATTGATTATGCATACGGCCACAGGTATTAAAATGCAATCTATCTCACCTATCCGCTGGCACTGAATCGTCGAAATATGAAAAACGCAATTAGGAAGCAATAATTAGTAGTAGTAGTAGTAGAAGAAGAAGAAGAAGAAAAAAAGGAGGAATATTTGGATTATGTCACATGAAATCTTGCTTTGATGTTCATGATTTTAGTGCACGGAGTTGCCGAATTAAAATATTGCCGAGAATCTCAGTGATATTTGATTCTTTTTTTTAGTTTTGTAATTTTACTTTATTTTGTTTTGCCATTGCAAGCTCTTGATTCCTTTAGAGCAGACACGTCAAACTGCAAAGTGTGCCAGGGCCATGTTGTTAGTACATGTTAGTTATCGTTTTGATTCTACTACAGATTCAAGATTTTTAAAAAGTTTTGACTTTCAGTGATTTGCTTACTAGTCTTGTCCATAGCATCCACTTTGCTATTTTCACGGAAAATGATGTATGAAAAAATAAAGCACTGCTGGTTTTTCTTTACTTCAAAATGTGTAATATATTATACCGTGTGTTCATATTGAGTGAAAGAAAAAACATCTTTGACCCATACCTAAATTTCTAACTGGATAGTGTTGGAGAGTTTCTATCCAATACCACAATAGCTACGGTAAGGAATCAGTTAGCAGCACTATTGCCCTAAGCGCCAATGCCATAATTGTTTTGAGAAGTCAGGTGTTGTTTTTTTTTTGGTGTGTGTGTGTGTAAAGTTGAATATGATTTTTGGCATACAAGATAAAGCATTAATGATGGAAATCCCGGCTTGCTCCTTCATTGTGAATATACCTATAAGGCTACAGTCTGGTGATGTTCGCTGAAAATCCAAGACTTCTAGCGTTGTACTAACTCATTTCCCACCACAACTGGCAGATAACTGTTTAGCCACTTTTCATACGAGTGACAGAAGCCAAAATGATTTGCATTTTACAAGTCAAGGGTTGATTTATCACTCAAGAAAATCTTAAACAATCAGGCTCCAACGCCATTTCTGCTTGCGGGTGAATTCTGATTTCGTGAGATATTGTTCTTAGGGGCATAATAAGGGATATTTCAGGATAATTTAGTTGATTTACTGTGTATATTGTAGAAAGCACTAAAAACAACTTGTTTTTCTCACGCTGAGTTCTTGTGGGAACTGCAACCGAGTAATAAATGTCTGTGTATCACTGGTGGTACATTATGGTGCCAAGAGAGTTAACCTTATTTTGTATTTGGTTGGGGAGTGTTTTGCTGAAAAGAGTGTGTGTGTGTCTGTCAGACCCCGAGTTTAAAACAGGTTTAGGGAAATACAAGACAGGAAAATAGAAGACATGTCATAACAGCATATCTAGGAAACTTACTATGAAAGCACTATGTGAACAATTATTATTTGAGCAGATTAATTCAGCTTTTGAGCCGCTCAGGGCGCCTTAAGAAAGGCTTTCAAGGAGGGATGTGATAATGGCAAAGCAACTGATACTATTATATCTATTGGACGATTGTGCAACAGTAAAAACAAACGAAGTAAAATGTAACCATCAGAGGGTATCATACCAAAGATACTAGAAACAACCAGATGAGACAGCTAGCGCATTTAGCGTGCACAGATTTTGCACCGCCACCTAGCGGCGAATGCGCGGAAGTCGCAAGCAGTATTTTACAAATCCAAATAAGGAAAATATTGAAATTTGTTCAGTATTTAGCTACGGCTGTAGGCCATGATTGACGCTACTTATTTTGTAATTTTACCGTCAATCGCTGTGGGGAAAATTGGCTTTTTTTTTTAGTCGCAGTAGCACCATTAATTTATCATCACAACTGAACTAGCACTCTTTTCATGCAATACACATGGGACCCCACTCCCTATCAGTGCCTAAGCCGTGTGCACTATTTCTTTATAGGTGCGAAGAAGGGACTGTCTCCTGTTATTGTTTCTAGTAACTTTGATCATATTAAGCCCGGAACGTCACAGCCAGTTGCTGCTAGCAAAATGTACACCCAAGAAATAGTGTCAGAAACTGAGTGTCTGACCAGGCTTAGTGTGATAGCGTCATCCCGGATTTACTAAGATTAAGAAAGTATAGGAATAGAAAATTATGGTGTGCATTTCTTGTCTGCCAGCAGCTGACTGTGTCTGACCAGGATTAGTATGATATCTCCTTAAAAAGTAAGATTGCCACAGAAATTGCCGCACCCACTATAGGTAGAATGCGCATATCCACCATCTTGTCTGTCCGGACCCACTTAAGGCGTCGCGAACCAATCGGCGGCCAGTTCACTACTGTAAACAATGACACGTGGGTATACGCACATGGGAGACGTTCGGTCAATTCTTCTTCTTGGTTGCATTGCAGTTGACTGTTATGACAGGGGTGGAAAGGATGGATCCAAACTGGTCAGATTCCCTACCATCCGTGTAAACAAGGGGAAAGGAAGTGAAAGAATTGACCGGACGTCTCCCATGTGCATGTACACACGTGCCATTGTTTACTCTAATGAACTACTTAGTTTTAGCTCGCCTCCGGTTGATTCACGACGCCTCAAGTGCTCGCAGTGCAAATCAGCCAACGAATTAAAATCAATGCTATAATCGCCATGGTGATGCATCGGTCCTTACATCAAAGATGGCCGATGTACGCAATGGGCCTATTCAGTACTTCACTAGATGAGGTACCCGGCATTGCCCAGAATAAACCTGTATACCCACCTTTCTTTCTTTGTCTTTCTCTCCTCTTCTCTAATAATCTACTGTCTTGCTACACCTGTTATGTGCACAGAATAAGGAACTACCGGAAGCGAAATAAGCCCAGTTTTCCTGACTACAGGAAATGTGCGCACGGCCATTTTGGATGAATGCAACCTCACTTGACTTGATCGGCTGTAAACAATACCGTTTGTACATTTCAACGGGGAGTAAGAGCTTACAAACGGCTCTAAATAGTTTCAATCAACCCAAAAATATGAACAAAGGACAGTAAACAGATACATAAACTGTCTTTGGTGAAGACGGTCTCTTTGAATCCATGTTACCGCCGTGACTTAGTTTTGCGAGAAGTGAGATCTCTCTCTAAATTTATACATACTCTCTGATGGCTGCCGGCTGCCTAGTTACGAACAATTGATCTCATCCAAAATGGCGAAAGGTAGTCAAAGTTGATGACGTATTCCTGCCTTGTGTCGCCTCTGGTAGTATCTCTATTCCGTGGTCTTGTGCACCAAAAACACTACGCACTTGTTTCCAGGCGGGGAAACTGCACCAAAACATTATCTTCCATGACCGCTTGCGCCTGACACAGACTGCACTTCGACCTCGAGTGTTCAACGACCATTTAACAAGGCATTCGAGATCCTGACAAACTAGACAATAAACATTTACGCGTAATGCAAACAAGTCGAGTAACACATTTTGCATTTCTTCATAGATCTTTGTGTTTAATGAGTACATTCATAAGCTGCTCCAAACATATGAGCGAAAATAGTGATGACATTCAAAGCTAATTACTTGACCTTAAGCTGATGCCGATTTAGCGCAACATTCATATTGTTTCTTTCTCTTTTTTTCATCTTTTTTTTTTTCTTTCTAATTCCAAATAATAAGCAGGAACTAATAGTAATACATAACTAAATGCAAAAATATGTAAATAAAAAAAATATAGCTAAAATAAATTAATAGACAAATAAATGCATGAATGAATGAATGAATGAATGAATGAATGAATGAATGAATGAATGAATGAATGAATGAATGAATGAATGAATGAATGAATGAATGAATGAATGAATGAATGAATGAATGAATGAATGAATGAATGAATGAATGAATGAATGAATGAATGAATGAATGAATGAATGAATGAATAGATAATATAATTTGCTACGCCATTTAAGAATTAATACAGCCGAAAAGAGAAGACAACAACGGCCGCCAACAACCATGCTAACTATCACAGGTGTTCTGTGATTTCTTTCAAACGGTCAGTATTCTTCAGAAATGTACTTATCATCAATGTATTACATGTATGGATCAGTTACCACATGACATCTAAAATTATACTTTATGTTCAGCAACAGAAATTATTCTAATAACGTCTTTCATTTCTGCATTCATTCCGATGTTTAAACCAAATAACATTATTTCAGCTCACATTACAAGAAGATGTAGGCTACATTATACTTATAGACCGAGCATTCCTCAGTAATGGCAGTCTTTCAAACTGCTGGGATGAAAAATATGTATCAAATTTTTATCTATGGCATTTGCCATTTAAGATGGTACGTGGACATAATTATGATCCAAATATTATTATCATCATTTTTGTTAAAATACAAGATTTGAACCCGCATTGATCAGCCTTTAGTGTGAAGAACTGGCCTATGTCATTATGTAAACTCATACATTAAATGTTATAAAATGCATTTTATATTATAATGTATATACATATAGTATTGTAAAATGTTATCGTGAAATATTGACCAGTTCGACACCGACTTCAATTCAAAACACTGATAATAAAAAAAATGGATTGTGGAAGGTCGTGCAGTAAGGACTCGCCGCAACTGTTTTGCGTCTAAGCGGCCGAGACTAGGACTGCCAATGTGTAAGGGAGTCAGTTTTGCTCACCTGAACACGGTGTCTCTAAGGCTAGAAAACCAGTCTCACGGCTCTGGAAGCGGTCCGGATGTAGCCCCAGCGACGGCAAGTTTAGTTACGGGGCCGAAAGAGAGAATGATTCCAACCATCCGGATATGATCTGATTCCGTGTCCGCTGACGGTCCAGCCTGCGGTTTTTTTTTGTTTGTTGTTTTCTTATTCGGAAGGCTCACTGCAGCGTTGTGTATAGCCAGAGCGGCAACCGTAAAGCGGTTTTTGTGGACGAGGCTACGGAAAGATAATTTTTTTTTTTCAACCTGCGATTTTACTTGCAAAGCCGACACAGAGATTGATTCCAATCATCTGGGTACGGTCTGGGTCCGTCAGCAGCTGATGGTGAGCCGCATGTCCGTTTTTTTTTTTTTCGGAACCCCCCATGTAGCATTCGAACTAACTGCAGCCGGAGAAATCCAGCAATTTTCGTGCGCGTGTCTGATTTTATGCTTTTTTTTTTTGTCAGGGCTTTTGGGCACATTGAAATGCATTGGTGATCATCATTGACAGAGACAAAACGTTGTACCTGCTCACTTCGAACAAAAGCCCGTCGACGTCGCTGTTTCATAACGCTCACGGTTGCGCATTTCTATTCGGATGCCATGAACGCAGTCGTAAGGCTGGAATTCTAGCTTTATATAGTCCACCATCACGCGTTTTTGCTCCCCCGAGCTACATATCGTGGACACAATCAGAAACTGGGGTTCTAGCTTTATATATGTTGACAACCATGCGTTTTTGCTTGGATGTCATGAACGCAATTGTGAGACTGGGATACCAGCATTATAATGTTCACCCATCCGCGCCATGTTGCTCGACCAAGCCGGATGTCACGAACACAACCTAACGACTGGGATTCAAACTCTGCGTATAATGTTCATCCCCACGCCATTTTGCTCGATCGAGCCAGATGTCAAGAACACAACCTAACGACTGGGGCTCTAGCTTTATGTACGTTTCACCATCACGCGTTTATGCTCTGATGTCACAAATGCAGCCAGAAGGCTGGCGGTTCCAGGATAACACCTTGATTCGCAAACCGGGATAAAACGTGAAGCCTAGTGACTGCTGGGTCCAGGAAATGGGCTCGATTCAATTTAATGAGCCCGACTTGCAAACATGTGCAATATCCAGGACACACTATGTACACAGTACGAGTTTCAACACGAGCTAATCAATTCATTACAGCTCTTGTCCTTTACGTAATCTCTGAGGGTTCTTCGTGGACCAAGTAACAACACCGAGCAGGGCATGACGGGCGCAACAAGGTCGAAAGTCACAACAGCAATAACAACCGCAAGAACGACAACCGCAACCATTTTTTTTTTGGGTAGGTGTCGAGTGAGGAGATGAATTGGCTATGCAGAGAGTCCTTACAAATTCATTGCCGCCTGGAAACGAAGGGCAACCCCGGGTGTTCGGTAAACAACAAACACTGTACTTAACTGGTGTGAGTATAAGCTATAATTCTGTGTGGATTGAAAGACTGTGTGAGCTATGACAGAGGTGGCATGCTTGTTAATAATATTATCATCTTCATCAACATCTTTTAAGATTCACTTCAAAAACAGTGTTCAATTCCAGCGCGGACATTATAGTGGCCAGATGGCCACTTCCAAAAAGTTTATTTTGGGCTTGATCATACCATTTTTCCCCTTGGTTAATCAGCCTTCAGGATTCACTTCAGAGAAAACAGTACAATTCCATCAACAGACGTATGATCAGGACCACGAGGACACAAGTGGCTATAAATCTGTTTAAATTTAATCATCAAAGTAAGTTTGTTCTAGTCTTGATTGTTGTCATTCATATTTTCTCTTACTAGACAAGGTACCCGGCATTGCCCGGGATAGACCTGTGCTCCCACCCATCTGTCGCACCTTTCTGATTTGGAAAGTTTCTCGAATAAATCTGCTTTGGATTTGATTTGATTCGAGTTCGGGTTTCCCGGCGCGTGGGCACGATAACGGCCACTCGGCGCCCTTCACGGTCTATTTGGGTACACGTTCTTTATTTATGCTTCGTATTCAGAGCTTTTAAGTAATAATGATCTACAGTCTTGCAACAAATGTCATGTTTGCGCCAAACCACTGAGCACTCGCTATTAGTATTAGATGGGGGAACTTGCAGGTACCGAATGAAACGCGCGACAAATACAGCATTGCACGCGTTGGGCTTATAAAATAATGGGATATTAATCCATTTGACATTTTTATCACTTTTTTTCTTCTTAAAGGCCTGAAACTTTAATAAACAAACATAATACTGCCGTGCAAAGGCAGAGCGACGTATCTGCTCATGTCACACTATTGAGACAAAAGGGGGGAAAAAAAACGCGTGTGGCATAACCATATAAATGCTTCTATTTGTGCGTTTGCCACACGAGAAACTACTATTTCAGTAGCAGGAAAGTCTATCTGCCTTTGACCCAGAAGAATTATGTGTGAGGCAAGTTCATGGAGACAATGAAGTAGAAAAAGGCCATGTTGTCAGTTACATCGCTCTGCCTTTGGACGGCAGAAAAGTCGTTCTCCAAGCCTTTTTCATTTTTTCACTAATATGAAACTTTATTAAATTCTGCACATTTCTGTGTGTTTTACAATGTTCTAGAACTTCAAGAAGTATTTATTTTGATTTTTAGGGTGAGTGCAAATGTTTATTTTCACATAGATTTTCTGTTTTTTTTTTGCAGATTTCTCAGTTTTGCCATGTTCAGGACAGTGACTCACTGCAGACATGACAAAATATCTCAAAAACTACCTAAACTACTGGCTTGAAACTTTGCCTAGTAGTTTTTGATGGTATGCAGGTGACAATAGACTATTCCTAAAGTTATTGACCCATAACCTTTGGAGTAAGCTATATTTTGGTATCCTGATCCCCCATAAATTTCGGAAAAATTTTCCTCCATGAATTTGAAAAATCATAGAAAAAAAGTAGCAATAGTATCTACAAGAAATTAGTCTAAAGTCTGCGTAGCATTACTTTCTACACTGATGCTAAGTTTCAAAATGATACCTATGTAACTCTTTGACATATCTTGTCACAACTGTGTGGCATATTTGGGGTTCGGCAACCCCCTAACGATGTTTATTTTGTGCCCCCATCCTTTATTAAGGAGAAATTGGGCATGCAATGGTGTTTTCTCTATGTTTCTAACCTGTATCTAACTCACTGTGGTATTTTCAGTTCATTTATGCCAAGAATTCTATTTGCCAGTTAACCTAACCTTAATCGATTTTAAATTTCACGAGGCGGAGTTAGAGAGTTCCGTATACATTTTATCACTTTGGTAAATTTTTTCAAAAATTGTTTTGTATGAATCTGAAAAGTTTTGTAAAGGAGTTCGAAAGTTTTTAAATCATTCAATCAAGTTGCAGATCTTAATTACCTCTTTCAGAAAGGACAAGACGCGCTGTGCGTCCACGTCTGAAAATAATTCTTTCATGGATCGGCAGGCATAGTGCTTTCTTTGGATTTGCATGAAGTCTACGCATTCAATCAAAATATGTTTTACTGACAGCTGGCAGTTCCATGCCACACGCTGCAAGACAAGTGTCAGTACCTTACATAGTTTTTGGTTTAGTTTTTTTTTTTTTAAATTGTAGTAAGACTATATTTTAACTATCTTCAGAATTCAGTTGAAACGAAAAAAAATAAAAAAAGAAAGTTGAGTTGGATAAATAGACTGTGCCACTGACAGCATAGATATTATTCTGACCGAGTGGCCAGAATGATATCTCCATGTCTATGTATCTCAGCATCTTAAGCTTAGCCTATATCATAAAGACGTTCTGGTCTTATTTATTATTACTAATACTATTATTATTGTTGTTATAATTCTAACAACCTGCAGGATTGAGTTCAAAGAAGACGTTCAATTCTATCATTAAACAGAGTGAAACAATACAGATATAGACAACCAACGTAACGGCACCGTATTTCACAGTTAAAGTCCAATCCACGTAGAGCAGTGAACACCAGAGATACAAGATTGTTCCAAATAAGGTCAGAACAGCATAAACCATGCCCTTGCTATCGATAGGTGTTCCATGCCCTGACCTCATGAGTGCGTCAACGAGCCAAGGCACGCCTGCAACGGGGTGGTATTTTGCGGGGGAGAGTTGGGGTACGGGGGAGGAGGGAGTCAAAGATTAAAGGTCAGTGGGTGAGTGGTGGTGTACACGTGAGTGAGTGAACAAGGAAATTTGCGTTTGGAAGGATGGAAAGGACGGGAAATGAAAATGAAAGTGGATGAACTGATGGATAAAC
>OZ007577.1:26832200-26904127 GCA_963931925.1 Onchidella celtica
TATTTTCTCTATATTGGCTTTGTAAAATACGCCATTGTTTATGACTTCCACATATCCACCGCAAGGTGGCGGGTGCTCAACTAGTGCACGTAAAAAGCGCCAGCTGCCAAAGCCTGTCATAACGGGTGCCTTTGGTCTCAAGTGAACACCTATACTGCGCGTGGCAGACATTTTATTTTCATATAGTTATAGGAAATGCAGCAGTTTGTTTCTTAAGTTAAAGAAAAAAACAAGAAATTGTTATGTCATTTGCAAGTGCAATCGCCTGTTTTCGGGTGCCGGCGCTAAGATTTGTCATTAGAATCGTAACTATAATCGTAAAATCGCACCTACTGGTTTTTGGGTAAGATTTGCGTTATAGGTAGCTCGAGGTATCATAAGATAGAAGGTATAATCGTAAAAGCCCACCGCTGGCGTTTGGTTACAGATTTATCATTAGAATCTGAAATACAATCGTAAAAAGCCCATCGGCCGGTTTTGAGCATAGGTAACTATATTTATCGTTAGAATCGGAATTGTAATCATAAAAGTCCACGATCAATCTGTTCACTACCTGTACCGACATCTTCGAGTCTGAGTTTGAATTTGGATTATACAGCACGTCGACACGATAACAGACACATTGCACCTTTCGCGGTCTGTTTCGGTATTCTATTCATGATTGGCATTCAGAGCTTCTAGATTCCACAAACAGAATGCCGACATCTGGATTTATCATTAGGAGTTATTATCGCGTAAGAAGAAGGCAGAAAAGGAAGGAGAGGAAGAAGAAGAAAAAGAAGAAGAAGAAATAGCAGGAAGAGGAGGGAAGGAAAAAAAAAGAGGACGGAGATAAAACTTACCTCTGTCTTTCTTTTCCTCCTCCGTGTGCATGGATTCAGCATCGTTTACTGTATCACGCGAATCAGCAGTTTTGGGTCCTAGCCCTTCTTGCGCCGTATCGATATTGCTACTTTCCGACTTTATTTTTTCCACTTCTTCCGCCGGAAAATGTACTTTGGACGGTATCTTTTTGGGCAGGGAAGATTTGGAGGAAGTGTGGCCGACCTCGCCCAGCTCCTTAAGCCGCTGAACGGCCTCGGGTTCCGACATCCCAATTCTATTGAGTTCTCTGGCTGCCGAGTGGGGGAGCGCAATGTCGTCGTCTGCCTCTGCCAACATGATTCGACTTTTTCTCCGGGCATTCAGCATTTGTAACTTCACACTGAAAATGAAGTGATTTTTGAAATGTTTGGTCAGTCCTGCTCTCAGGTAGAACAACAATTCACAACCGACTCTGAGTTTTATTTTGAGTTGAACGGCGCGTCGGTACGGTAACACCACCTAAGGCTAAGTTTATAGTGGGGCGGATGGCGGGTTGCCGCGCCAGGGTCAATCGCGCTGGAAAACTCGCGCCCCATCCCTATGCCGAGTTTGGTGTACATAGCAAAGCGGGAACAGCACAATCGTATTACGTGCGATTTCCCGAAACCGCCGCCACTATAAGCTCGGGCTTACGCCTTCCACAGTCTTTTTGGTTATCTCGCTTTGGGTTAGCTTTCAGCCCTCAGATGCCTATGAGTAGTAGGAAATAGAAGTGAAGTTACAAATCTAACGGGAAAAGGACCGTACTGTAAAGTATGTCTAGATGAATCTTGTAGATATGATACAAATCTGTTAAATCACCGTGTAGGCTTCGACCTCCTTCACAAATGACAAGATGCGCTGCGATAATTTGGGCTATGTAGTCAAACTGAGTCATGTCTGCGTGGTGGTTTTGCTTGTTTGTTTATTTGTTGTTTTTTTTTTTGGTTGAAAATTTTAGGGTTTCTATTAGGGCTAGGACTATGGCTATAACTATGGCTATCTCCCCCCCCCCCCCCCGCACCCACTAGATGGTGCATAGGGCGGAAACATTCTGACACCATGAAGACCCGTCGGTTGCCACACATCAGTAGATCTTCTTTAAACTCGAGGCCACATGACTCGTTTGCACTCACACCCAAGACTTCTGCGAAATGTTTCCTTTTGGTCCTTCTCGGCATCCCCACCCCCACCCCGCCCCTCTGCTCTCCAGTCAGTTGGTAGTGCTGGGCAAGAGTCCACAGTTAGATTTGTTTATGCAGTTAAACAGATCAATCCAGACATCAGGATCCAAGCGGACTCGTTTTCGACTTGTTTTTAGAGATCTAGAACAGAGGCTCATTCTGTTATAATGCAGTTTGTTTTTCCGCCTGTCTCTGCCCTAGCGATTAAAAAAACCAACAGAACACTTCACTTTTTCCAGAGCTGAGACCCGTTTTTCCTAAGTGATCTAAGATTTGGATCAATTAGCTGCCATGGTATCCTCATCTGCGGTATTCTAGGGAGGTGGCCAAGGAACTACCATCTTTATAGACCCTTTTCACTTCCGCGTTACGGTTGTTTGCGGGGAGCCGCACGGCATCGAAAAGCGCCGTGTAGGGCAAAAACCTCCACTTGCCTTAGTGATGGCATCTGAATATTATGTGCACAGTCTAAGCAAAGATGCATTTTTATGCCAGAACCAGCACGTAATGGGTTTGTACAGTTGGGTGCCCAACAAGAGGGTGGCATCGTTCGACTGTTGTCCACCGCTTCCGCCCTACAAGTGGGGCACGCCGCCATTTTGTTTGCAAATCATGTGATATGGAGGACGGTAAATGAAAAAGGTCTGTATGCGCGGATGGAATCACTGCCACAAGGCTGTTGACACATCTGACGTATTTCTTCACTTGTTTTGAAATCATCCCATCAGACATTCATTAGTTTCTTTACATATTTGTTAGTGGATCTGACAGGACAGGGCTAAAGGTGGAACTATCATACCTCTCTAAAACAATCAAAATAAAATATCCCTGAGACGATTTCAAACAAAATATTTGTACTGAAAGCAGAAAAAATGGCCAATCTTTCATATCATTAGCCGACCCTGGCAAGATAAATCTTGCAAATTTTCATTGTACTTAGCCCAGCTGTATATTATAAGCTAGAAGTAGGTCGCATTAATAATAGCATTTGAATTCGATGCAAAGACTAATAGATCGTTTTATTATACCACAAATTCCTTGCAGAATACACAGATGTGATAAAGTTGACTTTCGGCGGGCATTATGTAAAGAGTGGCCTAGAGCGCAATTTCCCGTCACATTTTTCGGTTCTACACGACCAAAATGCGTCTAGTCTTACTTTGCGCTTCAAAAAATGGTGAATACATAATATTCAAGACTGAATTTTGATCCAAAACGTGGGTGGTCAAGTAACTTACGGTCAAAAACTGAGGCAGTTCACAAAATTTCATCATTTTTATCTCGTCGTCACCAAGTTTCAGGTGCTGACATGTTCTCACCCTCTTCTTCCATTATAAACAGATCGGCAAATCTCAAGTTCCATAGACAAAATTCTCCCCCTCCTTTCTCGGGAATTTTGTCTTTCACCTCCAGTGGGATTTGGTCAGATCCACTCACAATGTCGAATGTATTTAGTTTATTCTCCATTGTTTTGGTGCACTGCCAGGTAGAGGGCTAGGACTATGTGTGGGTAGGTAGTGACAGCAACCTTTTCTTTGGTGTTACGGCGGCCACAACAACTTTTTTGTTAGTAAATAGGCACAATTTGAGTTTGAGTCTACATTTTAGGTGCCTCAGCACGATAACCGCCATCTTGGGCCTTTCATGATCTTTCTTGGGCAGCCTTTGTATTTTTGATATTCGGAGCTTCACCAGTTTTAAGTTAATCTCACAAAATAGTAGTAAATACAATGTAGTTCTCCGTTACAACATTATCACACTGGTAAAATTCTCAAAAATTGTTTTGTATAGATTTTAAAGAGTCTTTTGTAAATGTGTATAAAAGGTTTCAAATCACGTTGTCGAGCCTAGCCTCTTTCAGATAGGACAAGACATCGCTGTGCGTCCACGTCAGAAAATAATTCTTTCATGGATCCGCAGGCATAGTCCGTTCCTCGGATATGCATGAAATCCATACATATTATTATTAAAAAAAAAATAGTGGCGGGAGTAATTCACTGTAGTGCAATTTTGACTCATCTTTTGTTCGGCGCTACAGCCTAAATGACAGTTAAAAAAAATTTAAAATTAATTTTCTTAAGTGTCAACTAATTCAGTCCTATAGCTTTTATATCGACCGATTGTGTTGATTCAAGTTTCAGGTATTTTTAAATAAAAAGTTGTAAAAATGTAAAATACAATGATCTTTGTTTTGGCCCCCTGTAGCAAGCCCACCGCACCGGAAACGAATTATTTATACGCGTTCAATTCCGTACGCACAATTTCCCTATCAGAAATGAGTGCGCATTAAATCTGTAGTAAGACTGTAGAATATGGGAAGCTCTCTAGACCAAAAGCAGAGAGAGAGAGAGAGAGAGGGAGAGAGAGAGAGAGAGAGAGAGAGAGAGAGAGAGAGAGAGAGAGAGAGAGAGAGAGAGAGAGAGAGAGAGATAGAACAGTGGATTCACAGGTTTATGCCGGATAATGCCGGGAACTTCATCTAGTTTAATTAAAAAAAAACCATCCCTCTCCCTTATGATGGGGCCGCGGTGTTGGTCAGTACTTTGCTGTTATCTGACAGACCATGCCGTGTTGTTCAAGTAGCTGTCTACGCCTTTCTTTACAGGGTTATTGTTCATGCGTTAAGTTTTCATTACCTTGTTACTGTCTGATCGCTTGAGGGACTGGACAGACAGAAACTGGGAGAAGGAAGGGAAGGACTGATGTTAAATCTGCACGCGCAGAAGACTAATTATTAATGATTAATACTAGTATTCTATGCTGTGTCCCCTGCCCATACGGGTCATATGGCAGGACAACCCAGAAGCCCGCACCTGAGTGGTGCCATTGCTATCAAATATTTTCTCGTCACCTAGCCAAAAAAAACAAAACAACAACAACAAAACAAAACAACCGAATACTGCAAGAAGGTCCTTTATTACGATGACATTGTTGCTGTTATGCCTTACATCCATTCGGATTGGTGAAATGAATTAGTTGCTGTATGTGTATTAGAAGTGCTGCCAGCCTTTAGCTTTCTTGTGCTGATGTGCGTTTCTAATGTCTCTCGTCCCTCCCATGTTATCGATGGTTGTCTGTCCGCCCGCCCCCCCCCCCCATCACCCCATCCGGTCAGACTTCTTGCAACAGGACTGGCCAGAGAAAGACCACCCCACCCCCTTCCAACTAGGCCTCCCGGACACTGCCTGGATCAAACGATCCATACATTCGATTAAAATGGTCACAAAGTGGTAATAAAATTCCAGTTGTGACTATTTCGACTGCATGGCTCAAATACCTGTATGAAAATACATGCGTTATGGTAAGTGGATCCGGCGAAATCAGGCTTAAGGTAACAGATCAAATTCCTGAGGAAACCCCACGCAAGATTAGACATTTTTCTGCATTCAGTTAAACTATTTTGCTTCAAATCGTCTTAGAAATATTTTGTTTCGATTTTTCGAAGGAGGTATACAATTTTTTACCTCCCCGGATGCACTCACATCTAGATGCAGAGGCTTACCTGGAAGTCTGACGAAGTGAATCTGCCCTTTTCCTGTTATCCCCTCCACATTTGTCTTTCACCCCGTTTGCCCAGTCTTCCACCCTGGTATTAAAGTACATCAAAGTGATGTAGCAGCAGTAAGTCAGCACCATGATCAGCGCCTCGTACCTGTAAGCATTTATACATCGCTTCATCTCATTAACGACCAGGCTCAGGGTGTTTTACAACATTTATATTCATATAAATCACACACACAATACACAGATATAACTAAGAAAAACTAGGTGGACATTCAGAGTATAGAAAGATGACTCTTCAGCTGATATTTACAAGTCATAAAATGTTCAGTCTCTCTAAAAGACAGAGGCAGAGAAGTCCAAATCAGAGGTACTGGAAAAGAAAAAGCATGATAAGTATCAACCGACCATCTCAATATATTAATATTATATTATTATGCTTGTCGAATTAGATTATTCGCGAGCAGTGCAATAAGACAGGTCGAAGCAAACAAAGGAAGATAATGGCAGATCTTTCTTGCCACCCACAATTCGCGTCCCCTTAGAATGACAAACTTCTATCTCCACTTTTTGGCCGAACTGAGTTTACACACTACTTCTACGAGCCTTCTCCATCAAGCTGATTCGGTATGTAATTGGTAAGTATTACTAAAAAGAACATTCTTTGCTCTAAAAGCTATGATCACATGAAACTTCGATCCCCGATTTCTGAAAAGTTTGACGGAAGGGAGAGAAAACCTTGTCATTCTAAGGGGACGGTACGGAGGCATTCTAGCGGGATTGACAAAATGTCATAGAACAAACACACACACAAAAAAGGAGATCTGTGGGGGAGCAGCAAGGCTTGAAGCAAACAAAAGTTGTATACTGCAAAAGCATTGCACATAGGAAATGATACAGAAACGACACAAGAAAAAGCAAAGGAAAAGGGAAGACAAATCAAGCTTTCCGCCAACGAGCTATCTTTCCCATGCGTATCAAACTTGTATCAGACGCATACGGTACAACCTGTCTTCCATCAAACGCATATATAGAACAACCTGTCTTGTCTCAGCGTGTATATATAGAACAACCTGTCATTATTATCACGTAAGTATAGACCGTGGAGCAGGGGTGACCAAACCGCGGCTCTCGAGCCACATGCGGCTCTTTGACCTTCAACATGCGGCTCTCTGACCTTCAACATGTGGCTCCTGGAAATATATCGGCTGAGATTTTTTTTTTTTTTTCGAGTATAATTATGTGAACTTTGTGATTACTGAAACTAATACAAATTAACAGTTTAAAAAAAGCTGCATATATGAATAAATTATATTATTGCATACACGTATTCTTAATATCTATATAGTATTTTTGTAAAAAATGTGCATGTAACAATAAGAACGTGTGTGTAAATTTTGTTGATATTTTGTGGCCCTGGAACATCTGAAGTTTATCATATGCGGCTCTTACAATGAGCAAGTTTGGCCGCCCTTGCTATAGGCCCATTGCGGATATCGGCCATTTTTGTTGTAAGGACCGACGCATAACCATGGCGATGGTAACATTGACCAAACCGCGGCTCTCGATTGCTTAGCTGATTTGCACTGCGAGCACTTCAGGGGTCGCGAACCAACCGGCGGCGAGCTGAAACAAAAAGTTCACTGCAGTAAACAATGACACGTGTGTACACGCACATGGGAGACGTTCGGTCAATTCTTTCACTTCCCTCCCCTTGTTTACACGTATGGTAGGGAATCTGACCAGCTTGGATCCGTCCTTTCCACCCCTGTCATAACAGTCAACTGCAATGCAACCAGCAGGCATTTTAACCAATTAGACATCTCTCGAAGTTCCACTCGTCAGCTGATCCACCGGCCATTTTTGGTGTCGGATGTACAAAACAAAAACACTCTGTGACGTCATTCGCAATGGGCCTATAATTATATAGAGCAACTTCTCATGCACAACACAAATTTTGATTACCCACCAACTCACGCTAGAATCGCTCATAAATCCCGCCATTTCGCTCACTGACAATATGTAAAAGCTCGTATCTCGTGTCAGCGGGTACCAAGACAATTGTACTGGCTGTGGATGTAGAAATCAAAATAATTATAGTGACCATGAGACGAAGATACGAGGTCGTCCCCAAATCAAGTTCGCACGCCACAGAGAAAATCTTAATTCTGGTTTAGATGTGCGCTCTTTATCACCTCCAACGGGAGAGAGAGAGAGAGAGAGAGAGAGAGAGAGAGAGAGGAGAGAGAGAGAGAGAGAGAGAGAGAGAGAGAGAGGGAGAGAAAGAGAAGAAAGACAGACAGACAAATAAGTTCAGTTGAGTTAGAAAGAGCACGTGGACACGATAACGGTATATTGTATGAGGAAAAGTAAAACGATACACAGATAATTATAACAGAATGATAGGACAGAAGGAGGCCCGTCCAGAGGCACTCACCAACCAGCCATAAATAGATAGATAGATAAATAGACAGACAGACAGACAGACAGACAGACAGACAGACAGTCAGATAGATAGATAGATAGACAGATAGATAGATAGATAGATAGATAGATAGATAGATAGATAGATAGATAGATAGATAGATAGATAGATAGATAGATAGATAGATAGATAGATAGATAGATATATAGGGCAAATCAATCAGCAGGAAATGAATGAATGAATAAATAAATAAATAAATAAATAATAAATACATGTAGATAATTTAATAAATAAATAAATATATAGATAAATAAATCCAGGAAGCTTTCAGTAAAACCATTGCATGTCGATGTCGTGATTTCAGGTGGAAACGGCACGGATTGGCCTTTCAGTTTGGTTTGGAGAAACAGGTCGACACGATCAGCGACCTTGTCGTGCTATGAACAAGCAAGACCATAGACAGAATATATAAAAGATCGATAGGACAAGAGACCTTACCAGAAGCGCTCACCAACCACACGGATTGACGCTTGCAGACAAACCAGATGAGACTGGCACACTCACCATGCCCGCGAAAATGGCGCACGCAGCGACGATAGCCAATAGGTTGAAGATGGACGACCCTACAATGGTACCTAGACCGACGTCACTTTTGGCAAAGAACACGCCTGAAACAACAGTCAGAAAAAGTACGAGCTTAGTTCTAGTTTTCTCCAACTCCACTTTTTGCACAAATGAGAAATTCGACGTTGAACGTTTTTCGGCTTTTGTATTAGCGACCCCTTAGAATGACAAGGTTCTATCTCCACTTTCTGGCTGAATTGAGTTACACACTACATGCTACTGCTACAGGCCTTTTCCATTGTGTGTCAAAGTGTCAAGCGGATTGTGTGTGTCATTTGTAAGTATTACTGAAAAGAAGAAAAAAATCTTTCCTGTAAAAGCTATGATCACATGAAACTTCAATCCTCCATTTCTCAAAAGTTGACGGACGGGTGTTAGAACCTTGTCATTCGAACGGGGGGCGTTATGCTAAAGAGTCAGAATAAACTGGAACTGTGAAATAGCTTGATAACGTACGACTGTTCCTTCTAAGCTGCGCGGGTGCGCGACTGTGCAGTGTTTGCATTGGTGCCGTGCACAGAGAATGTTGCACACAAGTTAAAATGTCGAGCTCAAGCTTAGAATTTTATAGAAATTTTGCTCGAAGCATTAGAAGTTTCGCTGAGTGGCTTGGAAAAATTAGAGAGGACGCTGAGTTTCATAACGCATCTTAAACAAGGGTCAAAGTGTGGATTTTAATGTATGATGCACTAGTATGAATAAGCCAAATGTGTCGCCATGTTACCAGTTCCCACTTAATTACTGTTTTGACCAGACGAGTCAAAAAAGACATGTTGTCATGTTAAGAACAAAAACCAAAACAACAAAACACGGTATATGGCAATCCGGGTCAAATTCATTTTCAAACATCATTTTAAAAGAATAATATTTAACCCTTAGTTTTCAGAATTTAACCCCCAATTTACAACAGAACCGGCAAAATGGCAAGGGCAACAAGTATGCCAAACATCTTAATTTAAAAAAAAAAAAAGTCGAGTTACGATAGTTTACCATGCTGATCTCGATTTTAAGGAATGTGTTCTGTCTGTTTTTCTAGGTTATTAGTTTGTAGGACTGAAGGAGGTATCATACTAAGCCCAGAATGTCAAAGCCAATTGCTGCCAGCGAAATGTACTCCCAAGAAAGAATGGCAGGAGCTGACTTATCTGACCGGGCTTAGTATGTTAGTATCTTCCCAGATTTACTGACAAAATACAGGAAATTGTGATCTGCACTTCTTGTCTGATAGCAGCTGACTGAGCCTTTCCGGTTCGCGTGTTTGGCGATTGCAGTGCAGACCAGCAAATTCAGGAGCGGGGCAGCAACACACCCACATCTCAGGGATTTTAGGTGACGTTCAGAGTCATTTTAGGGTTAGGGTGCACAGTCCAGAGGTTGCAGCACCCATGGCAGTGTTCGATAGGACAAGAAATCCCTTTGCAGATGACCCGTGGTTGGGGGTCTGTTGCTGCCCCGCTCCTGAATTTGCTGATCTGCACTGCAATCGACAAACACGCTTTCGGGTCTAGTACGATACTCCCCTAATTCTTTCTTTTTGCACACACAGAATGGAAATGAAACTAAAAAGAAAAAGGGCCGCAATGACTTTTTTTTTCTTTTACGTCTCTTCATTCTGTTTTTGAGCCACAACCACAGACTAATAAATTAACCAGACTGGAAACACGAGCTTCGGGCTGTGTCGTTTTTTACGGAATTTCCCGAGCGGCGGCCATATAACCAGCATGGCCGCCGCTCGGGAAATTCCGATTCTAGTTCTATCTGCAGCATAGATATACACTAGTGAACTAAATTCCACGCATCAGTTCTCCAGCCGTCTCTTTCCCTGCTTCCCGACGCGAGCCGGAATGGTCCACATTGAAATCCCATCTCGCCATCGCGATGTGGGCTGAGCGCTCGGTGCTGCCTTGGCAATGGGTTGAAAAATAGCGGCGATTGTGATTGATTTTGTAGATTTAATTTGATTGTGATTGATTTTGTAACTTTCATTTGTTTATAGTCACTCACATACCATTTCCGTACACTATGACCTAAAATTTAATACAATTCCTCGATTGAAAAAAACAGCAAAAAAACAACAACAATAACAACAACAACAGCAGACTGATTCAACCGACACAACTCAGCACAACTCAGCACAACTCAGCACAACTACAATGTAAAGCCAATGGTGTTAATGTGCATGACACTGTGCGAGAGGGTGGGGTAAGCCCAGAGGGAAGACAACGGATGATGAGAATAGATTGATAGATAGATAGATAGATAGATAGATAGATAGATAGATAGATAGACACAGACAGACAGACAGACAGACAGACAGATAGATAGATAGATAGATAGATAGATAGATAGATAGATAGATAGATAGATAGGAACAGATAGGATCAGATCAGATCAGAATAGATCAGATCAGATCAGATCAGAATAGATCAGATCAGATCAGAATAGACCAGAATAGATCAGATCAGATCAGGATCGATCAGATCAGAATAGATCGGAGTAGATCAGAATAGATCGGAGTAGATCAGAATAGATCAGATCAGAAACGATCAGATCAGATCAGAATAGATCAGATCAGATCAGATCAGAATAGATCAGATCAGATCAGAAAAGATCAGATCAGATCAGAATAGATCAGATCAGATCAGAAGAAATCAGATCAGATCAGAATAGATCAGAATAGATCAGTCAGAATAGATCAGAATAGATCAGAATAGATCAGATCAGAATAGATCAGATCAGAATAGATCAGATCAGAATAGATCAGAATAGATCCGATCAGATCAGAATAGATCAGATCAGAATAGATCAGAATAGATCAGATCAGATCAGAATAGATCCGATCAAATCAGAATAGATCAGAATAGATCCGATCAGATCAGAATAGATCCGATCAGATCAGAATAGATCCGATCAGATCAGAATAGATCAGAATAGATCAGATCAGAATATATCAAAATATATCAGATCAGAATAGAAAGATAAGATAAATAGACTAGATAGATAGAATAGATAGATAGATAGATAGATAGATAGATAGATAGATAGATAGATAGATAGATAGATAGATAGATAGATAGATAGACAGATAAACGTTCTCATTGACAAAGTCCTACACGCTGCTCCGTTTACAAACACGATGACTCAAATAATGAGTCGCGACACACCCCAAGATGGCCGCCAGCACCTTCTAACAATCCCATTCAGTCCCCGGCGTGTCTGGGCATTGATCTGCAGTAGAAATTTCTTTTTATTTGTCAAGATTGGTTGTACATGTATTAATTTCTTGGTGCGGAACCAAACTTCCGCGTTCAGTAGGCGCGTCAAAATGGTGTCATTCAAAATTGTAGCTATGCTGAAGCGTCGGTCGTTACCGTAAACCTAATGTGGCGGATGGTTCATGACCTTTCGCTGTTTTGTGACGTCACACAATGGGATCATCCAGTCTGGGTATTTTATTAGTCTGTGACCCATACAGACTTTCTTCATAAAAAAGACAGCACAGAAAAGAGTACTCTTTGGAGTAGATTTTTGTATGTCCACTTACCAATGACTGATGTACAAAATTCAGGGGCGGAGCTGGCGGCAGCCATAAAAGTAGCTCCTGCAACGTCGGCTTGGAGATCCAGATCTGAGGAGGAAAAGCCATGAATGAATATAATTATCATTTCGGTTATTCCAGTGGTCTGAAAGCAAGGTGTTCGTCTCTCGTGCCGAAGGTACCGGGTTCGCTCAGGGGTCCGTGCACGGATGTTGGAATTTTTTTTAAGGGAAAAAAATTCCTGTCCCTGATCCTATGGTAGGTAGGATCGAGCATCTAGTCTTCTCAGATAAGGATGAAAAACTCGGAGGACCCATGTGCACACTGCGCACGTTAAAGATACCTTGGCCGTTGAATGTAGAGAAGAGCAGGCCTTACAAGGCCGCTGCTAGGGCAACTTTCTAAAAAAACCAACACAACAAATTCCTAGCACAAAAACACACAGAAGCAAGAAGAAGAAAAATGAAAACAAGAAAAGCGAATTGTAAATGCAAAGGGCAGCGAAACCTGCTAAAATAGAGATCTAAACACACACACAGAGTTGCCTATAGTAAAAACATGTCACTGGCTCTATTATTAAACCCTAACATAACTCTTTGCCAAACATTACACGAGCTTCTTGAAGGAATTGCATTTTTCCCCCCATTTATTACAGGAGAATGCATGATATAAGGAACTGCATTTTTACTATTGACTTAAGGAGCGTACAATAAGGGAATATATGTTTTTTCTCTTGATCAATATAAAGGAATGTACAATATATTATAAATTGCATTTTTTTTTCTATTCATTAAAGGAGTGTAAAATAATATAAAGACATGAGCCCTTCATGGGTGTTTTTGGTACTTTTTTTTTTTAAAAAAAGCTTAATACGCAAAATCTCGTGATGTATCTTCGGAAATGTACTCCAGGGTTGGTACAACATAAAGGTCTGTAAAAGCTCAAAATGTACCTTCGCAGGTAAGCGTGCTCCAGGACTGGCACAAGAATAGAGATCACACACCGGAAAAAGCTCAGTACATATTATCCTCGCAAATATGCTTCAGTGCTGGTATAAAAATAAAGATCACACACTGGAAAAAGCTCATTATGTACCCTTGCAAGTTTGTTCCAGTGCCGGTACAAAAATAGAGATCACATACCGGAAAAAATCAGTAAGCACTCTCACAAGTAAATTTTTAATGTGCTCTTGTGCTGGTACAAAAATAGAGATCACGCACCGGAAAAGCTGAATAAGTACCCTCGCAAGTAAATGTGCTCTTGTGCTGGTACAAAAATAGAGATCATGCACCGGAAAAACTCAATACATACCTTCGGAAATGTGCCCCAGAGCTGGTACAAAAATAAAGGCACACACGGGAAAAGCTCAATCCCTGATCCTACGGTAGGTAGGACCACGCACCTAGTCTTCTCCGATAAGGACAAAAAACTCGGAGGGCCCGTGGTCAAGTTGCGCAAGATCGTTGCCCGGACAAAATTCTAAAAAACTAATCCCTACCACAAAAACACACAGAAATAAGAACAAGAAAAATAAGGACAAGAATAGTGAGGTGTAAATGACAAGGGCAGTGAATCTCCTAAAACAAAGACCTAAACACTGGAAAAGCTCAGTAGGTAGAATGCGCATATCCGCCATCTTAGCTGTCCGGACCCACGCATCACCATGGCGATTGTGGCATTGATTTTGATTGGTTAGCTGATTTGCATTAAGAGAACTTAAGGCGCCGCGAATCAATCGGAGGCGAGCTAAAAGTAGTTCGCTGCAGTAAACAATGGCACATGTGTACATGCACATGGGAGACGTTCGGACAATTCTTTCACTTCCTATCCCTTGTTTACACGGATGGTAGCGAATCTGACCAGCTTGGATCCATCCTTTCCACCCCGGTCATGACAATCAGCTACAATGCAACCAGCAGGCATTTTAACCGCTTAGACCTAGACGCCCCTATGAACAGGCCGGTCACCCGGAAGTAGGTCACGCGTAATTGGAGGCCCAGCGATGCATTCACGGAACGTGAGATAAACAGTAATACCCCTCCCCTTTCGCAGTTCTGTGTGTGTATGTGTTTGTATTTTATTAAATGGAAATAGCCTACTAGGTCATACAAATAATAGAAACAGAACATAACTTGATGAGCTGCATAAAAAAAAAATACAATTAGTGATGAAGGCCTAGTGATGTGAGTAAACGAACCCGATTATAACTAGATCTAGACCAGGTATAGTCTAGTCTAGTGTTTAACAAAAGTGGTAGAACATTAAAAAAAAAACAAAAATCGGTTATGACAGATGAAGGAAACGTGCCGAAAAAATGATAATATCAAATATCAACTTACCAGTAACAGGTGTACTAAATCCCATGTGAAGTAATAAATTCCTCTGAATTCTATTGAGAAGACAGTTTTGCCACTTTTCTTTGTGTTTCATCTGAGGCTGAGGTGGTTACTTGCATCTGGAGACAGAAGCGCTTCATAAAAATGTTCACAATGCGCATTAACAAAATACTGCTCACATCAACATCAATGTGAAAAATTGCAGGGAAGTCAACAAATATCTTGACAAGTCTTTTCCTGCAGCATGGTTCCTTAGTGCCACTGAAGAACGTATAACAATACAGAAAAAGTTGAAAAAGAGCTTCATTTGGATAGCTCAGTCCACCTCTGTTCAACGACTCTGTGAATTTCCTCACTTCTTCATCCATAACTAATGCATCATCCCTCAGCTCTGGATGCTTTGATACAAGGTACCCTCCAATATAGAATAATGACATCCGTTCATCCGTAGAAACAGCACTGGCTGATTCAGGAACATCATCAAGAATTATTAATTCTGCATCAGTCAGTTCTCTGTCACATAGATGACACATATGATGGGACTTTGAATAATCTCGTTCACTCAGAGACTCCAGTACAAGCTTTGTCCTGTCAATAGCATGTGTGTGAGCTACATCTTGAGCTGTAATATAATAATTTGAACCAGCTGACATACGGAAGTGGGCAAAATGCTTTTCTATGTCATCCTGCTGGAAAAAGCCAATGGCAACATATTGATGATGGAGTGGTGTGATAGTGTTCAGCAGAAACTGACATAAATCAATGAGGCACTTGCAGGTCCAAGACAAAGCACTGGCTGTATCCTTTGTAAGAGCTCTTATTCTCTGCTTGCTGGAAGGCTTCATCTTTGTGGCAGAGTCAGCCCAAAACTGAAGAATCTCCAGTTGCTGGTTTCCTGTAAGAGACACTGGTGTTCGATCGGAATCTCTTAGACGAATATGCTGAACAGGAGTCTTAGTATTGAAGACCTTCCACAATCTCAACACTTCATCAATAAAATCTGCAGTATTCTTCCATGACGGTGTAGATGCAGTGCAAGATTTGAGAGCGGCACTTGTTTTTTCAGAAAATACTTTGAGGGCTAACCATACTTTCTGCTTCTGAATATTACTTGGATTTATTGCAGCTTTTGTGAGGTCAGACAATTTCACCAAGGTGTTGCTCTCATGCTCAAACAGTTCTTGAAGGTCTGACCACTTGGCCGTTTTTGGAGTATCAGAAGTTTGAAGATAAAAATCAATGGCTTTAGTTTTTTCTGTAATCCAGTTGTTCCGCAAATTCTTCATGAGATGAACAGGATCTCAGGAAAAGAGGTCTTGTATTATCGCAAGGAGACTGAGCAATCCAAGGAGTTTGTAGATTCATTTTGGAGAACATACCGAAGAAAGACTGGTTAACCCTGTTGTTGTCACAAATGATGGCTACAACATTTGCACCCCATCTCTCAAGGTCAAGAATAACATCTCTCACTTTCTGAAACTGAAAAGCTGCTTTTAGGGCATGGCAGGGAAGTAGTTTAATCAAAAAAGACTTAGAACCAAAGAAACATTTCACCATAATACAGAGCAGAGTAGTAGCAACTTTCCCTGGAACATCTACTGCGTAGCCAAAAACTGTGCCACCACGGTAAGAAATAGAGGCCTTCACATAGACTTCATCAATGATCAGAATGCAGTAATTGCTCTTATCATCCCTTTTGGCAAAAAGTGATGTGAAAGGAGTTTCATCATCAATATTATTTGACATGCTTGTTATTTTTTTAAGCGTTGAAACTGATGGTAGTTGGAGATGTTCTCTCAGTGACAAATACAGCGCTCGAGACTTTGCATACCAAGTAAAAGCAAGTAGCAAATCATCAGCGGAATATACTCGAGAATTCTTTGGTGCATTTAGAAGCCTGACATTTCTCATGAGAAAATCTGTCTTCTTGTTGACTGGTTCCCCTACTTCATGGACTGCAAAACGTAACACTTCATCCAATTCACTCCAAAACTGTACAGTGTTGATGAAGGTATGGTGAATTCTCTTCAGGTTACGATAAGCTTCAAATGTTAAACTCATGCTTCCTGATTCAACATGTAGATTAAAGTATACAGAAAACTCTGGAACAGGTCCATTTCTCTGATGACTAATAAGAACATACTGTGCCTTATCAATTGTTGACGCTACTAGACCATGAACTTGTAACCTGGATGTAAACGTTTCATGAAAAGTATCTAACTTGAACGAGTCATGCTCTCTAAATGAAGGCATTTCATCTATGTCTATTACACGTGCCCTTTGTGTAGCCTTCTTTGTTGGTCGTGGAGTAATGCAGCTTTGTACACTAGGCACACATGATGGTGGAACGTTTGGAAATATGGATGGGGGCACTGCAGGAACAAAATATCTTCCAGAATTCCGTTCCATGGGTGTATCAGTGGGCCAGTGCAATGCGCACACGCCCATATTAGCTGTGACTTCCTCAATGTTTAATTTGTTAGGCAAACTAGCAACCCATGAACTTAGCTTCTCCATATCTTTCACAGGAAATCTGTAGACAGTTACTTTATGGTCTTTATTTTGATCCCTGTAACCAGTTCTGCAGCCATACACGGAGCATTTTCGACCCATGTTTGTTGGGATTGATAAAACTGCTAGAAACTAGGGCCCTTGCAAATAAGTCTCATATAATTGTGACAATGTTTTACCAAGACCGACAGTCCCGTTACAATGTTAGTAATCCAAAGTTTGTGAATTGAAAGAAAAAGCACAGAATCACAACACACTGAGCACAGTCGAATCCACACACAAAGTTACCAATTTCTGTGGACAATATCAATGGCTTTTTCAAGTATAAAGAGTACCCGATACTCGACATAACTGCATTAATTTCACTGACAAATAAGAACACGATGTTACTCGATAGTACTCGATAGTACCCAAGTATTCAATGCCAAGGGCACATAACAAACAGGGTGCACTCCCCCTGAAATTCCATCACAGCGCTGGGCCTCCAATTGATGCTGTGTGTTCTACGGTTACCTGGCCTTTTAGTTAGGGCGCCTAGGCTTAGACATATCTCAATTTTACACTCATCAGCTGATCCACCGGCCATCTTGGGTGTCAGAAGAACAAAGCAAAAACACTCTGTGACGTCATGTGCATTCTACCTACACTTACCCTTGCAAGTGTGCTCTAGGCCTGGTACAAAAATAAAGACCGTGAAATGTCATGCCGATACAAAACAGACCATACACCAGAAAAAAAAAAAGTTTATTTACATACCTTCGCAAATATGCTCCAGTGCTGGTACAAAATAAAGATCACACGCAGCAGCCACGGCAGAAAACATGTAAAAACCAATCAGCAGATGGATGATCCAGCCCCCATTATGGGCCAATTCTGGATCCAGAAAATCTGCTGGCATATTGTGATGGGCAGTGCAGAACGCTTTCGCGCTGTTGTTTCTGCCCTTTATAGCGGCAGTGGAATTGAAATCTGAGGGTACTGTAAGATTTAAATGCTTTATATTAACTTAAATTGATGAAAAGGAAATTTAACACCGTTAGAGATCAGGTTTTTCAAGAGTGAATCCGAATGTTTGAGGTCCACTTTTCAAGAAAACTGATTCCGTGTCATCAATGGCTTTCCATAGATATCTTTTGAGTTTTGGGTTTTACGGCACGTCGGCACGTTAATGGCCACTCTGCGCCTTTCATGGTCTGTTTCAGCATACGTTCTTTATTTATATTTCGTATTCAGAGCTTTTGAATTTAACAACAGAATTAAATACATTCATATAATTTTATAACATTGGTAAAGTTCTGAAAAGCTGCTTTTTTTTTTTTTTTAAATAGATCTGAAAATATCTTTCTAAATGAGTATAAACGTTTTCAAAACAAGTTGTAGATCTTAGCCTCTCTCAGAAAGGTCAGGATGCGTTGCTGGCCCACGACAGAAAATAATTCTTTCATGGATCAGCAGGCATAGTGCCTTCTTCGGATATACATGAAGTCTACACATTCATAGATATCTGATATAATAATATCTCCAATTGATTTCCAAGTCTAAACGCTGTCCTTAATGCCAGCAAAAATACTCAGCATTTCCATATTTTCTTTATTCCTTGTTTGGAGGAGCTCAAACTCTGAAGTCGAATTTCTCAGAAGTGTAGTAATGTGAGTAGAACACGCGTATTGTGGTGTGGCGAAGTTTGAGTTCTGAGTTTGAGTTTGGGTTTAACGGCGCATCGTCATGATTAGGGTCACTTTGCGAATTTCACTAATTGTTAGCTACTTCACTTAAGCTTGATAATCAGAGATTCACCATTTGAAATTTCACAAATGACCTGTGAAAGTTCTATCTACATGTAAAACTGGTATATCGGTAAAGTTCTCAAAATGTGTTCTGCATAGACCCTTTTCACTTCCGCGTTACGTTTCTTTACGGGGAGCCGCAAGGCTTCGAAAAGCACCGTGAAGGGCAAAAACCTCAACTTGCCTTAGTGATGGCATCTGAATATGTGCACAGTCTAAGCACAGATGCATTTTTATAGCAGAACCAGCACGTAACGGGTTTGTACAGTTGGCCACCCAACAAGATGATGGCTTAGTTCGACCGTTGTCCACCGCTTCCGCCCTACAAGTGGGGCACGCCGCCATTTTGTTTGCAAATCATGTGATATGGAGGACGGCGAATGAAAAGGGTCCTTAGATTTGGGAGGAATTTTGTAAATGTGTAAACAAAACTTTAAATCTCTAAATCAGAATGTAGAGTTCAGCCTCCTTCAGATACGACACGGCGCGCTGCGGGTCCACGTTAGAAAATACATTTTTCATGAGCAGGCTGCAACATACACTGATTGCTCTGTACAAATCATTGTGATTTGGCAGCCAGCAAAATTACGCTCTTACTTTTAAACATGATCGTAGCATATGGAACTGAGAAACGAAAGGCTCACTTCGAAACAGAAATGATATGAAAATTTGAGAAATCCTTGAATTTATAAGCTAACTAAATGACATACCGGACATTGCCCGGAATAAACATGTGCTCTCTCTCTGTCTTTCTCTCTCTCTTTCTGTGTCCTCCTCCTCTCCCTCCCTCCCTCTCTCTCTCTATTAACCTACAGACTTGCTACAAATGCGAGCCATGTCACTACGCACTAAATAAACCCTTGATATGGTTAATTTCTATGACATATACGATACTGTGACAGAGTGGCGCCAACTTTGAGAATGACAATTATTTCTGTCGTCAACACGATGGAACAAAACATTATCTATAAATTCAAAAACAAAACCAATGCAAAAAAAATCCAAACGTTGGTGCACTCTCCATGGTATTTGAAACGTACGTACATAATTTGGTTACTGTAGGTGGCCTAATTTTTTTAAAAAAGCCTTCAACGTTCAAAGGCAGAGAGTTTGTGAATGATACATAGAGATATTTCTGGCCGCTCTTTTTGACAACTGTTCGAGTAAGGATATCTCATACGCGCTGGCGAATTTGACGATTTTAGACATCTCCTGTCTCCCAAGTAGGAGTTTCATGAATATGCTTCAACTCTCTCTCTTTCCTTCCCCTCTCTCCTGTTCGAGGGTACAGCTATTAGAGTGGTGATTGCCCATGATCGTGACAATCCAAAATTTGAAGTGACATTGTGGCATTTTGCATGGCCTACTTGACTGTTTCACGAGAATCATAGGTTACACTCGATTTACGTGTAATCCTGCGATGACTTTGTTGAAACAGAGATAAAAAAGATACACAAAACCAAACGTTTTAATTCATTTACCGTAAGCAGTGAAGAAGATACGAACGCTCCCCAGACGTCCCCTCCATTTCTGTATTTCATACACTGGAGACAATCCTCTTTCCACTCTCCGAGTGCATATACTTACTTTATAGATCCCCCTTCTTACAAACATAGGTGCTTACCTACTTCAATTCCAAGGTCGTGTGTCATATAATCTTGAGATACATGTAATTTGGCATCTCTTTTCACCAAATGCACTTCAGGTGTCAAATGCGGCCTCCCCTGACTCTTCCGTGGGGGCTCTCTTTGATACCCAGTTTGTACGGCAATGGCAGCAAAGGTGAGATACACCGCCACAAGACCCAAAACTTGGTAGACACGCCGTTGTTTCTTCAGGCGCCATGGGTAGTGACACGATTTCTTGCTTTGGTGAGTAGTTGCTCGCCCCTGTGTCGCCCTGTTACATTGAACAGAAAGTTCGTGGGCGGATGAGCCTGAGGGAATCTCATTTGTTGCCTGATCAATTTTTTGTTCGTTTAAACGATGGCACTTTTTCTGTATCGTCTCCTGGGGAGCATTTGACGATTCAGACTGTGCCGATAGAAGATCTCTGTCTTCCATAAGGATGCTGATGTGCATTTTATCTTCTGTCAGTCTGTCTTTCCTTGCACTTCCTGCATCCGAACTTTCACTTTCAGTCTTGCAAATTTCAGTGATAACATTTTCACTCATTGTTAACGCTCCAGGATATTCCTGTTGGCAATGGTTCTCAGCGATGGAAGATACATTACTGAGCCCAAATTCTGTGGAATACTTCTGGTCAGCAGTCCGCCTACAAGTTGTGAGGCTTGACCGAACGCCGGATTTTGGCACACTAGGAATGGATTTGGATTCTGAAGTATTCCGTCTGTAGCCTGTATTGTCCATGTTGGAGTTTAACACCTGGTCGGATAAAACTTCAGGAATTTGGCTTGGGTAGACTGGATTGTAAAATGGATGAGGCAAGAGTCCTCTGCAACCCGCATTATCTGTATTCTTCAAGTAGAGGACACCAGAACTGTTCGCTTCACAAGGTTTTTGAGCCATTTTCACACAACTGTTCTTATCTTGCACATCTTCCACTTCAAGCTGGAAGTTCATGCCATTTCTCGCCTCCTCTTTAGTGTAGGACGGCGAAAAATAGTTGTTCGTAGTTTCACCATAGCAATTGTGTACAGACAACTTCACGTCCATTCTCGTGGTGTTACTCAACTCCGAGACCCGAGAAGTTGAACGGCCAAACACATGTTTGTGAACTAACCAGTGGTGTTCACCCTGTGCAGCGAGGCATGTCGTATAGTCTCGCTCCCTGTCTGGTGTCCGCGCCTGGGAGTTGTCGTCCAGCTGGCGTGTGAGGGAATCTTCAGCGCCTGGCAATGCGTTCTGGTGCATCATCAGATCTGCAGCGGTGTCACATGCCAGAGCTGACCACAGATTTCAGCCGGGGAAAGCCAATGACTTTATTTTTTGCAGGCTGACAACTGGAGCTCTGAGCCATGACTTGATGCAACTCCAAAGTGCACGGAAAAACATGGTGAGCAAGTGGGAAATCAGCAGAATGTTTCAAATTATCCCTCTGTCCAATCAATGACCTCCTAAAATAATGAAATAAACAACAACAACAACAAAAATGAGTGTTAGAAAATGATTTTATTTTAAGAATGCGATGAGAAATACTCAAAATGTGCGTCCAACTGTATCTGTACTGACGTTTGGAAGCATGAAGGAGAATGGAAGTACACGTAATTGAACAGAGAGAGAGAGAGAGAGAGAGAGAGAGAGAGAGAGAGAGAGAGAGAGAGAGAGAGAGAGAGAGAGAGAGAGAGAGAGAGAGAGAGAGAGAGAGAGAGAGAGAGAGAGAGGCAGGGAGACAGCGAGACCGAGAGACCTAGAGAGAAATCGAGAGAGGGACACACACACAGAAAGATAGAGAGCGGGAAGGGGAGAGGGAGAGATAGAGGACAGAGAGAGACAGAGAGAGAGAGAGAGAGACAGAGAGAGAAAGAGGCACAAAGAGCGAGAGAGGAGAGAGAGAGGGAGGAGAGATAGAAATAGAAAGAGAGAACTTGCGCGCGTGTGCAGGAGAGAGAAAGAGTGTGTGTGAGGGGTGGGGTGGGGGTGGTGTAACATCGATCCAGACTCTCTGTTTTTTCTTTTGCCTTTTTTTGTTCATATTTTGAGTACTACAACTTTACAAATGTCTGTTGTTGCAATACAAACACAGGAATAGATATAATCAGAGACTGAGCTGACCATTGTAGAACTTAAATTCTGCACAGAAAGTGGAATAATCGTGAAATATATGGTAAAATAAACAAACTCGGGTGTTCCGTTGGATCACATCTACCATTGGAAAAAAAAATAAACCGATGAGAAACTCAGGGAATATAAATAACCTAGCCCGGACAGCACATATGGAACACAGTATTAAAGCCGAAATAAATACCAGAATACGATCAGCATGGAGGAGCTGTTTTGAAATAAAAAAAACAGTAAGAAATCATGCAGAAAAAGCGCAATAAAACGCAAAGCAAAAGGGGAAGACAAATCAAGCTTTCGATCGACTGATCTTCATCTGGAACAAAAATGTAACAGACTGGAAAATTGATTGTTTTTCCATCCTGTTACACTTTTTCCTGGAGAAGGTTAATATAGCGAATACTTGGTTTGTCTTCCCTTTTCCTCTGCATTTGATTGTATCGTTTCTTTATTGTTTCTTAGGCGAGGCTTTGCTGCATACAACTTTTTCTTTTTGCCAGATTTAGACATAAATTAGACTGTATTATCAAGCTTATAACAGACTGAAATGAATCATAAAAAAAGAAAATAATAAAGGAATCGGGTTGTACAGTGATACCAATCATGATGGCTGTCACCCAGAATTCTTTCGTAATTTCAACGCTGATGACAAAAAGTAATTTGTAAAAGTAATGTGACAAAATGCAACAGTTGGCGCAATTTGAAATGATTTGAAGCATGTTTATTCTGTGCAACGCCAGGAGCCTCAGCTAGTGCGTAATAAAAACGTGCCGTGCCCAGTAAATGGGGTATGTGTTGTGTGTGTGTGTTGTGTGTGTGTGTATGTGTTCGTGTGTGCGTGCATCTGATCATGCAAGTGTGTAGTTGTGTTTTGTATGCATGTCATGTAGGAAGTAAATGTGAGAGTGGAATTATTTTTGTTTGTTCTCCCTGTAAAGCGCCTTGAGCGTCATGAAAAATACGCTGTGTAAATGCATTTATTACTAGTATCTTGATTATTGCAACTCATTGTTACTTGGAATTCTAAAATGTACTCTAAATCGTTTTCAAACCATTCAAAATAGATCAGCCAGATTAATCACATGATCGCGTCCATCATCAGATATTCTTCCAATTCTTAAGGGTTAAGTCAACCCACTGGCTACCCATTAAGAAAAGAACAGACTTTAAGATTTTGTGCTCTATTAATAATTTGTAAATGTCCAAACGGGCTGGCCCTAGAATATCTTTCAGAATTAGTGGAATCATGCCAGCCATCACGCACTATAAGATCACGTGGACGCGAAATTTTCTGAGACACCCACAGTCAGGTTGTCTCTCGGTGAAAAGGCTTTTTCTATTGGTGGACCTAAACTGTGGAACAACATCAGCGTTGACACCAGGAAAAGTGAAAACATCTTCACATTTAAAAATAGGTTCAAAGCTGAATTCTTTAGGTCTGCTTTCATTGAAACTGAAAGATGTCACTTTTTTGTCTCAGGGGTTTGAAGATGAGAGTAGATCTAGATCAATTGGTAGTTATGTGCGTGAGTGGGAGCATGATGAATTGATTTTATGTTACTCCTGTATTTAATTTTACGCTGTGGCTATTCTTACGGCAGCCTACCAACTGTTAGTCCATTGTCAGATTGATATGTAACGACGTGAGGGTCTAGTCAGTTTGTATCATCGAGGCCGTAGGCCGATGTTCGTCTGGGCAGTAGTCAGATTGACATATCAGGGTGAGCCGCCGGGGTAGCTATGTATTGTTTTCACTCGTTAACTCTAAGAAGGACTTCCGAATGCATTCTATAGTCCGAGTGAAAACAATACATAGCTACCCCGGCGGCTCACCCTGATATGTCAGTCTGACTACTGCCCAGAAGAACATCAGCCTACGGCCTCGATGATACAAACTGACTAGACCCTCACGTCGTTACATATCAATCTGACAATGGACTAATATAGCCTAGGTAAGTTGGTAGGCTGCCGTAGGAATAGCCACAGCGTTAATTTTAATTCAGCGCCTCAGAGCACATCCCTTTTGTGTGGATTTGATCATTTTGAACGCTATAGTATACAGATTAATTGTTACATATTACATATAGATCTAGATCTAGATCTACTTTTTTTTTTATTATAACAATAATTATTATTAATTGGATTCTAGTAGATTCTGAGATACTAAACAAGTTGAGAGAATAAACCTACCTCGTTGTATAAAAGGCAATACAAACTATTGGAGGCCATGTTTTACCCGGTGATTCTCAACGACGTCATTTGCAGGGCAAAAATTGGCGCTCTTTGAAGTATGACGTCATTCAAACTAAGTATGGCGGATGAAAACGAATGCACCTGGTTTAGAGATTAAAGTTGGTGTAGTCTGTCAGTCTGTGCTACTTTGGAGGGATTCAGTGATTAGTACAACTTTTCCCGGGGATAAGTGTTGATTTTGAAAACATTAGCTTCAAACTTCACTTTTCTTCCAGGCCAGACCTCAGACCTCACCACTCTATAAAATATAATCTGTTGTTTTGTTTAAAAATTTAATTTAGCATTACTTAGCAGAGAGCAATAGATACTATGTATCAGGAAGCTTACCGCTAAAGAGCCCTTGGATCAACTGGGTATGCAGTTTCACGATATCGATAAATGTTGTCTTTTTTGTTGTAGTCATTTATTATGATATTGGCCCCCACGACGATCTACTCACCATAGCCAAGAAACGAAAGATGAAAATGGTATGGCCACACAACAAGATCCAATGGCCTATCAAATACCATCCTACAAGGAACTGTTAGGGGAAGCAGAAAGAGAGGCAGACAGAAGAAAAACTGGGCGGATAACATCTTAGAGTGGACAGGCAAGCCCTTTGCAGAGACCCAGGCCCTCACCCACGACAGAGAGAAATGGAGGAAGGAGGTGTACAGTGCATCAAGGCGGCGCCCCGACGACACCGCAAGGGGTTAAGGGAAACAACAACAACAACAACATATATTATGGGTCCCTTCGCAACTGACATGTAGGCTACCCACGTGACGCCATTGCTCAGTGTTTGTTTTTTCTAAACTGGGTGAGGTTTCTGATCACTAGTCCGGTGTACTTGCTTGGAGAGTTTCACCTTTCATCATACAGTAGAGTTAGATGATGCAACATGCCAGCATAAGGAGGTATTATTTCAAATCCTATTGATTGTTCTTTATGGAGTTCCTGTCGGCGCCACGAATTTTTGTGAAAACTTCAGGGTTAGGGCAAAGATTAGTTTTAGTTAAATGGTCACAACAGCATTTTCGTTGGCGATATGGTCACAATAACTTTTTCGGAAATTGGCCGGCTACATGTATGGCTTAACAGACTCTGCCTATTATTCAAGGAGGTTTCAAAGACCCTATGATTGTGGATGCGACACGCATTTTATATATATATATCAGTGTCCTTTAACAATGAAAATGTATTTTCCGTTTCTTCTTTTTGCTACAGTATTACAAAAAGTTAAGAGCAATCGGTTCCTCAACTTGTTCACGAATGTTCTAGGATCCTATGTTCAAGTATCTGCAATAAAACAGTTGATCCTTATATACTTCACTTTGCTAAGTGTAATGGTGCTCTATCAGGGCCGTTGGTCAGTCGAGTTAAAAATCGATAAAGACGACCTTTTAAATTAAGAGAACAAAAATCGCCAAACGATTTGTTTTTTTCACCAGGAAATAACACAAAATTTTGACAATCTGGCATTTTAAGAACTTTGCAAAGACCTTTGGACCCATTTTGAATATATATAAAGAAATTAAGGCTTTTAAGAACTTTTAAGTACCTGTTTTTAAGTCATCTGACTAAGCATCGATTAGTTTTTGACAACACTGCAGGTACCGGTACCTTTCAGTTTCAGTGGATGGGGAAGTTGGTTTATTTGGGACACCGTCTAGATCTGGATGTATGCCCGCTAATTCTTTGTACACGTCTCCTCTCCTTCTCATCTAAGTTTCTAGTTTGCCAACAATTGTGTAAAAACTTGCGATACGAAATTTATCTCTGGCACTGGAAAAAAGTTTGACACCCCTTTCTCCTTTTTCTGTGGTGCCCCATATCCCCTTGACGCCCTAAGCACGTGCCTATTTTGCATCTAGGATCCTATGTTCAAGTATCTGCAATAAAACAGTTGATCCTTATAGCACGTGTCTATTTTGCATAATGGTTCATCCAGGCGTGGCACAGAAGACCCCATCAAAGCAGTCACCTACCAGCTGCCGTTTGTAATGGAAATCAATGCGCCATGTTTCATTATTTTTGCGACATTAGTTCTTGTTTGTTTTGTCTCCATTTTCTGAAAAACTGAAGATCTTTGAGTATATAGAAGAGATATAACAAATGCACACTTTGACACTTATTTAAAATGCGCTGTGGCACTTATCAAGCTGTTTCACAGTTCCTTTCATTCTAACTCCTCATCATAAATGTTTAATGTCAAATTCCTCAGTTGTGCAAAAAGTGGAGTTGGAACACGCAAGAATTAAGCTCGCGATTTGTTACCAGTAATAATTAGAATTATTATATGTCTGGTAAAAAAAAACAAAGACTCTGCTGAATACGGAGGAAGAAAAAAATATGTAGTAAGATCTGATCTTATGTTTTCGTATTTAATTAATAATAATGGATGGCATTTATATAGCGCATATCCATTTAATATGCTCTATGCGCTTTACAGAAGCAACATGTCGGCCACAGAGCAGAATGGAGCGCCTGCGAAGCGCTCAACACACTACACTGCTTCTTTCTCTCTCCCTGTCTCGCTCACTCTTTCTCCCTCTACCTCTCTCTATCTCATTTAGGCGCAGTTCACAACTCACAACAGTTCACAACTCACAACTCAAATAATGTTTATTAATAATAATATATATTTAATAATGAATAATAAATTTTGTTGTTGCTGGTCGGGGGATGATATGGATAAATTTTAATATATTAATTTCAATTTTGCATTAATTGCATTCAGGCAGCCAGAACCACACACAAAAAAGAAAAAAAAAATCAGTCGTGATCCAATTTGATGAGTGTGTCGCTGGATGTGTTACTGCTGAGTATTGTTATCCTAGTCCCCACACAATGTGCCTCCTAGGCAGGGACAGCTTTACTATTTCAATTTATTTATCTTTTCCCCATTTGAAATACACATTCATTCACTCATTTTGTCTTCTCCTTTCGGCAATCATTCTGAGATTCTATTGATGATTTTAAAGCTTGCGGTCCTTTCATCCAATGTTTAATGATAGTGAAATCTTTCAAAATGATTATGCTAGTAGAGATGATGCTGCATGATGAGTGAAGTATTTAGAAACGACATGAGAGTAATACAGCTGCAGAGAGCTGATTTTCTGTACTAGAAATATCCTTGCTTAAGCAACAATTAAATCAAGCATTATCTGGGCCAAGTGTCAAGGGTTTGTAAGCCGCATAAGACTTGTAACTTTTATACGGCCGTAACTTTTGAACCGCTGGAGATAATTGAATGAAAATAAAAGGCCTTGACGTGCTTAATTCCCACAATGAACTAGATATATATATATAGATGATGCTGCCGTATATATATATATATATATCTAAACGGACATTTCAGGCACAATAGAAACGGTCAAAACACTTGCCCGGACAGAATGTTCTACTATCTGTGGGATAAAAGTAACATAGCAACACTCTCATACGGACTTGGAGTCCTGCAACTTGATCAATCGTAAACAAACTGATTTTTTAATCAATCATGTCAGTTGGAACAAATATTAAACTGACTTTGTACCAATAAATGAAAGTATCAAAATCAATATTACTGTCAGGAAAGAGAGAAGACAGGTAATTACATTGTAATTTCTATTAGATCTAGATCTATTAAAATTCAATTTCAGGTGCAACGAAATGTGAAGCACACGAAATAGATCCTTTTCACTTCAGCGTTACGGTTGTTTGCGGGGAGCCGTACGGCTTCGAAAAGCGCCCTGTAGGGCAAAAACCTCAACTTGCATTAGTGATGGCATCTGAATATGTACACAGTCTAAGCAAAGATGCATTTTTATACCAGAACCAGCACGTAACGGGTTTATACAGTTGGGTGCCCAACAAGAGGATGGCATCGTTCGACCGTTGTCCATCGCTTCCGCCCTACAAGTGGGGCACGCCGCCATTTTGTTTGCAAATCACGTGATATGGAGGACAGTTAATGAAAAGGGTCCATATGAAGAATATTGTATGGGTTAAAAAGATAGCCATTTTCATATCTGTATCCAAAATATTGATCACTTCTCAGATAAGCCCACGTTATTGGCACTGCCTTTGAAAACAACAAAGAAGCAAGCGATGGAATGGAAAGCAAACATGAACAATGGCAATAACAAGGGATAAGAAATACAAATAATTCCAAAGACAAGCAATGCTAGTCCTTTTGTCTGCCGCTGGCCAGCATGAACATTCCCAAGAAGGTTGACTCCTTGTTGAATTCCACTAAACCATGACCTGAGACGCAAACTTGAATGACATCTCCAGCCTCGAGGTGAAATAACCCTCCTGTTTAAAGACGCAATACATAATACGAACCTGTTGTTAGGGAACCGCGGTATTTAGTACAGTAAGCTATAGCTGAACAGGGAACATAATTCAATATTTCTTTTTCTATCAGGCTTTGAAATTGGAGTAAGTTCCCCTAAAAACTGCCATAAAGTGAAAGAGTAAGTTCCCCTAAAAACTGCTATAAAGTGAAAGTAGAAATCCCACATTCAAATCCGAAAGTCTCAGAAAATGCACATTAATTTTTTCTTGATGGTTGTTACAATAATAATGCTCTCTGAAGTGCTGAACTATCATCTTCAATTCATATTATGGTGGCTTTGGTTCTAAAACGTGTGTGATGTTATCAGACCCAAGCAAAACTGGCAGTAGGCCCGGGCGTAATGGCAAGCTGCTTTAAGATGATGCGCAGAGATTGACATTATAGGCAAACTGCGATTTAACCGTATATGTGTCAGTGTTTCTCAGTCTGTTTTGTCCCACGCCCAACTTCAATTTTAAAGAAAAAAAAGTGCGCCCAGCCCAGCATGACCGGAGAAAGACAGTATATATATATGGTTCCCTACTTCACAGTAGGATGAAGTGTCCCCTCCATTGTCCAAGTTTGCTGCTATAGCTGTAGTTGTGGGCTTGCTCATATCTGCAGTGTCCTCCCTGTTTTGTGCTGCATGCCTGGGGCCTCTCTTGATCCATTGGAACGAGATGGTCGATACACATGGAATCAACAGTGTTGCAGGAGCTGCCAGAAGACAGTTTGGATATATATAACAATATTCACTTCTTTCTTGCTTCAGTGGGAGCCTTGCCCTTGACGCTGGCTGCAGATTTGTTTGATTTGAGGGACCAGTTTTGTCAGTTTTAGCCTTAAATCGCCGTGTTTCGTGACATCCAGTCGATCTCTCTTAGCTTGCAGCAGATTGCGAACTTCTCAAAAATGTCAGTCACGTAGTTCACAAGTCATAAGCTTTGTCGACTGCCGACAACGGGAGATTCATTCCAGGCTTACACTTCAAAAACTCGTGGTCGAACAGTTCCATAAATCTTTGGAGGCTGTTTCTCTTTGGCAACCACCTTACTTCAATATGGAGAAATAATCCCATAATTGTGTTCTACATCTGTTACGTTTGATGTTTTAATCCGAGATAAACAAGGAAACCAAACAACACTAAATCCACAATCGACTAAATAAGATGATGGAAAAATGTATCACCACTTCCCTTGCTGAAGTAGTCGAATTTGGGTATTTCTAACTTTTCGCTCTCCTCAGAGAACAACATACGTGTAATTCCTTTGATTGTGAAAAGAGTTTTCACAGATTCATCTCGCGGAAGCTCGGGTAAATGCACCCGTAGTATTGCACTGGCACTTCAGATATACCCACCAAAAATGGCTGATTCAACCAGGAGGGGAACTCATGAGCCAACAATGTCAAGTGTTAAACAATGACGTTCTTGACTGCGTCAGTTGCCTCATACTTTTTTTAACCAAAACAATGGGATAAAATTTCTTGTCAATATGTTGTATTGGCACAAATCCAGAAATGTCAAAAAGCCAAAAATCGTTGTTTTTGCACCAACGAGCGTCACATTGGCTCCTGAGTGTTGCTTGTTTAGAGATGACCGAACTTCTCAAAAATGTCAGTCACGTAGTTCACAAGTCATAAGCTTTGTCGACTGCCGACAACGGGAGAGTCATTCCAGGCTTACACTCCAAAAACTCGTGGTCGAACAGTTCCATAAATCTTTGGAGGCTGTTTCTCTTTGGCAACCACCTTACTTCAATATGGAGCAAATAATCCCATAATTGTGTTCTACATCTGTTACGTTTGATGTTTTAATCCGAGATAAACAAGGAAACCACCAATACACAATAAAACAACAACAACACTTTAATTGTACAATTAAGTTAAAATATGAAATTAACATTTTTGAGAAAAATCCCTATACCCTATTCTGAAGTCCCACCCCCACAAAAATACTGCCACGCCCCACCGGTGGGACATGCGTCCACTTTATGAAGCACTGGTACGTCTTCGTCTCTTACCTGCAAAATTGATGTCGTGGGTTTGAACATAGCTGTCACACGCGGTATGGGCCGTTTTCAGCAGAATTCCACTGTGTGCAGGTTTGTTCGGCCGTGTCAGATGAACATAATGGTTCCAGACCTTTGAAATACAATTCATTATATATTTAAACAATTAAGAAATCTCAGGGACTTCCTAAAAGTATTTAGTTATCCAAAGATATTCGTACCGAGGTAAGAGATCTCCTATGGAATGCAGGTTTTTGCAGTTTCAAATGGCATTGAGTTACAGTAGTCTTATTTTGACATGACAAGCGATAGGGTGGTAAGTCATTTATTCTTTTACCCTTATTAACATTTCAGAATAGTTGATTGTTGCACTCTGAACAGTGGATGGTAGAAACTCTTGGAAGGGGGGGGGGTAAATAATCATAGGCGTGGGGGGGGGGGATAAATAATCATAGGCGTAGGAAACTCTTTGGTTAAGGGGGGCAGAGGAGTTGATTTGCTCGAAATTTTACATCAATATTATTCTGTTAATCTCTTTGCTCTCTCTGTCCGATTTTTTTCCCTTCCAACTTTGGAACCGAATTTTCAGCGCTGTTTAGTCCCAAATTTGTGTGTGTATAGGGGGGCGGACTTGAACTTATGCAGTTTATGAATGTACCATGTGAAATTAATGATGTATAGTACAGCAGAAAAACAACAATAATAACGACAACAATAGCAGCAACAGCAACAACAACAACAAATGTAACTCTTACGTGAACTCCAAACTCTCCAGCAGGTTTCATGGTATTTGGTTTATGGAAAACACTACTGTAGACGTAGTACAAGCCTGTGTACTGTATCACCATGGCGTCCACTGTTACGTTGATGCCATTGAAATGTTCAGTGTATTCGTTGTAGTCCGGATTCATTCTTAGAATGACATGATTTTCATCAGGAATATACGGGACTGTGGGAGAAAGATCGGCAGTTTTTTTTTTTTTTAATGATGTCCACAAAATGTATTGTGCTTGACCGATTGTACTGTTTGGTGGAAAATTCAGGCTGATGTGTAAAACATACCGTGACTTCAGTTCTTGTTTGTTCCAACTCCACTTTATGCACACCTGAGAAATTCGACGTTTGCAGCTTAAGTAGTATTATACCACCACTAGCTGCCCACACCGCGGCCATATGGGCAGTGAGTAGTGTTTTAGTGTAATGCATAATAATTAGCCTAGGCGGTGAACCACCAGTGTGAGGCCTACGCCAGCTTGGTCGCCCCCCCCCTCCCTTAATCCCTCGGTCTTGTTTCGATCAGCGTTGTTTTCTCCCACTCCCCACCCCTCTCTCCTCAAACTCCCCTTTCCTATCTCCTCCATCCCATCTAATTAATTTTCAAGCTGAACACGGGTCAAGTTAAGTCTCCCATCACTGGACTTATCGAAGGAGAGAAGGAAAAGGTTCATTGTATTTTTACCCGTCATAATAACATTTGTAAAAGATTGCCTGAATTTCTATGAACACAATAGTTCGGTACAAAAGTGATGGGATTAAATTAATAGGCATTTAAGAAAATTAATTTTATGGGTTTTTGAAACTGTCAATCAGGCTGCAGCACACACACACACACACACACCCACACACACACACACACAAACACACACACACACACAAACACACACAAACACACACACACACACACACAAACACACATACACACACACACAACACACACACACAAACATACACACACACACACACACTCACTCACACGCACGCACGCACGCACGAACACACACACAGCACACACCCGCGCGCGCACACGCACACACACACACACACACAAGGTGGCCAAATTGCACCACAACGAAATACTTTCGCCACAAATTTTATTTAAAATAAGATTTCTAAGTTGGATTAAAATGCAGACAAATATTAGATATTTGAACAAGGTTTATTTGTCAACATTTTGATATGAAAAGACTGATTTAATTTTAAAGAATAAAAAACAAGCTTAGTGGGTTGAACTAATTCAGTAATTAATACTTATTTGCCACTTTTAGTCTCATAATTGTAAAAATGTTGAGTTTCGGTAAAAAATTAAAAAAAAAAAAACAGCAAAAAAAAAAAAAAAGCAATAACAACAACAAAAAACACCTACCTGGCCCTTCCCAAGGTTCTGGCAAAAGCATCTTGTGGGCTGATGCAGGAGTGAATTTGAATTCTTTCCCAAGAGGCAGCTTCTTCACATGTACTGGTAAAACAAGAGACTTTATAACGTATGAGGGCTGATTCGGTAAATATTCCAGCCAGTATTTTATCCTAAACCACAATATTTTGACTTGTTCAGTGAGACTAACGATTGTAATTCTAGTCTGGTGTGATACTGAAGCAGCGTAATCAAAGATATTAGATACAAGAGGCTAGCATCTAGTATTTTTGGTATAGTGTAGTAATACCATGGCACCAGCTGTATTAATCATACTGTAATAGAGCTAGAGGGTGATCATATAAGTAACTAACATTTCTTCACTACAAGACTAAAAATTATGAAACTTTGTGTACTGCTTTAATTTTTAATCATAATCTACGTGTACACACACATTGTGGACAAAATTCAGTCTTTCATATTATTTATTTACATTTTTTTTAGCAGCAAAAAAACAACAACTTTCATAGTAATTAAAGCCTTAGACGAGTAGAAGAATAAAAAAAGTATTGCCAGAACTTACAGCTCATTGCCACGTCATGATTTCCTACTTATACCAAAAAATGTCCAGTTTCTGCAGTTTCCCTTGGTAACCCCCTGCCCTGTGTATCTGTGATCTTTCGTGAAATTCCAGTGTCCTTTTTTCCTTCATATCTCTATTAATATGTTCTTCTTATTAGTTATGCTCTTGGTATGCATGCCCAAAAGTAATTTAATCTATGTTCTTTAGTTTCCCATTTAACCTAGAAGTGATTATACTTCAAGGTATTCTTATTTGTGTCCTTATAGATTGATAGTTACTCAATTTACGGCACGCCTGTTAATCTACAAGATATTTCAAAAAGATGCTAATATTGAATATGATTATTACTTTTTTTTTTTTTTTGCTAATGGTCAGTAGTCTAGGCCTCGACGCCATTCAGACCACCAACAAGAAACAGGGGATACTTACTTGGTTTTGTTTCTTGCTGACGTAACTTCTGTTGCCGGACGAAAGAAAAAGAGTAACTTCAAATACAGTCCTCGTAGTCTTTCTCATGTTACAACTACTAACCACCACAACTTCTACCGCCATTAGCCACTAATTCACAGCAGCTTCTTTCAGCGCTTCCACGGAGCTCATTTTCTTTTTATGTTGCGCTCCAGCTAAGGCTCCTGGCGTTGTACAGAATAAACATGCTTCAAATCATTTCAAACTGCTCAACGTTGCATTTTGCCACATTACTTTTAGAAATTACTTTTTCATTAGTGTTGAAATTACTATAGAATTCTGGGTGACAGCCATCATGATTGGTATCGCTATACAAGCCGATTCCTTTATTATTGTCATTTTTATGGTACATTTCAGACTGTTATAAGCTTAGTAATACAATCTAATTTATGTCCAAATCTGGCAAAAAAGAAACAAATGTATGCAGCAAAGCCTCGCCAAAGAAATAATAAAGAAACGATACCATCAAATGCAGAGGAAAAGGGAAGGCAAATCAAACCTTCTCCAGGAAAAAGTGTAAGAGGATGGAAAAACAGTCAATTTTCCAGTCTGTAACACTTCCTTTCTGATGAAGCCCAGTCGATCGAAAACTTGATTTGTCTTCCATTTTCGCTTTGCGGTTTATTGCACCATTTCTGCATTATATCTTACTTGAGGCTTTGCTGCATACAAGTTTTTCTTTTTGCCATAGTACACTTTGTCCTTGCCTTCAAGCCTTTGCTGCGACTCCAAGATTTTCTGTAGTTTTTATAAGAATTATTTCGTCAGTATAATTTATACCAGTACAGATCAATTTTTTGCCATGGAACTAAATCGCCAGTGCATGTTTTAATATTGCTTACCATCTCAAACATTGCAGTCAGTTCAGTAAAGATACTGGCGCAGCACAGCCAAATACCGGTATCGATTCTTTGGGTCACTTTGGCCATGAGAGGATCGTACTCATTCGGGTTGTAAGGATTCTTGATCAACTTGAAACAGTCCGTGCAAACCTCAGGCATTGTCCAAGACACATTGGAAACCTTGGACGCCTGAGAATGAAACATATTTGATTACGTAATGGTCGAAAAGCTGTAAGTGGTTGCGGGGCGGAGGATGGGGAGGGGGGGGGTGTGAAACGCGTAGTGAGAACCAATGTTGAACGATGATGTTTCGGGGACCATCATTCAACCGAGTACATGCTTTGTACCACTTACAGCCAGTCCTAGAAAAAGTGTTCAGTTCTTCACGTTATTGACAAGCAGTGGAAACAGCAGTTTAGCATTTCGTCTCCTTAGATAATTGAAGTTTCATGTGCTCACCGCCATGGCAACGTCCACTTTGCGCCTTTCACCGTCTTTCTTGGATACCCTATTTGATAATGTTTGATATCCACAGATTTATCAATTTTAGGTTTCACAAGTAGAAGTAAATAGTTCCGTTACAACGTTATTACACTGATAAACTTCTCAAAAATTGGTTTGTATAGATTTGAAAAGAATTTTGTAAATGTGAATAAAAGTTTTTAGATCAAGTTGTAGATCCTAGTCAGTCACTTTTCAGACGTTGTCTCAGATTTTTGTGCATGTTTCACTCTGTTGTAATATTTTTATGTGAATTTTTATTATTATTCCCCCCCCCCCCCCCATCTTTTTGAAGCTTTTGCCCAGATCCTTAACCCAAATCCCCACACAGACCGCCAGAATATACTCACTTCTGACTGACCATCCACTCTTGTATCTGTCACAATGGTCAATGTGATGCAGATGAAGGTTGTCACAAGGCCCGCGGCACACATGATGACGTCAAATCTGAGGGGGAAAAAATTAAAAAGTTGTTTATTATTGATAATGAAAAATGTCTAAGCACACGTCAACACTACACGAGTCTCTGTTTCTCTGTATTTTGTATCTTCTCAACATTATGATGCTAACCTATGTTGGGTGGGTGGGTGGTGGTGGTGGTGTGTACGTGTGTGTGGGAGGGTGAGGTGGGGCGGGGAGGTGGACTTTGGAAGAAAGAAAAATCTATGCAAGCTGCACTGTAATAGTGTATGGCAAAGCTGGGTTGGACATTTATTGAAATCCATTTTGTTTTGTTCGCGCTAGGCATAAAATTAGTATTATTTGGGGCTTCGATCCGCGCAAATCGTCGTTATATTTCCTGTTGTTTTACAAATAAATTATTAAACATATTCTTGTACGTGTGAATGGAAGAGAAGATTATAAGGATCACGTCATTTCACATTGTTGAGCAGCTATTATTGCATGAACTAGCAAGACATAATTACCTAAGGAACTCACTTTCAAATACAGACCGATTAAAATGTGAAATTAATGCTACTTAAAATTCCCTTGATAAAGAGAGAAAGAAAGAGACACAGAGAGAGAGGAGAGAGAGAGAGAAAAGAGACAGAGAGAGAGAGAGAAAGAGAGAGAGAGAGAGAGAGAGAGAGAGACACAACAGAGACAGAGAGAGCGAGAAAGAGAGACAGAGAGAGGGTGTATATATCGAAATGAGACAATGAACCCAAAGTAAACGACAAACCTGTGTGATGTCCTATTTGGGGAGCCATTGTTGACATCATTACACGCAGACTCACTCTCCACAGTTGAGTTGATGAGATTGCGGCCTGAGGTGTCAGTTTTGGGTTCCATGTTTGTCCCTTCAGGTGTACTATATGAACAGGAAAAATTTCAGACAGGAACTATGAAGCTGTTCTCCAGCTGGTTCTGACTTGCCACACGCTCAGTATAAATATGGTATCATGATCTTGTTAATGTTACCCCCCCCCCCCCCAAAGATAAAGATAACACCTGAATTGTTTCCTTGTGTGTGTGTGTGTGTGTGTTATTTTCGTTATAACAAATCTTACTTCATATCTCATGACAAAAAATGGAAGCAAGTAATCTTGTCACGGGGGGGGGGGCGGCGGTGGGGGTGGGAGACAGTGACAGAGCTGCACTAGATGGGTGAAGAACCACAGCCTAGCGGTATAATCGGGAAGTCCCATCAGAGTACCTGTCAAGTTGAAAGTTATTGACACAGATTTGGTGGCTTAGTATCTGCTGAGAGCCTACAATAAGTTTAAGGCCTGTTTTTCTTTTTACTTACAACTGAAACCGTAGCTAGCCCTTAGACTAAGGATTAGGCGTGAAGACTCTGGCCCAGACAATCGACTGTGTATGAAGAGATCCTGCAGTTTACTAACTGCTTTCATTGTAATACAACATGGCTTTGCTATTGGTGGAGGGATTTGGGAGAGGAAGGGGAGGGATCAGAGCAGACTTAGAGTCAACAAAATTAATGCGTGCAGCATATTGCAGGAGCACAGGAACAACACAGAGATTAATGTAATGCATTTTGATAGTATGGAGGCGTCTTGGTCTTGGTCCAGAATACATAGCTATTACTATAATATCTCCAGGCTCTGATTACTCGTAGATTGTGTGTATTTGTGTGATATTTGTTGCTTAAACGTGGAGTAAAGGTCAAAGATTGAATTCTTTTGGAATTCCTCGGAATGATTAGGGTGCACTGAAGTTGTATCAAGCATAATGTTCAGTGTTCGCACAATTGCGCGATTGGCCTCCTAATTTCACAATCCCCCTTAAAAATGGATGGTATACAGGCCATTTTTTCCGTTCAGAATTAGCAAAGCGCCCCCAAACTTTACCTTAAAATCACCCTCACCTCATAATTATGACCTTGAATGAACACTGAATGTCGAATCATTTTTACACACACCAGTTCATTCTCTTGCACATTTTATTTCAACAGATCACAAAAGTGGGTCATCAACTGTCGTAGAGCTGATCTCGACGGTAAATCTGCCATTGCCCTCTATAAAGGCAATGTTTTGTGCACTTCGAACCTTCCTCCTCTGGTAGCTCAGCAGTCCGTAAAAAGGCTCAAGAAGAATGCGGTACCTACTTTATTTTCCATCCCAAACCCACCTGCCAGGCTCACTCATTCAAGACCAACACCTAAGGAGAGAGCACCCCCAGCAGTATCAGTACCAGACGAGATTGTCATTGTGCGTGTGTCCCTCACACCAAGTTGCAGTAGTTCAGAAACTCACAGCGAGATAGAGATGACCAGGTCTTGGAGACTCAAGAAAAAGTTTGACCTGGAAAGACAACAAGGACCAGAGGACTTGGGTGAAACACAGTTGAGAGAAACACTTGCTGTCTTTCTTTCCCAACCAGCTCTTGAATTTGTGACAACACAAATTCGAGTACTATATCTGTGCACCAGAAGACGAAGGTGGACAAATCAGGAAAAGAGCTTGGCCCTATCCATTTACCATGCATCCCGGAAAGCATACAAGCTGCTGCAGAAAATCTTCAGTTTGCCATCAGTCAAGACGCTGGCTAATTCAATGCAGAATTTGTGGACTCTGTGGGAACCCACTACAACTATTACTGTTTGAAATAAAAATCAAAGCGATGGCCCCCACTGAAAAGTATAGTGTGCCATTAATTATTCTTGATGAAATTTCACTGAAGTCAGGCCTGAGATATAATCCGCAAGATGATGAAGTGGAAGATTCGAAAATTATAGTGTTCTTCACCCTCTTTATCCATATTTTGTGTTTTCCTGTCTGTTTTGTTTTTCACCCCACAGGTCACCATTTTTTGCTTCTGATTTCTTGTTTGTTGCTTACCTTTTTTTTTTATTCATCCATTCTTCTTACATCCCCAGTGGGTGGTTGATGGGATTTACTGGTAGGTTCTCCTTCTGTCCTATCATTCTTTTCCTTCTGTCATCTTGCTATTTCTAGAACAATAAGACATTACCGTTATAGTGACGAAGTGCTTCTCTTCCAACTCAAATACATGCTGCACCTCCCACATGTTTACTTTTCAATACAGGTATCCTGTATGTAATGACAATCGTTACATATCACAGCAGACTTTACGCCAGCCGAGGCCCTAGACCGCACTTATCTATTTTTAGCCCGCCCAACGCCCATCACGCGTTGAATAGCATTGTTGTCATGGACAGTCCGCCCGCTGTTTCCCCTCTCGTTACTTTAAGCTCTCTGGTATCTGGCAGTGGCGCAAGATGGGTGGGGCTAATCGGGCGGTTGCCCTAGGCTCAGAATTTCAAAACGATCACCGTTTCAACTGCCAATTGTCAAAGAAGTATCTTAAAAGTTAAATTACCCTAAAACGCGCAAGAGATCTACAATGAGCCATAAAAGACTGAGTGACCTAGCAACGCTGCCAACTGACAGAGATTTCAATACTCTCATTGAAAATTTTGTATATAAGCGATTCTAATAGATTTGAATATACCAGCACTGGATGCATTTTACTTCAGTTACATTAGGATTTTCTTAAAGTACAATACAGGCGTTTTAAGGGGGGTGGGGGGGGGGGGGTTAAAGAGTTCAGCACCGGACTGGTGGAAGAGTCTCGGGGAGTGTGAGGTGTCCACGGATCAGGGGGCGCAATCCTTACCTTGCCACGGGCGCTGGCAACCCATGCTACGCCTCTGGTATCTGCACTTTATCTGGGGCGTACGACACTGCGATCTATACCTGGGCATGTTTCTTTGCGTCTAAAGGTGTGGATCTGGTTTTCGACATTTCAGTGGGTTATCAACAAAAATCAATACTCTTTTTTTTTTAAATCAAAGATAGCAGTCAGTGACAGCAAGTCAACTTATTACCAGGTGAACTCGAGAGCACTTTAGATATTTGGTACGTCTTATCTTATCCAAACCGCAGCTGACTCGAGTATTCAAACTGTTATCTGAGACATAATGCAGTCAGCATTATTCATGTTTATGCAAAATATTATCACACACACACACACACCGTAAAATTACGATTCAGGATGCTATTTTGCGGGAAAAGACCGTACAATCGGGGGCGGGTTAGAGTGGAGGGGCGGGGGCTGGAGCCCTCACATGGCCACATACCGGGAGGGAGGGAGGGATTGGAGACCTCACATGGCCATATACCGGGAGGGAGAGAGGGATTGGAGACCTCACATGGCCATATACCGGGAGGGAGAGAGGGACTGGAGACCTCACATGGCCACATACCGGGAGGGAGGGAGGGATTGGAGACCTCACATGGCCACATACCGGGAGTGAGGGAGGGATTGGAGACCTCACATGGCCATATACCGGGAGGGAGGGAGGGATTGTAGACCTCACATGTCCATATACCGGGAGGGAGGGAGGGATTGGAGACCTCACATGGCCACATACCGGGAGGGAGGGAGGGATTGGAGACCTCACATGGCCATATACCGGGAGGGAGAGAGGGACTGGAGACCTCACATGGCCATATACCGGGAGTGAGGGAGGGATTGGAGCCCTCACATGGCCATATACCGGGAGGGAGGGAGGGATTAGAGACCTCACATGGCCACATACCGGGAGGGAGGGAGGGATTGGAGACCTCACATGGCCACATACCGGGAGGGAGGGAGGGATTGGAGACCTCGCATGGCCATATACCGGGAGGAAGGGAGGGATTGGAGACCTCACATGGCCATATACCGGGAGGGAGGGAGGGATTGGAGACCTCACATGGCCATATACCGGGAGGGAGGGAGGGATTGGAGACTTCACATGGCCATATACCGGGAGGGAGGGAGGGATTCGAGACCTCACATGGCCATATACCGGGAGGGAGGGATTGGAGACCTCACATGGTCATATACCGGGAGGGGGGGGGGATTGGAGACCTCACATGGCCATACACCGGGAGGGAGAGACTGGAGCCCTCACATGGCCATATACCGGGAGGGAGAGACTGGAGCCCTCGCATGGCCATACACCGGTAGGGAGAGACTGGAGCCCTCACATGGCCATATACCGGGAGGGAGAGACTGGAGCCCTCACATGGCCATACACCGGTAGGGAGAGACTGGAGCCCTCACATGGCCATATACCGGGAGGGAGAGACTGGAGCCCTCACATTGCCATATACCGGGAGGGAGAGACTAGAGCCCTCACATGGCCATATACCGGGAGGGAGAGACTGGAGCCCTCACATGGCCATATACCGGGAGGGAGAGACTGGAGCCCTCACATGGCCATATACCGGTAGGTAGGGAGGGAGAGACTGGAGCCCTCACATGGCCATACACCGGTAGGGAGAGACTGGAGCCCTCGCATCGCCATACACCGGGAGGGAGAGACTGGAGCCCTCACATGGCCATATACCGGGAGGGAGAGACTGGAGCCCTCACATGGCCATATACCGGGAGGGAGAGACTAGAGCCCTCACATGGCCATATGTCACGAGCGAGTGAGCGAGGATCAGTAGTTACGAGAAGAGGGTTAGAATAAAGTTAACCCACAGGCCACGGGGTAAGGGAAAGCGTGCATGTTGTGAGTGGGGGGGGGCTGGGGTCTGAATGAGGCGAGAGCGCTGTATTACTATCACTGCACACTAAGACGTCCTAGAGAGCGGACGCAGGAGAAAGCCCCAGGGGGCGAACATAAGGAGAGCAGTCGGAAGACTTGGGAGTAGTGTTGTTTCCAGTGATGACTGGTAGGTGGAACAATGATTGATAATTATGATTGATGTATTATATTCGTCTATTACCATGATGTAAATATGTATATGTGAGGAATGTGGAAGTCCTTGATACTGTATATAGCAATGTGCGCCATGAGCGATAGATGTAAGTTGAGTTCATGGATTTGTAGCGAGAGTGAGTATTGTGTACTACGGTGGAGGTGTGTTACCGTAGGATGTTTGGTGAGTGAAATGTGAACTATTGTGTGTCCGCTTCATGAGTGTTAATGAGGGGTGAAGTGAATAGAAGTGGTATGGTATTATACCAATGTAATGTCATTCTTGTAGGTGCCGGGGACGGGCCGAAGCGCCGCCTACGGTGAGCACAGGGGATAGGCCAGCATAGGGCCGAAGGCCACACATAGGCCAGGAGTGACGCTGTCGTGTAGGACAGTCGCAGCACATGAGTCGTGGCAGTCTGGCCACCGACAGGGACGTATATATGATCGTGAATGTGTTATTGAAATGCTAATGTGCTATTGCCATGTTGATGTGCTATTGAAATGCTAATGTGCTATTGCCATGTTGATGTGCTATTGGAATGCTAATGTGTTATGGCAATAGGAAGGGGCTATTGAGAGGCTGCGGTGCCATTGAAATATTAATGTGCTATTAAGACATGGAGAGGAGAAGCTGAGACCGAAGTGTCTTTAGAAAGTAACTACCGGGTTGTGGACCCGAGGAAGTGTGCGTACGGGAGAAGGCCGTTGTACGGCAGTTGAATTGAATAATATGATGTCTGTATTTGCGCTATTATCTTTATGTTATGTATAATAAATGTGTGAGTCTGATGGGTTGTTCTGTTAAGTGTTAAACTTGTTCGTTCGTGATTGTTGTCTTGTTATAATTATTACATCTCCCAGTCTGGGATTTGTGACACTGGGGGCTCGTCCGTTGTGACACTGGGGGCTCGTCCATTTTCGTAATATTTGGTTAGTAGGTATTTGTCAGTGGGCATTTGTTACTTTAGTTTTTGTCCACGTAGTACTTATCTTGTGGTAGGAATTTGTGCTGTCTTTGTTCGTGGGATGAATGGAAATTTCATGATGGTATAATTTATGTATATTTATGAATATGTATTGATGCATGTATTTTGATGAATATGTATTAATGTGTACTTAAATTTCTGCAGAGAGTGTGTGTGCCAGCCTGTAGAGGTCAAGCAGCCAGAGCTCCGAGAAAGGGGAGGAACTTAAGTCCAGGGGAAAGTTAAGTAAAATTCAAAATTTTTGTGCCCTGGATTGTGGGCTGTTCCTTTAATCTGTCTTTTTCTCTGTTTTGCTGTTTTTGTTGTAATTGAATATACGGGCGGTGGTGCGGGTTTGCTGTGGTGAACTTAGTTTATCCTTTAAAAAAAAGGTGTGGTAAACTTTGGAACTTCGTTCATCACAGTGAACAGTTCTATAGGGACTTGTATTTTTGTTTAGATTGTGGCGTTCCATCTTCCTCGTTGTTTTAGGAAGACGTTTCTCTTGTCCCTCTCTTACCTATCTGTAGATACGTTCTTTTTTTTCAGACTCTGTTCTTGTTCGTACCTTGTAGTGTAATCGGCGTAGTTAGGTTGCATTTTTTTTTCCATTATATTTTCTTTTTTAGGTCTTTGTCCTAGTCTGGTTCGTTGTTCCTCGATGTCCTTGTGGTCCTTCTTCTGAAGTTCTTCATTTTTGTCTTTTCTTTTCTCTTTTTATTATTAATAGTGCTATACATTTAATGAATATAGAATTAGTTAGGAAGTAGGTTATAAAATGTTCAGTAGGTAAATTTCTGAATTGTATTTGAGACAATTGGGTGTTGTTATATCTGGTGTGATCTCAGGTCTCTGGTCGTGTCGTTAGTGACCATACCGACAGGTTGGTCTTTTTCATAATACATACCATAACCATAAATCTGTGAAATGGCGGATCTCCGTGAGCTCATGAAGGTAGGTACGGAACTTGGCCTTGAGGGAGAGGAGCTGCGCGGCTGGATTAAAGAGCAGCAGGCGGAATTGCGCGATGAGCTTACTAAAGATAGAGAGCGAGAAAAAGAGGCTCAGGAGAGGGAGTTAAAGTTAAAGGAGATAGAGGCGCAAGTAAAGATCGCAGAATTGGAAAGCAAGAAGAATGCGCCAACGGAAACAGTTGAGCGGCAGGGGCAAAATAAAGGTGGCGTTAGGATTAAGCTGCCTACGTTCGGCGACCGGAAGGACGACATAGACGCCTTCCTTTACAGGTTCGAACTGAATGCACAACTGCAATGGGGCGAGAATAAACAATTATGGTCCACGTACCTGGCTTCCTTGTTGCAGGGGCGAGCGTTAACCTACTTTAAAGAGCTACAGCGCGAAGACGTACATGATTATGATAAGCTGAAGTCTTTGCTGCTTCGCCGATTTGCGCGTGCGGAGGAATATTTCCTGGAGCAGTTTAGGCGAGCACGTGCGGATACCAGGGAGGACTTTGCTGCCTTCGTCGCGAGACTAGCAGAATATTTCACGAACTGGGTGGACTTGGCGCATGTGGGCGCGGATTTTGCTAAATTGAAAGACCTAATGATCCGTGACCAGCTGTACACGTCGTGCCATAAAGATTTAGTGGCTTTTCTAAAAGAAAACGAACCCGCGACGGTGCAGGAGGCGTCTAAGTTGGCGGAAGCATACCGTACGGCACATCCTTCCAAACCAGTAGCCAGGGCGTACGTGCAGGATGCTGGTTACGTCGCCGTGGTTGAGGGGTCGCCGGCAGGACATAAAGACAGGTCGCGTCAGCGTGGTGCCTATAATGGGCAAGCCCAGGGGCAACGTAGCGGGTATCACCAATCACCTGCATATGGATCCGGTAAGTTTGACCGAGCAGGAGGGCTAGGTCGCGGTAATGACCGAGGGCGATTTGTGACCTTTGCCGATGACCGACGGCATAGGGACTTTAGTTCCGGTCGCGATGGGTCACGGGGACCCAGGTCTAGCGGAGCACAGGGAGCGGAATGTTGGACTTGCGGACGCGTAGGTCATTTTTCACGCGATTGTAGGACCGCGGATTGTTGGAACTGCGGAAGAGCAGGTCACATCAGGGTAAATTGTCCTGCAGGTAGGATAGCGGCGAACGTGGATGGCAATCACGGTAGCTCCACTCCATGTTCCCCTAATAAATTTCATCATGCGGCTGCGTGTGTTACATCGGACAACGGAGGCGGACAGTATTCTAAGTGTCCCAGTTGTGAGAAGTTATTATCTTCCGGTGTTTTACCTTGTGGGAGAAAGATCCCCGTTATAAATTCATGTCATACAGGAGGTGGTCTTAGGGTTTATCCGGGGTTTGTTGGGGACGAACCGGTCTCGGTTTTACGAGATACAGGATCTACCGTTGTGGGAGTGCATAGGGACTGCATTCGGGATTCGCAGCTTACGGGTGAGACTGTCCCATGCATACAATTTTCAGGGGCCATTGAGAAATTACCCATGGCAAGAATAGTGATAGATACACCTTTCCTTAGCGGGGAAGTCGAAGCAGTCGTTGGTTGTTTTCCAGGCGCCCAGCTCATCATTGGTAATGTATCTCGGGTAGTTTCCCCTTCCGAGAAGAATGTGCAGGCATGGTCGCAATCAAAAGGTATTGACTTTTGTGCCGCAGTCGAGACACGTCGACAGGTACGTGATAGGAGTAAGATTAGACCTTTGGCAACGCCAGCGGTCAACCTGGATATCACACCAGGGCGCTTGGCGACATTACAAAAGGAGGACCCATCATTGAGTCCATGTTTTGAGGAGGCGCGAACGGAGAAAACGAGGAAATATAAGAACGGGTCGTCGTCCTTTGTTATTCAGGCGGGCATTCTGTTCCGTGACTATGTAACGGTGGCATCCATTTTAAAGCAGGTCGTTGTGCCAGCGTTGCTAATCGCAACAGTATTGCATTTGGCACATGATGTCCCATTAGCGGGTCATATGGGTATAGCTAGAACCAAAGAAAGGGTTCTTAAGAATTTTTACTGGCCATCCATCCACAGAGATTTACGAGTGTATTGTAAGACATGCAGTGCGTGCCAAAAGACGACGCATAAGGGTCGTACACCCCAGGCTCCTCTTCAAAAGATCCCCACGGTTTCGGAACCGTTTAAAAAGGTTTCGATAGACCTTGTTGATTTAAGAGAAAGATTATCTTCAGCGCGCACTATAGCAGAAGAAGTTTCTAGTATCGCTTCGAAAAGAGCAAAAGCCTATAAAGATAGAGGATCCAAACTGAGAATTTTTAAGCCAGGAGACAAGGTCCTATTTGTCAAGGAAAGATTTAATTCATAAATGTTTCCAGTGACTAAATTTTTGTGAGAGAGCAGTGAGTAATTTTTACAAACGTAATTATTGTGCGAGCCAGCATAACTTGGTCTCGTAAACAATTTGTTTTGAACAGTTTTTTTTTTATAATAGATAGACAGAAGGTGTGGGGAAGGATAGACGGACAGCGTAGGTGTGCATGGCTGAGCACTTTTTATATCTCGTGTTTTGAACTAGGTTTAGTAAAGAGGGAAGGGGTGAGTAGGAATTAAATGTTATTGAGACGTCTGTTGACGTACAGAAAATACCGTGATCCAGAGTAAAAGCTCGGGGTTTTGAACATGTTAAGAATTTATTGCTATAAAATTACATTTTATTGTCTTGGGTGATTCGACCTTTGATGTCGACCCAAGGTCGTTGCGTAGGGCTGTTACTTAAAATAACTCAGTTCGGCAGCTGAGCTAGAAGTGGTTGCACCAATCACAATCCAGGAATTAGACGGTAAGCTGCAGATGCAGTCCAGTATTTAAGGCCATACAGAACTTACTTCTGGGCCACATGTAGAAAATCCATTTACGAGGTGGACGGCGATAGTCCTCAGCCAGATGAGAGACATAGAGACGCAGTTGAGCAGTCCATTGTGAGGAGCCTGATTTAAAGCTCCAGAGCCTAAGCTACTTGGTTTGATATAAACCCACAGCGTTTACATCCAGCGCTCTCACTCCCAGTGAGGGCCTCATGGTGAGAGTCCATACTAATTTGTAATGATGAAAGTGAACCGTTCTACTTACTTTTGAAGACAGTTTCAGAGCTACCGCCAGACAACGCATGGTTGTACAAGCATTCTCCATGGCGTGTCTAGAGGAAATGTCCATATCATAACATGTCTCATTGAATTAATAGAATTTAAACTGTTATATCCGTCGCCACGTGCGCGGATTCTATTTGGCATATTACTCATATGACCTGCAAGTAGTTAGATTGAATACGTTAGTCTTTATAGAAAGCTGTAGTTTCATTAGTTAGATTCAGTTGCCTTTGAATTGATATTTATATTTATAATTATATTTGTTACATTAATTCCTGTAATTAAACTGCCCTACAGTTCTGCTAAAAATCAAAGCAATTGATTTATTTAGTTTTTAGAGTGCAAGTATTTTTTTGTGTGTGTTCGTCGATTGTGGGAACGGACCTCGAAAGAGTGTCAGTCGAAATATCCCCATCTAACCCACATCGCGACACTATTGTTATTACCTACGGACCATAATAAGTTATTGATGACATGGAAAGGTCCTTATGTTATTGAGCGAGTTGTTTCGAAGGTAGATTACGCTATCCACATTGATGGATCAATTAAGGTTTTCCATGTTAATATGCTACGGAGATTTTGTGAGAGACCAGAGTATCTGGGTTCTCATACTGGTATTGAAGGACATACCTAATGTCGTGTCATTCTTTGACGATATAGCATGTCATACGTCGACATGGTCTGATCATATTCAGACACTAACAGTAATTTTTAAACGATTACGTCATTTTCGGTTAACTGCTAAACCCGCAAAGATGGATTTGGCATGTCCAGAGATAGTATTCTTAGGACATATCGTGGGTAGAGGTGTTCAGAGACCTGAAGTAACAAAAATTGACAAATTAGTAGGGTTGCAAATCCCTAAAACAGAGAAACAAGTCAGAAGCTTAGTGGGAATTTTAAATTATTACAGAAAGTTCATTCCAAATTTTTCCTCCTTGTCATCTTCTCTTACTGACCTTACTAAGAAGGGAAAACCCGATAAGGTCCAGTGGACGTCTGAATGTCAGACAGCATTTGATAATTTGGTGACAGCATTATCATCGTCACCCATTCTGATATTACCCGATTTTCGATCTAATTTTATCCTCAGAACGTATGCGTCGGACTCTGGTGTCGGCGCTTGTCTTCTACAGGAGAAGAACGAATGTTTACATCCTGTATGTTATGTCAGTAGGAAGCTATTGCAGAGAGAAAGAAAGTATTCTGTGATAGAGCGGGAGTGTCTTGCCATTGTGTGGTCCGTCCAGAAATTAGGACGTTATCTCATGGGACGAGAATTTTGTATCCAGACAGACCACAAGCCACTAACGTTTTTGTCGAAGAATCGTTCGTCCAGCCCACGCTTGTCTAGATGGGCATTGGCTTTGCAGCCGTATACCTTCGTTATTCAGCCAATTCCAGGAACCAGCAATCATATCGCCGACTACCTTAGTCGAGCCTAAGGGAAGAGTTCAGGAGCTTATACATCGGAGGACAGGAACATTGACAGGATCTGTGTGAACGAGTCGTCGACTTTAAAATATTGACATTATAAATATGATATGAAGAATGGTTGATAGGTTGATTGGTTTTTGATTCTGTATTAGGTATTGTGTTTAGTTAGCTATTGATGATGTGATACATATGTGCATAGTGCAGGGCATATTGACCCCCATATTTTTCCCTGATTCCGGTATTTTATGTGCTAGAGGCACTGGTAGGTCATTTTTTATGTAAGTATTGCTCACGCTCACTCGTTGACAGTCATCTTGATGCGATTTGAAATTAATTGCATTAATTTTTTTGGGGTGGGGGATGATGTCACGAGCGAGTGAGCGAGGATCAGTAGTTACGAGAAGAGGGTTAGAATATAGTTTACCCACGGGCCACGGGGTAAGGGAAAGCGTGCATGTAGTGAGTGGGGGGGGGTCTGAATGAGGCGAGAGCGCTGTATTACTATCACTGCACACTAAGACGTCCTAGAGAGCGGACTCAGGAGAAAGCCCCAGAGGGTGAACATAAGGAGAGCAGTCGGAAGACTTGGGAGTAGTGTTGTTTCCAGTGATGACTGGTAGGTGGAACGATGATTGATAATTACGATTGATGTATTATATTCGTCTATTACCATGATGTAAATAAGTTGTCATGATTCAGATATTATTAAAACTCACGCAGAGAGTGAGTTGTTGTTGTTTTACCAGGGCCATGAGAAATTGGCTGGTGGCCTTGAACGGTCCTCGCCAAATTATAGTTGGTGAGTAAATAAATGTAAAGTTAAACTGTTAGATTCACGCTTGTGGGTTTTAATGTTCGTGATTAATAAGTAATGGAGTAGGGGTGAAACAAGGTGGGCATAGTTGACATTGTTAAGTATGACTAGACAAGTTTTTGCACGTTAACTGGCTGGTAGAATAGTGCAGACGTATTACTACAATTAAAATGGTGGGAGGTTTCGACCTATGAGATAGCTGAACTAATTGGGCCAGCGGACTAGCACGCTGGGTAGTTAGATAGTATATAACATCGTGTAACGTTCAGATTTGGTGAATACAGGCGAGCAGAAGCATCGTGTCGTGAAGTATCTCCGGTTGACCAGTACCTGAACTGTGTGCTTTGAAGACAAGAAGTCCTTGCTAACGGACTGACTGAGCTCTAGAAAGAAAGGTCTGAGTGGGCTGACCTTTGAAAGCCCACGCTGCGCTATATTGATGTTCGCGCCTACCAGTAGGCGTGAGCAATGGTAATATATCTTATTTATTCAAGTATAATTGAGATCGGAGATAGAGAGAGAACTACAGCCTCATAGGAAGACTAAGGAAACCCCAGCTGGCACTCGACCACGAGTGTCCTGTATCATAGATCTATTGCCATAGTATGAGTGGAATAATATAGCACATTGTTGATGAATTGAATAGTGATTGTGCATAAAATATAGTCTTTTGGCAACTGCTTAAATTACCTACAAGCCGAAGAGTGCTTCTGTAGGCTTTGAACGTACTGGGCTCTCCTAACATTTAAGCCCATATGATTTATGGAGAGTTTGCCTGGCGACTGGCCAGTGGCGACTCAACTGTTACTTTAAATTGATATCTAGTTTCGTATAATATACCTATTTGCTATTGATTGCAGTACCTCCATAGTTACATGAATATCATTGGTTAAGTTATTAATTAGAGTTTTTTTTTGGTTTGGATATATACCCCTATTGTCTTTTGTTTTGTTATTAATATTTATGTAAACTATGGCCTGACCGGCCTGACATATATACGCTCTAGTTATTTAATATTTTTCTTGTGTGGTTGTGTCCGAGTGTGAGTTAGCTGCCTCTCGTGCAGTCGTAACATCCCCAAGACCCTAACTCTGCTCGTGACATCTGGAGGGGACCCCACTGACATCTGAAGAGGACCCGTCACCCTCTGACATCTGGAGAGGACACTACTATCATCTGATGAGGACCCCGTAAACAGCTGCAGGTCTACCACTCTAGCCTCCACTGTTATTTATGTCATTTTTGTAGTTTATAGTTTTGTATACTGCTAATTTTTTTTTGTTTCTCCCCCACATGTCTGGCATGTCCTCTCGTCATTGATCCTGGGACCACTACGAGGGACTGACAGCTAGCATCAGGAAAAGACAAGACCAGCGCTGTGGACCAAAGGAAAGAGCCAGTCCATTTTGCCCAGTTAAGTGAACCATCTGTATTTGTCTTCGTTTGAGGGGTTCGTCGTTCCAGCTCCCCTACTTTTGACAGGCATTATTTTTTCTTTTGTGTTAGATTAGATACGCGGGTGGTTGGAAGGGATCGAGACTCAGCATTCTTCTTTTTGCCAGACTAGCAGATCTAGATGGCGTTTAAAACGGATAGGAGATTTGCTTTGCCTTGAATAGTTCTGTAGGGACCTGTTATTCGTATAGATTGTTAGCGTTCTATCTTCCTCGTATTTTAGGAAGACGTCTCTCCTGTTCTTTTTCTTACCTTTTTGTAGATAGTTTCAGGTTAGTCAGGTCTGTTGTCGTTCGTGATTTCTGTTAGTCTAGCGTCTTATTGTAATTTATCGTTCGTTCTGTTCCTCTTGCGTCTTGTTTGTAATGTGTTACCTTTTTATATATTCGTTATATAGTATTTATCTTTCTTGGTTACACTTATTTTTTAAATTTTTTTGATTACATACTTCCATTGATTCACGTGTTTTGACACGTTGAGCGGTTTTTAGAGGTAACTTGGCTTGGTGAGAGGGAAAAGTTTTTAAGAACTAACCCTCCTGTGCTGTAGAGTGACAACACTGTTTAAGTGACAACTATTATTGAATTGTTGGAATCCGTGCAGTGAGTACACTGCCAGTTCTTGCTAATTATTAATTTATACCGATCTCGTCTTTAAATTGACGGGCTCCCGAGAGGACAGTATTAGACTGTTCAGAGAGGTGACCTTTTTTTTGTGTAGTGATGAATAGTGAGTATTGGTTTTATTGTCGGCTGGTGCCGCCGCCCGAAGGAGCAATAAATTGTCTCAGGGGAAGAGTCTGTATCAGTGTCGAGGTGATATCAATATAAGAGCTATGTGAATTATATATATTGAGGATACTTTTTTAGTCGTCTGCGTATGACGTCGACCCGAGGAGAGCAATAATGAGATTGCCTCGTGGGATGGATGATATTGGTATTTTTCGATTATTTGAGAGATGTTTGGCAGTGGTAACGTAGTACACTGCGTATTCGTGTTTTGAGAGATATTTTGCAGTGGTAACAGAGGACACTGCGTGGTCGCGTTTTAAGAAGTTTTGGAGGAGTGTGGAGTTGTTTTTTATACAACCGATTATGACTATGGTTTTCCGCGTTTCGTGGACCATCTAACGGAATACTATATATGACAAGTAAGAATAACCGATTATGATTGTGACTATCCATGTGGCCAGTGGATGAGTTACCTAAGAACATACCCGATATGGATATTGAATTGAACCGATTATGACTATATTACCGAGATGACTGTGACACTTGACGTGTGCATGGCTTGCGTACGGAAACGGCGCATTAAATTAACTGCTATCGCCTCGTGGCATCTCATCTATACCGGATTGGATGTTGGAAAGATTTAATTGTAATGTTATTTGATATCTAGATTATTGTTAAATGCGAGAAGCGCTGTGTAATTCTTAACTCAAGACGAGGGCTACGCGGATTTTAAACGAGAACATCAGACTAAATTATCTTACGGACGCTTCTGTTAATGTTAATTAGGCTTAACTATGCCGAAATTTCTAGTTGTGATGCACCAGAAATTTTGTTCTCCTATTTAGATCTGTCATATATACTGGGGTTGGATAGGATTAGCACCTCATTCAGAGACCGAGGGATGGTATCACATATTGTTCACCCATTGTGAACACTTTTCACCTACCCCTGTGCTTTCCTTTGTTCCAACAGCTATTTTACTGACGTCGACCCGTATTTTGGCCACACCAGACGTTGTTGCCCAGGGTCGAGGACGAGAAGTCATGGCAGACCAGGAGTCCAGATCCACTAATGCCATCGATGCTACTATAGTTATCTTTTCTTGAGTATTATTCGTTGTATGTATGCATTCCTGATGACATTCGCACAGGAGCAATGTTGTACTCTAAAATTTTCGAGTTATGATTGTTAATGTCTACGTATTTAGAGGTAAGATTTAATCCTCAGAGAGATATATACTTTTGGACGGAGCCTTAAGATTTTCATGAAGTTTTGTCCATCAATGATACCCGTCCTGTAGGTTTTTTTCAACTTTAGTACTAGTCTTAGTTATCACCTAGTATTCTTAGTTAAGCTAACCTTTCGAGCAATTTCTCGACTCATGCCTTCCCCTTACGATAATAATTTATATCGTTAAAATTGCAAATTTTAACTGGGGTGGGGGATGTGTCATGATTCAGATATTATTAAAACTCACGCAGAGAGTGAGTTGTTGTTGTTTTACCAGGGCCATGAGAAATTGGCTGGTGGCCTTGAACGGTCCTCGCCAAATTATAGTTGGTGAGTAAATAAATGTAAAGTTAAACTGTTAGATTCACGCTTGTGGGTTTTAATGTTCGTGATTAATAAGTAATGGAGTAGGGGTGAAACAAGGTGGGCATAGTTGACATTGTTAAGTATGACTAGACAAGTTTTTGCACGTTAACTGGCTGGTAGAATAGTGCAGACGTATTACTACAATTAAAATGGTGGGAGGTTTCGACCTATGAGATAGCTGAACTAATTGGGCCAGCGGACTAGCACGCTGGGTAGTTAGATAGTATATAACATCATGTAACGTTCAGATTTGGTGAATACAGGCGAGCAGAAGCATCGTGTCGTGAAGTATCTCCGGTTGACCAGTACCTGAACTGTGTGCTTTGAAGACAAGAAGTCCTTGCTAACGGACTGACTGAGCTCTAGAAAGAAAGGTCTGAGTGGGCTGACCTTTGAAAGCCCACGCTGCGCTATATTGATGTTCGCGCCTACCAGTAGGCGTGAGCAATGGTAATATATCTTATTTATTCAAGTATAATAGAGATCGGAGATAGAGAGAGAACTACAGCCTCATAGGAAGACTAAGGAAACCCCAGCTGGCACTCGACCACGAGTGTCCTGTATCATAGATCTATTGCCATAGTATGAGTGGAATAATATAGCACATTGTTGATGAATTGAATAGTGATTGTGCATAAAATATAGTCTTTTGGCAACTGCTTAAATTACCTACAAGCCGAAGAGTGCTTCTGTAGGCTTTGAACGTACTGGGCTCTCCTAACATTTAAGCCCATATGATTTATGGAGAGTTTGCCTGGCGACTGGCCAGTGGCGACTCAACTGTTACTTTAAATTGATATCTAGTTTCGTATAATATACCTATTTGCTATTGATTGCAGTACCTCCATAGTTACATGAATATCATTGGTTAAGTTATTAATTAGAGTTTTTTTTTTGGTTTGGATATATACCCCTATTGTCTTTTGTTTTGTTATTAATATTTATGTAAACTATGGCCTGACCGGCCTGACATATATACGCTCTAGTTATTTAATATTTTTCTTGTGTGGTTGTGTCCGAGTGTGAGTTAGCTGCCTCTCGTGCAGTCGTAACATCCCCAAGACCCTAACTCTGCTCGTGACATAAGTATATGTGAGGAATGTGGAAGTCCTTGATACTGTATATAGCAATGTGCGCCATGGGCGATAGATGTAAGTTGAGTTCATGGATTTGTAGCGAGAGTGAGTATTGTGTACTACGGTGGAGGTGTGTTACCGTAGGATGTTTGGTGAGTGAAATGTGAACTATTGTGTGTCCGCTTCATGAGTTGTAATGAGGGGTGAAGTGAATAGAAGTGGTATGGTATTATACCAATGTAATGTTATTCTTGTAGGTGCCGGGGACGGGCCGAAGCGCCGCCTACGGTGAGCACAGGGGATAGGCCAGCATAGGGCCGAAGGCCACACATAGGCCAGGAGTGACGCTGTCGTGTAGGACAGTCGCAGCACATGAGTCGTGGCAGTCTGGCCACCGACAGGGACGTATATAATATGATCGTGAATGTGTTATTGAAATGCTAATGTGCTATTGCCATGTTGATGTGCTATTGAAATGCTAATGTGCTATTGCCATGTTGATGTGCTATTGGAATGCTAATGTGTTATGGCAATAGGAAGGGGCTATTGAGAGGCTGCGGTGCCATTGAAATATTAATGTGCTATTAAGACATGGAGAGGAGAAGCTGAGACCGAAGTGTCTTTAGAAAGTAACTACCGGGTTGTGGACCCGAGGAAGTGTGCGTACGGGAGAAGGCCGTTGTACGGCAGTTGAATTGAATAATATAATGTCTGTATTTGCGCTATTATCTTTATGTTATGTATAATAAATGTGTGAGTCTGATGGGTTGTTCTGTTAAGTGTTAAACTTGTTCGTTCGTGATTGTTGTCTTGTTATAATTATTACATCTCCCAGTCTGGGATTTGTGACACCATACACCGGGAGGGAGAGACTGGAGCCCTCACATGGACATATACCGGGAGGGAGAGACTGGAGCCCTCACATGGCCATATACCGGTAGGGAGAGACTGGAGCCCTCACATGGCCATACACCGGGAGGGAGAGACTAGAGCCCTCACATGGCCATATACCAGGAGGGAGAGACTGGAGCCCTCACATGGCCATACACCGGGAGGGAGAGACTGGAGCCCTCACATGGCCATACACCGGGAGGGAGAGATTGGATCCCTCACATGGCCAAACACCGGGAGGGAGAGACTGGAGCCATCACATGGCCATACACCGGGAGGGAGAGACTGGAGCCCTCAAATGGCCATATACCGGTAGGTAGGGAGGGAGAGACTGGAGCCCTCACATGGCCATACACCGGTAGGGAGAGACTGGAGCCCTCACATGGCCATGCACCGGGAGGGAGAGACTGGAGCCCTCACATGGCCATATACCGGGATCGAGAGACTGGAGCCCTCACATGGCCATGCACTCCAACCTAGATTAAATTCAGTTTGGATATCATTTTATAGAATTAAATTAGTGCTAATACTGTGGTTTCTTTTGGCCATCACAGATTGGAAATTGAACAAAGCGTACAACATGATGTAACCTAAGGACTCATTCTCCATGCCACGACACATTGGCACTCTGACTCAAACATTCGATATACGTGATATCTTGATATGCTTGTTCCAAAAGACTCGACTGCACAGGTAGTGAAATTTGCAGAGATAATAAATAAACCTGTTATTGCCAAGTGTCTGGAAAAGGCCTCCATGAATTATAACAATAAACCTGAGATTGAATGAACAAATAAAAACCGCCCATAAATATTTAGGACATTACTTGTTAAATATATATTTTATAAAACTTAGTTGAACATTATTATGTTTTGAAGAACAATATTTGATGGTGCAATGATCTGGCTGTTTCAGATGAAAAGCTTTCAGACCAGACAAGAAAAAAAAAAAAGAAAATGTAGCAAAAAAGTGACGAAATCAGAATATTAAAAAAACCAAAACATACACAGACAAAAAAAACAAAAAAAAACAACAACGTAATCAACAAAAAAAAAAACACAACAAAAATAATTACAACCTCAACAGGAAAACATCATCATCATCATCAACAACAACAACATCATCAATAACAACAACAACATCAACAATAACAGCAATATCGACAAAAACAATCACAACAACGTCGACAACGACAATGAATCATCATTAACAACAACAACATCAACAATAACAGCAATATCGACAAAAACAATTACAACAACGTCGACAACAACAATGAATCTGTGGTGCGCAGGGATGCGCAGAGGTGTTGAACGGAGTCAACCCAAGAAGGACTTCGGGTAATAAACAGAAATAAACGACTCTCGAGATTTACACTGAGCTGGACGGTTTTGAGTTGGTTGTGTATCTGCCTGTTGTGTCTGTCAAGTGCTATAGTGGTGACCCCGACGTGATATTTAGATCTAGACAGAATATTCCTATTCTTAATCTTTCAACGACGATTCGTCCACGATGTCAATAGAAACAGTAGTACTTAAATTACCAACGTTTTGGACCACTTGTCCTTCAGCGTGGTTCGCTCAAACTGAGGCTCAGTTCGTGCTGCGTGGAATCACAACAGACGAAACGAAGTACTACTATGTAGTAGCAGCACTCGACGCTAACACAGCTTCAAGATCTTTATCAATCATATCCTCACCTCTTCCAACCTGTAAGTACGACACACTTAAATCGTTCCTTACGGATGCTTACGGGTTATCAGAAGCAGAGAAAGCAGACACTTTGCTAAACATTAAAGTACTAGGTGACAGCAAACCGTCAGAAATAATGGACAGAATGCTAGCTCTTTTGGGAGACCACAAGCCATGCTTCCTTTTCCGCCACCTGTTTCTCAGACTGTTACCTGAATCTAGTCGTGCTCCACTTGCTAATTCCCCCAATATCACTGACTACCGAGCACTGGCGAAAGAGGCTGATAACCTATTTAACTCTCTGACAACAAACGCGACAATCTGCACTGCGGTTCAACCACCTAAACCAACACCAACCGTAGCACATGATGCAGGTTTGTCTGAGATTGACAAGATTTGTTGGTTTCATCGAAAGTTTGGTTCAAATGCCAGGCGATGTTCCAGCCCATGTAAATATTTCAGCAACCTCAAGACTAAAAAGAACCAGGGAAACGGGAGAGCGGGCCAGCGGTAGAAACTTTACTTGCTGGTCCGCCATGTTCGCCCACTACACCATGTACTAAACAAAACCTGGAGACAAAGGTAACTCAACTATTTGTGACGGACGCACAGTCTAAAAGACGCTTCTTGGTGGATACAGGCGCACAAGTCTCTGTAATACCGGCAACATGGGCAGAAAGAACGTCAGGTGCTACAAGAACACCTTTGCAAGCCGCCAACGGAACCTCCATAGCGACCTATGGTTCACGAATCTTACCTTTGCATTTTGGCAACCGGATTTTCAAAGCACGTCTTATATCAGCTAATGTCAAACGACCTCTCTTAGGGGCTGATTTTCTCCGTCAGCACAACCTGTTGGTCGACATTCGAGGACGCCGCTTGATAGAAGCAGAATCTTTTGCTCACATTCACTGCACTGTCAGTTCAGTTTTAGATAACTCTGATCTTGCTCTCATAGAACCAACGAGCAATAAGTTCCGTAAAATTCTCAGTGACTATCCGGAACTGTTACAGCCAACCTTCTCCACTGCTGAAGTCAAGCACGGGGTGAAACATTTTATCCCAACTAAAGACAGGCCAGTCTTCGCTCGTGCACGTCGTCTAGCACCAGACAAGCTGGCCTCTGCAAAGAAGGAATTTTTGGAAATGGAAAAGATGGGTATTGTACAGAAATCCAACAGCCCCTGGGCATCCCCACTACACATGGTACCTAAAAGTAACGGAGACTAACGTCCTTGCGGCGACCACCGCAGACTGAATGATGCCACAGTTCCTGATCGCTATCCGATACCCCATATTCAAGACTTTTCGGCTCGCCTGGCTGGAAAAAAATATTTCTCCAAGATTGACCTTGTGAGGGGATATCATCAAATTCCTGTAACTCCCGAAGATATACCTAAAACAGCTGTTATCACGCCTTTTGGGTTATGGGAATTTTTACGTATGCCATTTGGCCTAAAAAATGCAGCGCAGACGTTTCAACGGCTCATGGACTCTGTGCTCCAAGATTTAGACAGCGCATTTGTCTACCTTGTTCTTTCCCTCTACCACCACTGGGGAACTCAGACCATCTTATGATATCTATGCAACCAAAGTATCGACCTGTGTTAAGAACTTATAAAGCAGACACCAAAGTAATAAAAACATGGACAGACGAGGCCTGCGACCAACTTCAAGCCTGTTTTGACTGCACGGATTGGGACATTTTTACAAACACATGTACTAATTTAGACGACCTTGTTCTTACTGTTAACTCCTACATCCAGTTTTGTGAAGATCTAATTATACCTAAGAAAAGTGTGTGTGTGTATCCAAATAGTAAACCACGGTTAACAAAAGAATGCCTTGAAGCTATTGTTGACAAAAAAAGACTCCGAAAAAACTATAGTAAAAGCGACCTCGCTAAAGTAAACAAACAAATTAAAAAGAGAATCAAAGTGTGTAAAAAAGAATACAAAGATAAAATTGAAGCAAGTTTTAAATCAAATGACATGTCATCTGTGTGGAAGGGAATGAAACAGGTTACGGGGTACGATTGTATGAAGAATAAAGTGAATGTTGTGAATGAAAGCGAATTTGCCAATGAATTGAATCAGTTCTACTGTCGCTTTGACAAACACGATTTCTCCAACCAACACCAGGAAATAAGAGACAGTTTTGATTTTGATAATGATGAATGTAATATTTGTTTTGATTATGATGCTGTTGTGAAACAATTTAAATCTGTTAAGGAAAGAAAGGCATCTGGACCAGATAACATTGGAAGCAAAGTAGTGAGAACATGTGCTGAACAACTAGCAAAAATTTTTACTTTCATCTTCAACAAATCCTTTCAAAACCATTACATACCAAACATTTGGAGATTGTCAAAAATCTTACCTGTCCCCTAAAAACCAAAAATATCTGAAATGAACTTCCATTATCTTTAAATGCTTTGAAAAACTTGTTTTAACTGAACTAACGAAGGAGGTCAAACAAAATCTCGATCCTTTGCAATTTGCATACAAAGAAAACAGGAACACAGAAGACGCCTTATTGTTTTTATTGCATAACATCTACAGTCATTTAGACACTGGTAAAACCTGTGTTCGTGTGCTCCTAGTCGATTTTTCGTCTGCGTTTAACACCATACAACCGCACTTAATGTTTCAAAAGCTTACCAACCTACACGTGAGTTCTTTTTTAAAGAGCTGGATCTTCGAATTTCTAACACAGAGAAGCCAGTTTGTGGATATAAACAACACATTTTCCAAATTACTCACAACAAACACAGGAGCGCCACAAGGCTGCGTGCTGTCACCTGCCTTGTATACATTGTATACAAATGATTTCACTGTGTCACACAACAACGTTTACCTTCTTAAATTTGCCGACGACTCTGCTATTTTAGGCCTTTTACCTAACTCTGGCCACGAATATTCTAACATTGTACAATCCTTTCATTGTTGGTGTAATAACAACTACCTTCTACTGAATGTTAAGAAAACAAAAGAGCTTGTTTTTGACTTTAGGAAAAATAACAACGATCCTGTTTGCCCTCTTACTATCAACAATCATCATCATCATTGCCTTTCTCACCCTGGATCAGGGTATAGGCCACCAACAAACACTTTCCATCCCTCTCTATCATGGGCCAGCCTCTTTACATTATTCCAAGTCTTTCCGCTTCGTTGCACATCATTTTCTCTGGCTCTTCTCCACGTTCCGCGCGGCCTTCCTCTTGATCTCTTGCCCTGGGGATTCCAATCCAATACCTTCTTCGCGATGCTGTTTCCTGGCCTCCTGAGAGTGTGGCCGATCCATCTCCATCGCCTCCTACCAATTTCCTCTCTGACTGGGCTCTGTCTTGTTCTTTTCCAAACAATTTCATTGCTGACCTTGTCTGTCCATCTGATCTTAAGTAGCTTCCTCAAACATCTGTTGATGAAAACTTGGATTCTCTTTATGCAGGCCTGGGACGCATTCCAAGTCTCACATCCATACAACAGGACTGACTTCACGTTCGAGTTGAATATCCTCAGCTTTGTTTTTAGAGATATATCCTTGGTTCTCCAAATCTTGCTTAAGGACGTGAAAGCTGCCTGTGCCTTTCCAATTCGTGCTTTGACTTCTGCCTCTGTTCCTCCCTTATTGTCAATGATACTACCAAGATAGCAGACGGACTCTACATCTTCCAGTGGTTGATCTCCTACTTTGACTTGTTCGCTTGGGGGTGCAACAATTTTTAGGACCTTCGACTTCGCAGGATGTATCCTCAATCCAATAGATTCTGAAATTTTGTTTAGAGCTGTAGTCTTTGCTTGCATCTGGTCGTGTGTGTGCGACAATAGTGCCAAGTCATCAATGAAGAGGTTGAAATTGTCACAGAGGCCAAATATCTTGGCATTACTATTGATTCATTGCTTAACTGGCATGCGCATGTAACATATGTATACAAGAAAGCCAACCAGCGCATGTATTTCCTCAGAAAGCTCCGCTTTTTAAAAGTTAGCAAAAGCATTCTGAAAATATTTTACACCATGGCTATTCAGAGCGTTTTGATGTATGGAGTTGTCTGTTGGGGAGGAAACATCTTACAAAAAGATAAAAATAAGATCAATAATTTAATTAAAAAAGCATCCAAAATTTGTATCTGTGATCTGCCATAGTTTGATGAGCTGTACACTGGTGCTTGTATTAAAAAAGCTAATATTATTATAAATGACCCCCAACATCCCCTGAACAAGGAATATATAAGATCTGTAAGAAGTTTAAGGCTGTTGTCAAAGAAAACTAAAACTGAGCGCTACTTTAAATCGTTTATTCCATCATCAACTAGGATGTTACAATAATGTCGTCATCTTGATCGTAATCTGTGCACAGTTGAATTATGTCCTGCGTGTCAGGTCAATGTGTTTTAGTTAGGGAAGCATATTGTGTGCACTGTTAATTTTGTTAATTTAGTTAATTTATCAGTGTGTGTGTATATATGTGTGTGTGCGCGCTATGTATCACACTTTCTGCTTCTGTAACTGTATTGTTATGTATTCAATGATCAAAACAAATTTCCTTGTACAAGGACGAATAAAATTTATCTTATCTTATCTTATCTTATCTTATCTTATATTTTAGTGGCTAGCTCCTCAGCCAAGTCTCACGTAGAGGACCTCAATGCAGTTTTCCGGCGACTAAAACACCACGGACTGGTAATCAAGCTTGAAAAATGTCTCTTTGGAGTGGCATCGCTTGATTTTTTGGGACATCGAGTGTCTGCGTCAGGCTCAGCACCAATGTCGTCTCGTATTGAGGCAGTAAAGAAGTTACCACAACCAAGAACTGTAAAGGCACTCCAGGAGTACCTTGGGATAATAAACTTTTATCACCGTTTCATTCCAAACATAGCTCTGATGTTGCGTCCCCTTTATCAAGCTCTGAAAATATCCAAACCACGCCAAGATCTCATTTGGTCCCAGGAAATGAAACAATCCTTCCTTGCCGGTAAACAAGCATTGGCAGATACAACCATGCTGGTACATCCATGTACAGATTGTCCATTAGCTTTGACATGTGACGCATCTGATGTGGCCGTCGGCGCAGTCCTTGAGCAGTACAACCATGGTCGCTGGGAGCCACTTACCTTTTTTAGTCGCCAGCTACGTAGTCCGGAGATCAAGTACAGTACTTTTGACAGAGAGCTTCTGGGCGCCCATTTGACAATACGCCATTTTCGTTATATGCTTGAAGGGAGGCAGTTCACCATCTACACAGACCACAAACCTCTAGTCCACGCAATATCGAAAACATCTGAACTATGGTCAGCTCGTCAGCAAAGGCAACTGACTGCTATCTCAGAATTTACCACCAATATTAAGCACATCTCGGGAAAGAAGAATGTGGTTGCCGATGGCCTTTCTCGCGCTTCCACTTCCACAAACGCGGTCTCGTTAGGCATTGACTTTACAGCTATGGCCAAGGCGCAAATTTTGAGTCCAGACATACAAGCGTACAAAACTGCCATCACAAACATGAAAATTGCTACGACAAAGCTGACTGATGAAGGACCGGAGCTTCTCTGCGACATTTCAACTGGTAGAGCCCGCCCTATCGTTCCTCCAGATTATCGACGCCCGGTGTTCGAGGCTGTCCATAACCTTGCTCACCCAGGAGTTAAGGCTACTGTTAAACTCATTGCAGAGAAATACGTGTGGCATGGCCTCAGCCGCCAAATTAGCGATTGGGTAAAGGAGTGTCACAATTGCCAGGCATCAAAAATTCAGAAACATACCAAGGCGCCCCTTCAGACATATACTGCACCTGACAAAAGATTTTCCCATATCAACATCGATATTGTTGGTCCATTACCCCAGTCATGTGGTTACCGTTACCTCCTAACCATCATTGACCGTAATACACGATGGCCAGAGGCAATTCCTATGACAAACATTACAGCACCAGAATGTGTTCGGGCTCTCCTTGGAGGCTGGATCTCTCGCTTCGGGGTTCCCGCGGACATATCGTCGGATCGTGGTTCACAATTCACATCCTCCTTGTGGGCTGAAATTGCGAGACGCCTAGGAGTCAGACTCCATCGGACAACACCATTTCACCCCCAAGCCAATGGGATGGTGGAAAGATTTCATCGCACACTCAAATCAGCTTTGAAGGCACGACTAACAGGGAACAATTGGGCAGAAGAGATACCTTGGGTACTCCTCGGACTCAGAACAACTCCAAAGGAGGACCTGGGAACTTCTTCGGCAGAACTTGTCTATGGGGAACCGTTGACTATCCCCGGTGAGTTAATTCCGTCGCAGACTCAGTCTTGGTCTGCATCAGATTTTTTAACAGCTCTCCGAGACAAAAACGGTCTACGTGTACCTAGGCCAGCCATCCACCATAGTAACCCATCTACGCACTTACCACCGCTCTTGTTATCATCCAAATATGTCTACATACGCACATATACAGTGAAAAGTCCATTACAAAGGCCTTACACCGGTCCTTATAAGGTGCTAACTCCTGGAGATAAAACATTTCTCATAGACAGAGGTGGTCGTGCCGAACGCATCTCAGTAGACCGCCTTAAGCCTGCACGAGTGGACTCATCAGAACCGGTACAACTTCAGCAGCCGGTGCACAGAGGTCGTCCTCCTGTCTCACAAGAGCCACAACTTAACAAAAGAACTAGAAACAATAATGATCCACCCACAACTGTATTTGACCATAGACAGCTCACTTCCCGTTCAGGACGACCAGTGCGATCACCTAGGCGCTACCAATAACTCTGTGAGATGTCTGTGCTAGGGGGAGGTGTGTGGTGCGCAGGGGTGCGCAGAGGTGTTGAACGGAGTCAACCCAAGAAGGACTTCGGGTAATAAACAGAAATAAACGACTCTCGAGATTTACACTGAGCTGGACGGTTTTGAGTTGGTTGTGTATCTGCCTGTTGTGTCTGTCAAGTGCTATAAATCAATTATAACAACAACAACATCAACAATAACAACAACAACATCAACAACAACACATCAACCATAACAACAACAACATCAACAATAACAACAACAACATCAACAACAACACATCAACAATAACAACAACAACATCAACAATAACAACAACAAAAATACACTGCATCGTTTTTATAATTACATCGGTTTATTCTATCTCCTTAGAATCGTTGCCTATGAAAGCGTGTAGAGAGAGGGAGGGAGAGAGAGACACACACACAGAGAAAGAAGAAGAGAGAGAGAAGGAACGAGAGAAAGAATTTGTTTCGGAGAAAGGACAATGAAATTGGACTGTTTGGGAATACATGGGCGGTCTGAACTCTGGTCAGTGTTTTGTGAAGGAAGGAACATAATTATGGGTCACTTCTGATACTATAAACTCATCTTCTTACATAGTATTACAAGCATCGAATGGGAATAACGCTTATATTAGTAACATGTCCCACGTAATCAATTCAACATTCATGCACTGAAAAAAACAAACCAACACCGATGAAGAGAATAAGTCTCTAGACTAAAACTTGACAAAGCCTAACTCAAAGGGTAATTCGGGAAGTTTGATAATCCAGGCTAACAGTAACACAGATAAGACTAACTCAAAGGGTAATTCGGGAAGTTTGATCATCCAGGCTAACAGTAACACAGATAAGACTAACTCAAAGGGTAATTCGGGAAGTTTGATCATCCAGGCTAACAGTAACACAGATAAGACTAACTCAAAGGGTAATTCGGGAAGTTTGATCATCCAGGCTAACAGTAACACAGATAAGACTAACTCAAAGGGTAATTCGGGAAGTTTGATCATCCAGGCTAACAGTAACACAGATAAGACTAACTCAAAGGGTAATTCGGGAAGTTTGATCATCCAGGCTAACAGTAACACAGATAAGACTAACTCAAAGGGTAATTCGGGAAGTTTGATCATCCAGGCTAACAGTAACACAGATAAGACTAACTCAAAGGGTAATTCGGGAAGTTTGATCATCCAGGCTAATCCAGGCTAACAGTAACACAGATAAGACTAACCAAAAACAAAACAAAAACTACCGATCCAGGCCACTTATTTTACAACTGTTTTGTTTATTACACACACACACCCACACACACACCCACACACACACACATTTCCACGTGATATCAGAACCTGCCCCGATAACACTTTAACAATTATCGTAGCTATCGCAGTCTGTGACAGATTAATCTTGAAGACATTCCTGTTTTTTTTTTTTTTAATGTTATTGCATCTGATTACGTTTCAAATTCAGCCCTGACAGCCTACAATAGACAACAAAAGAGAAAAACCAGATTAATCTTTCCAAGTGCATCTGTATTGCCGCCGTAGTTCTTGTGTATTCCAACTTCACTTTTTGCAAAACTGAGAAATTTGACATCAGAACTATTACATTAAGGGGTTAGAATACAATCGGAACAGTAAAACAGCTTGATGAGTGCCACAACGCATTTAAACAAGTGCCAGTGTGTGCATTTGTTATACCTCTTCTACATACCAATGGATCTCCATTATTTATTTTTTTTTTTGGTCAGAAAGTGGAGATAGAACAAACAAAAACTAAAGTCGTGGGTTGTGTGTGTGTGTGTGTGTGTGTGTGTGTATGTGTGTGTGTGCATGTGTGTGTGTGCACGTGTTATAATTCTGGATCCATATTTAAGAATTACATCCACTAACTTGCAAACTGTATATATTTGTATTCGGACATTTCAGCAGGAAAAAGAAAAGCAAAATTGTTGAAAACAATAAAACATCAATGATTTTGTCCATGGAACTATTCTGATTGTGCATTTAGATTTCGTCATACTTGCTAGACTTTTTTCAAATCTCATTCTATTTAAGGTAATCTATTGATGCATAACATTAATTTTGTTCTCTTTAGACAAAACTCCCCTTTGTTCACATTTTTGGGAAATTGGCATGCGAATTGCATGTTACCTCATTACACAGCGTTTTTGAATGCCAGTTGGATTAACTGGCTTCCAGCATTAAATTTATGGTTCGTTTACAGAAATAAAAGACAGTGTTTGCATTTGTCTTCTCTGTAGGCGTGGTCCACTAGTTTAGAATCAGTTTTATTCATTTTCCAGTGCCCGGTTCCCTCATGCCCTTTCCCTTTGTGTTTTTCCTGTCTTTCCTTTATCACCTCTTCACTGTATTGTAACTCTGTTTAGTTTTGGTCTTCAGTCTACCAGTTACAACGTTGGAAGAATATAAAATGGATGCAGTTTTTGTAAATGGTATATCTTTTTAAGCTCATGTGAGTGGATATAGCGAAATCGGGCTTATGAACCAAATTCTTGAGAAAACCCATCCAAAATTACTGTACTGGTTTGCCTTTTGCATTCGTGGTGGACATATTCATAAGTATGAGGAAGATATTTTGATGTGGGCCCTTTGTCTTGATCTTGTCTTGCTTTATAGAAAGGACTAGTTCTCTACTTATACAATTCACATGAATAGGTAACATTATTTCTGCCATACAAATTAAATTCACGGAAAATAGCCCCCCCCCCCCCCCGACCTAAGAAACATACAGAGGCAAAAATATGTTCCCACCTAAGCTAAGTGAATAGGCCAGAATATCTTCCCTACCTATGCACTTTGCACCTGGGGAGTGCATAGGTAGGGAATACCCCCCCCTCCCCACCCCTACATAAGCACTTCCTTATTGAAATTTTTAATTTACCGTTTTTTGTTTTGTTTGTAGTCAGCATAAGATTATTATTGGGGGAGGGGGGGGGGGGTCGGTGCAAACCTTCTTTTCTTTTTGTTGTAATCTAACAGTTTTGTTTGACATTTTTAAAGATTGTTTTCATACATACATTATCACATAAATTCTTGTCTGTATGAATGGAAGAAATGATTATAAAGACCGTGTTATCTCACACCATTATTTGGCTACTATAGCTTGAACTAGCAAAACCTAATTATCTGGGTTATCCGTAAAAGCCAACTAGAAAGAAGATCTTTACCTAAAGTAAACTATAAACCTTTGTGCTGTCCTATTTGGAGAGCAATTGTTGACATCATTACATGAAGACCCACTCCCCATTGTTGAGTTGACGAGACTGCGGCCTGACGTGTCAGCTTTGGGTTCCATGTTTGTCAGTTCGGTAGTACAGCATGAACCAGAAATATTACCTACAGAAACTATAAGTCTGGTCTCCGGCAAGAGTAGTGTTTGGGACTTCGCAAACGTGCAATACATATATATATATGGCATTTGTTGCTAAATATAAAAATGGAAAGACAGCAACTGAAGTAATTCAGAATAGTGTAAAAAAAATAAATCAGGTCGATTTATGACTGTTCCTCTGTACTCTGTAGGGAGGTACCAATATATTTGTGCTATTTATGTCTTTGGGATTTTTTGCTTCTTTTGACACCTGAATCAACAAGATAAGCATTTCTTGGATATGTTATTGATTTTTCTTCTGAGTCACCATGGCACAACCCACCTTTTGAGAATGGCCCATAAAGGTACTTATTGCTGAATACAAAAAAGAAAAAGACAGCAACTGAAGTATTTTTCTTTTTCACAATGGTTGGGGCGGGGGGGGGGGGGTTCCTGCCTCTGTGAAGCAAAACAGGGAGACAAGAGTTAGTAATCTGTGTCACGGGGGCAGCGAGTTACTTCTTAGTATGATCGCGTAATCATATTCGAGAACCTGTACGTCCAGGTACTAATCCTATGCCCGTCTCACCTGTTGAACTGGCTTTTCTTATCAGTTTTCATCTAATGACACATTTTTTTTGTTTTGTTTTAAGATAACTGTTGTGTCGGTCTCACGTTTTGAAGACCACACACACAGCGACACTGACATAATTATTTATGTGCTCGTCATTAACCGCGTCTTTTGTCTCCCTTCCACCTGTCCTGGGATCGTTGTACGCTACATCGTGAGACAGCGAGTTCATAGTCTTTGTTCTTGATTAACTCTATATAATTATGGGAAGATTGGGAGTTCTGTCAGACGGTATAGCAGATGTCTGACTCTGACTGTGCAATGCGTACCTGTACAGTGTCCAAGTACATAGGGAAACTTTCCCTGTATAACGTGTATCTGTGCAGTGACATTAGCCATCATATTCATAATCATGTGCAGACTTATGTGTGTCGTATTAAATCTTATAATAATGAGAGCAGGGGGTAAACTGTCTGTGACGCCTATGCATTTCATGGCCATTCAAGCTAGACACTTGAAAGTTTGCATACTACCGTTTTTGATACTGCCGAGTTGCATGGCTGGCTTAGTGTTTGCGTTTGACCACGTCTTATATTTTTTTGAAAACTGTGAAACGCCTTAGCGTTTAAACCCGGACTAAATTCCTGGTGTAGTTTTTATGATTGTTAGAGTGTTGCTATGGATGTAGCAATCGATACTCAGTATCAAAGGCTGTCATTTTGCGCAAACTTCTGCATGACATCTTAGAAGCATTTCATGGCCTTTAAAGCGAGACACTCACAATTTTGGTATATCTAGGCCTAGGCCTACTGTTTTTTTTTATCCTGTCGAGCTGCATGGATGCCGTGATGTATGTTTATATGATTGTTATGGATGGCGATTCCACAACCTCTTTACTGGGCGCTAGCAAAAACCGATACACAGTATCAAATATGCCATTTCCTTTGAACGTGGCCCTCTTGAAAGTAAACAAGTCATGTGCTCAGCTTGATGCTGACAATGCTGACAATGTTAGGCTGAGGCCACGATACAAGCGAGAGACGGTGAGCGATAAGCGAGAGAATATGCTAGCTATAAGCGATACATTTTGGGGTGGCCACGGGGATGGCCACGATCGGAGCGATAGCTCTAGCTAGCGAGACGCAATCGTTGAGCGGTAAAGCTGGGTGGATGGTCATGATATGAGCTGATTTTCTCAAGCCTGAAGCAGCGGCAAGCCAGCTTGGGGTAGCTTGTAGATGTATTGATACGTGTGTGTAGTCAGAGGCAAAGATGGCTACTCACATTATGTTTGGATTCTTGAGACTTCAACATATCTCAGACATAAACTTGTGTTGGGCAGCAAAAGGAAGTATCCAGTAGACCCCATCAATGCTAAAATAGAAGAATTTGGGGAATACCACCATTTGCCAAATGATTTAAAAGATGATGCGGATGCTACATGGGTTAGAGATCAACTGGTACAATACTTTACTGGTGCCGGTAGAGTTAGCTGGCAGGATAACTATGTTTGAAGCGTAATCATTGTGAAGAAAATATTGAAATCTATTTTGAGTTTTTAGATTAGTCACTAGTTGTTGTTGAAGATGATGATGGTGATGGTGATGATGATGGTGATGATTTTCTACCACATGTGTTGGGGTTTGTGGTGGCGCATAAGTAAGTATTCACACACACACACACACACACACACATACAATATGCATATTACACATACCCTTTTCTCAGACGATCTGCTATTGTTTTTCTATGTTTCGTATGTCATTTTCACTTGAAAATGATTCTCATTTTGGACATTACTTATCAATGTCGTGATCTACTTTTGTTGTCAACTAAATAAATGAGTAAACTGAAACTAAACTGAACCTGTAAACCCCGTGTCTCGGGCAAGTTCTTCGTAGGCCTTTCTTCTCTTGTCTCTTTGGAGGAAGTCTTTGTGATCCTTTTTCCAGATCAATGGCAATTCTTGTACAAGAGAAATAAAGTTCAATGTTTTATCAGCATCCATTTCTCACAGTTGTTTTTGGCCTCTTGTACCGTGTGTGATGTCTCGTGGCTCAAGTTCGTCGCTGTGTAGTACATGACGTAACAACGCCGTGGCCTGCGGGATGAGGAAAGTAGAGCTAATGAGCGATGAGCGAGAAGAAACATTGGAAAGTATTGTGCCGCTTACCGCTGGCGAGATCTGCGCCGGAACAGCTCATAACATGGCCGTCCAGTTAGAAGACAATATAATATTTAATCTCGCTATCGCTCAATATCGCTCTTCCGCTTGTATCGTGGCCTCAGCCTTACACAGACAAAGTTGTGTATACCCCAAAGATCTTAAAATAGTATTGGTATACCCTGAAAGGGAGGTCCTCCGCCCGTCCGTGCAAGTCAAGAAAACACACTAAAGAGGGGAGTTTTGAGCGTTCTTATCAATTATTATGGTTGGGTTTAGTATTTGTATGGGACAAAGAAAGAAGAAAGAAAGAACAAAAGCGCGGGTTAGGGGAGGTCATCATATTATGTTTGTTAACTTTTTGGTAAGTGGTGTGGACGGGGGGAAGACCTCCCCCCCCCCCCCCCCCCCTGAAGTTTTGCGACCATGATTGTCCGGTGTGCGAATAGTTTAAAAAACTCAGCATTTGTCTAGCCTGACTTTGCAGTTACTTAGTCTCTTTTGCTTTGTTTGCCACTCACCGTTCGGAGAACGGGTACATTTACTAGTATTAACAATGTGTACCTTACAGAAGGATTTGCGTTATTCTGTATTGTTCTAAAAAAAACCAAGCACGACACCATATGTCATGAACTGAGTTGGGGATCCAGTGAGTAGTGTTAGTGTGATCAGACCCTTAGAATAAAAAGGTGGGATTTTATAGGTTAGTGGACTCGCGCCCTAAGGCGGTGAGTTGTGCAAGCAGTGCACGGGGCACGTGAACCCGGCATGATTTCGGAAGGTGAGACAAGAAACTTTCACGGGGTTTGGCTGGAGGTATATAAGCTTAAGTCGCCATTGTTTAATCAGAGAACGGCTGTGGAAATCATTCGCTCCAGTGAGGTTTCTTTCGGCTCGAGCTCCCGGGCCTGACAGTAGGAGTCGAGCGTAGACAGAACAGATACGAGTGAAGTTAGAAGTGGAGTGACTGTGTCATCGTCCAGAGAGTTGATATATACGCCTCGTCGCACTAGGCCAAAAGTGCGAACCGTGTCCTTTGGATCTAGGCTCGTACATTGGCTCCGAGCGTATAATGGTAGGCAAGCCATAAGTCCACACTAACGAGACAGGAATTACTTGATCAGCCCAGTGACGAGAAGCTGAGTAGTAGGAAAGCCACCTGGCAATCCTCACAAGAGAGACAGTGATTAACGCAGTGTAGACTGATAGTGTGTATGGAAAGAAAGAAGTATTGAAGTCATTCATAGAACTAATCTTTTGTAGAAGTAGTACGTAGAGATTGTATCTCATGTGATATTGAATGCTATCGATTGTGTCTCATGTGATATTGAATGCCATAGTTTGTATCTCATGTGATACTGGAATTCTTGAACTACAGTTAATAAGTTTCAGCGACAAGCTTGAGTTCCCACAATGGAATTTTGATGTAGCCACTATTTGATGCAATCATATCTATTGTATCTGCAATCATATATATTATATCCGCAATCATATTTATTGTATCTGTAGTTATATCTTTTGTTATACATAGTAATAAATTAGTATGGCCCTTCAGTCCTGATATATATATATATATTTAACAAGTTTGTTATTGCTTATTCTGGTTGTGCCTGGACGAGTGTGAGTGGCCTTTCGATTAGTCGAATGCGCTAGTATCCCCAAAGACCTTACTCACCTCGAATCTTGACACCATAATAGCCGTTTGTAATTCTCCACATGAACACGATGCCCTTTAGAATAATCATGGTTGTAATTGTAGTTCGTTCCGCCTAGTCGAGACGACCACTAGTCATCCCGGGGGGGGGGGGGGTGCTGGTATTGTATCTGACAATGTGTGTGATTATTTACCAAGATCTTGAGATCTTATAGGTTACTTTGGATTTAGACTTTTTTTTTTCTTATGTATTTACAATTTTTTGAGCTGCCAAAAAGAGACGCATTCTGGCTGAGTAAATTCGAAAAGTATGATCAGGGTCAAATTCTTCGGCTCGCACTAGAATGCCTCCACATGGCTCTACACTCCTGTGTAGATCTAATTCCCTGTTTGACTTCATTTCATAGAATGAAATCGTGTTGATATTGTCGTTTCTTTTGGTCTTGACAGACTGGAAATTGAACAAGGAATACAACATTATGTAACCTAAGAAGTCATTTTCCATAACACGACACCATAGCACTCTGACCCAAACATTCGTTATCTGTAATAAATATCTTGAAAAACTAGTCCAAATACCCTAAGCTGCGCAGATGAAGTTTGCTGAAATGAAACTGTGAAATGTTTAATGACTGCCTGGTGCAGGTCTCTGTGAATAGAACAATAAACCTGACACTGAATCAGCAAATAAAATAGCACGAAAAAAATTGTCAAATTTATATTTTACTGGAATGTAGTAAACATGTCACACATGATTTATGTTTTGAAGAAAATTTTTTGCCCCTCTGATCTTGTAACTGTACAGCTACTGTTTCAGCTGGAACAACTTCAGATCATAAAATTACGCTGAAATAAAAATAAAAGAACTGAGTGAGTGAGTGACAAAATTAAAATAATACAAACCACAACAACAACAAATAC